>CM070877.1:67311021-67508521 GCA_036365515.1 Torymus aiolomorphi
GTTTTGCTAAACACGGTTGTGTAGAGGGCAAAATTCTAAGACAAAAGTCCCTGTGCCGTTTTTGCAAATTTTGCATATTAACGCCGTTACAGGTGATCAAAAGATCAATAAACCGGCCAATCAGCCCCGACGTCGGCGCGCGCGACAGAGAAGTTGGCGGAGCTCCAGAGCTACGGCCGCAGGAGTGTGAGAGGCGCGACATCAGCGCTTCGGCCACTGAAGGCGGGCCCGCCGGCGTCTATCGATCTATCGACTACTTGCTCGTTCGCCCTTTTTCCCGCACTTTCACGCTCTCTCTCACTCTTTCTCGCTCTCTCTCGCTCTTTCTCGCTCTTTCTCGCCCTTTCTCGCTCTCTCTTGCTATCCTTGCCCTTTCACGCTCTCTCGCTCTCTCTCGCTCTTTCTCGCTCTCTCTCTCGCTCTTTCTCGCTCTTTCTCGCTCTTTCTCGTTATCCTTGCACTTTCTCGCTCTCTCTCGCTATCCTTGCTCTTTCTCGTTCTCTCTCGCTATCCTTACCCTTTCACGCTCTCTCTCGCTCTCTCTCGCTATCCTTGCCCTTTCATGCTCTCCCTCGCTCTTTCTCGCTCTCTCTCGCTCTTTCTCGCTCTCTCTTGTTCTTTCCCGCTCTCCCTCGTTATTCTTGCTATTTCACGCTCTCTCTCGCTCTTTCTCTTTCTCCCTTGCTCTTTCTTGCTCTCTCTCGTTATCCTTGCTTTTTCTCGCTCTCGCTCGCTCTTACTCGCTCTCTCTCTCGTTCTTTCTCGTTCTTTCTCGTTCTCCCCCGTTACCCTGGCTATTTCACGGTCTCTCTCGCGCTTTCTCGTTCTCTCTCGCTCTTTCTCGCCATTTCACGCTCTCTCTCGGTCTTTCACACTCTCTCTCGCTCTTTCTCGCTCTCTCTCGTTATCCGTGCCTTTTCACGCTCTCCCTCGCTCTTTCTCGCTCTCTCTCTCTCGCTCTTTCTCGCTCTCTCTCTCGCTCTTTCTCGCTCTCTCTTTCTGGCTCTTTCTCGGTCTCTCTCGCTCTTTCTCGTTCTCTCTCGCTCTTTCTCGCTCTCTCTCGCTATCCTTGCTCTTTCTGGTTCTCTCTCGCTCTTTCTCGCTCTCTCTCTCTCGCTATCCTTGCCCTTTCACGCTCTCCCTCGCTCTTTCTCGCTCTCTCTCACTCTCTCGCTATCCTTGCCCTTTCATGCTCTCCCTCGCTCTTTCTCGCTCTCTCTCGTTCGTTCCCGCTCTCCCTCGTTATCCTTGCTATTTCACGCTGTCTCTCGCTCTTTCTCTTTCTCTCTTGCTCTTTCTCGCTCTCTCTCGCTCTTTCTCGCTCCCCCTCGCTCTTTCTCTGTCTGTCTCTCTCTCGCTGTCTCTCGTTATCCTTGCTTTTTCCCACTCCCTCCTGCTCTTTCTCGCTCTCTCTCGCTCTTTTTCGCTTGTTCATACTCTCTCTCTTCTTTCTCGCTCTCTCGCTCTTTCTGGCTCTCTCGCTCTCTCTAGCTCTTTCTCGCTCTCTCTCTTGCTATCCTTGAACTGAAACTCTCTCTCACGCTCCCTCTCTCGCTCGTGCTGCTCGCTACCGTTCTTTCTCACTCTCTCTCGCTTCCTCGCACTTTCACGCTCGCTCTCTTCGTTCTTGCTCTCTCACTTCTTTCTCGCTACCACTCGCGCTTTCTCGCTCTCTCTCGCTCCCTCTTCGTTTTTGCTCTCTCATTTCTTTCTCGCTATCACTCGCGCTTTTTCGCTCTCTCGCTATTTCTGGCTCTAACTTGCTCTCTCTTGCTCTCTCTTGCTATCGCTCTTTCTCGCTCTCTCTCGCTTTTTTCGCTCGTTCACGATTTCTCTCTTCTTTCTAGCTCTCTCTGCTCATGCTCTCTCACTAAAACAACGTTAAAAAACACCCTAAAAGTCGAAATTGAAGCTTTTGACTCAAGCTTTTCATTTCATTTTACCAAATTATCCTACGAGCTTTGATT
This sequence comes from Torymus aiolomorphi, assembly GCA_036365515.1. Taxonomy (NCBI): domain Eukaryota; kingdom Metazoa; phylum Arthropoda; class Insecta; order Hymenoptera; family Torymidae; genus Torymus; species Torymus aiolomorphi. Next base: position 67,312,989 of record CM070877.1, read on the forward strand.
AAAAAACTACGCTTATTCAAAGTTGAGAACAAAATTCGGGATCTTCTTATTTTTATTTTTTAATGTAAAATAGAAAAGAAAACAATAAAATAGATTAACACTTGATAAGGGTATTAAAGCTCTTGCTTTACGCTTTTGAATGCGATCCTGCCCGTACTGGTAGCTCAATAGGGAGCAGAGTTATAAAACCTTTTCGATGACCCGAAAAGACATTTAGGTGGGCAAAAGCAAATGACCGGGAGTGTAGATGTTTCAAGTATAAGTCTATGACGAATTCTAAGTCGTTTCATAAAAATAGATTTGAAATATCTAAGTCGATGTCGAAATGTTAGATCGAGACGAGACATTAACATTAACTCGTGTCTCACTCGATTCCGACCTCTAAGAACTACTAAAAAAACCAAAAACGTAGGGGTTTGCGCTTGCGCATGCCACAATTTCAGTCGACATAGCAGTGTATCGTCACTTGGTACATGTCACATACGAGACGCTTAGAGAATCAGGCCCCAGGCCATGAATATGAAAGAACGAAATAAGCAAGACATCCGATTACAATATGATCCCTATTAGCGGAAGTCCGGTCGGTGGCGGCCGTAGCTTGTTGGTTGTGTTTCTGACTAGCGAGTCGGCGGCTCTGGTTCGATCCCAGAGTCCATCGCTTTTTATTATTAAAAGTTGAGATAACTCACTCGTAACAGAAGTAAAGTACTAAAAAGCGACAATTATCAACTCTGTGCCTTTGTTGTGTAATGTACTGTTTCAAACCTATGGAGCATAAATCGATTAATTAATGAATGTTGAACGGGCATCAAACGTTTAATTTGTGAACTGTGATAAAAATTGTACCAGCTTCAGAAGTATTAAAAGTCGAATTAAGCTTCTCGGTTCTCAGAAACTGAATTTTTCCGTGTTGATAGCAGATATTTTATAGTACGTTTACCTAAGTCCGCTGTAACGCCTATTCGTGCCTTAAGCAGTTCATTTTTGCACCTTCAGAACGAGCGTAGCGAGTGCGGTAAACACGGTGCAATAGTCGACTATTTAAGTCACGGATAGGCGTAACCTAATTGCGGGCTTAGGTTACACCGTGCTACAAATGGTAAATATGATCGAAAAAATCGTTTAATTGATGAATAGAAATGGTCAAAAACAGTGTGTAATTTTTGGCGATTATTGGGGAAACTAGCTATTTATTAGGTAAATAGTGGAATCCATTTCACCAGGGTGTAAATACTTATATTTTATTATTCTTAATGGTTGTGATTAAATAGTAAAATTTCAAACTGACCTTAACTTAAATGAATTGTAAGAAAATACTAAATGCTTGCAAAAACTGTAAGACTTAAATAATGTACTTGGGTAACTTCATGTCAACTGTTCAACTCAAAATTATAAAATCGCTCAAAATTGCTTTCTCAAAGAAAAAGCTTTATAACGGTGAAAATTTTCGAATCAAAGATTTTGATGAATTTCGATGTTTTTGAAGTTCCTGAGTCAGAATAATAGGTTTTAAAAAAATGTATGTATGTATGTATGTATGAAACCAAATTTTGTCCCCGTCATAACTCTTGAACGGATGGACGGAATTAGCTGAAATTTCGCGTGAACCTTTGGTATGTCTTAACTTAGAACTGATTAAATTTTGGAGTCGAATGGATAACTTTAAGGTCTTATTTAAAAAAAAATAACAATTTTGCAAATTTTTTTACAAAAATAATTCTTTTTTTAAATTTGTTTGAAGATATGCCAAATAGAGACTGATATTCTTATAGTACGTTTGATTTCCTTCTAAATTATGTATTTCAAAACTACTTACGAGTTATTTTTGACTTAAAATCGTGGATTTCAAAAAATTGCAATTTTTTAGAAAAATAAATAATTTTATGAATTATAAATAACTTTTCGGCATTACATCTCAAATGTAGACCGATATTCTCAAGGTGCATTTTATTTACTTCTAAATTATACATTTCAAAACTACTTACTGACAACTTTTGACTTACAATTGAGAATTTGAAAAAGTAGCAACTTTTTCTAACAAGCCAGGTTGAGGCCGTATGCTTTAATCCAGCAGCTGACGATTTCTAAAGTCTCGTTTCATTTTATATTAAAATATACATTTAAAAAAATTATTTGATGTACTTAATCAATTCTCTTTGAGAAAGCATTCTGCTAAAGCAGTTAGCAGCGGTTTTTTTTACTCATTCCAAATTAGCCCTAAAATACGAATATAAAGTTTTAGAGCAAAATATGCAATCTTTCTAAAGTTATAACTAATTGAAAATTTGAAAATTTTGAATTTTTTCGTAAACTTCAATTTTTATGATTTTTTAACGCGAAAACTTGAAACTTTTTGTATAGCATATTCATGGAGTTACATGCAATTAAAGCTTTAAAATCAGTGAAAATAGTGCTTTTTTGCTGTTTTGATAGTTTTAATTGCTCGTAACTTTTTTCAGTGATCTATTTACATCTTAATCAAGGTCACATTTTAAAGGTAACATTTTTTACAAATCCTTTAGCCTTTGGTGACGGATATTGATACTGTCGCATTCGCCTTAAGCATATTTTAAATGGTGTTCTGTCAAGTACAAATTAGCAAAATAATTGGCATTTATCTGAAAAAGTTCAGAGCAATTTTACTCACAATTTGCAAACTTTTTCCCATTTAACATGCTATACAAAAAGTTTCAAGTTTTTCAGTTAAAAACTCTTAAAATTTGAAGATTTACGAAAAAATTCAACATTTGCAAATTTTCAATTAATTATAACATTAGAAATATTGCATATTTTGCTCTAAAACTTTACATTTGTGTTTTGGGGCTAATTTGAAATGAGTAAAAAAATTTTGAGCGATTTTAAAATTTTGAGATGAACAGTTGACATGAAGTTACCCACTTTTTAAAGTTATACATTAGATATTTTCATATCAACTGGGTAATAGAAAATATAGTAGAACATCGGAAGAGAGAGAGTAAGAGAGAGTGAGAGGCAGCGTGAACGTGTAGGGATAGCGAGAGAGAGAGCGTGAAAGTGCAAGGATAGCGAGAGAGAGAGCGCGAGAAGAGCGAGAGAGAACGAAATAAAGCAAGGACAATGAGAGAGAGCGAGAAAGAGCGAGAGAACGAGAAATAGCGAGAGAGAGAGAGAGAGAGAGCGTGAAAGGGCAAGGATAGCGAGAGAGAGCGCGAGAAAGAGCTAGAGATGAGCGAGAAAGAGCTAGAGAGAGCGAGAAAGAGCGAGAGAGAGCGTGAAAGAGCAAGGATAACGAGAGAGAGAGCGAGAAAGAGCGAGAGAGAAAGAGAAAGAGCGAGAGAGAGCGTGAAATAGCAAGGATAACGAGGGAGAGCGAGAAAGAACGAGAGAGAGAGCGAAAGAGAGCGAGAAAGAGCGAGGGAGAGCGTGAAAGGGCAAGGATAGCAAGAGAGAGAGAGCGAGAAAGAACGAGAGAGAACGAAAAAGAGCAAGAATAGCGAGAGAGAGCGAGAAAGAGCGAGAGAAACCGTGAAATTGCCAGGATAACGAGGGAGAGTGAGAAAGAGCGAGAGAGAGCGTGAAAGAGCGAGAGAGAGCGTGAAAGGGCGAGAAAGAGGGAGAGAAAACGAGAAAGCGCGAGAGAGACCGTGAAATAGCCAGGATAACGGGGGAGAACGAGAAAGAACAAGAGAGAGCGAGAAAGAGCGAGCGAGAGCGAGAAAAAGCCAGGATAACGAGAGAGAGCGAGAAAGAGCAAGGGAGAAAGAGAAAGAGCGAGAGAGAGAGCGTGAAATAGCAAGGATAACGAGGGAGAGCGGGAAAGAACGAGACAGAGAGAGAGAGCGAGAAAGAGCGAGAGAGAGCGAGAAAGAGCGAGGGAGAGCATGAAAGGGCAAGGATAGTGAGAGAGAGCGAGAGAGAGCGAGGGAGAGCATGAAAGGGCAAGGATAGCGAGAGAGAGAGAGAGCGAGAGAGAGCGAGAAAGAGCGAGAGAGAGCGTGAAAGGGTAAGGATAGCGAGAGAGAACGAGAAAGAGCAAGGATGGCGAGAGAGAGAGAGCGAGAAAGAGCGAGAGAGAACGAGAAAGAGCGAGAGAGACCATGAAATAGCCAGGATAACGAGGGAGAGCGAGAAAGAGCGAGAGAGAGCGAGAAAGAGCAACAGAGAGCGAGAAAGAGCGAGAAAGAGCGAGAAAGAGCGAGAAAGAGCGAGAGAGAGCGAGAAAGAGCGAGAGAGAGCGAGAAAGAGCGAGAAAGAGCGAGAGAGGGCGAGAAAGAGCGAGAGAGAGAGAGCGTGAAAGTGCGGGAAAAAAGGCGAACGAGCGAGTAGTCGATAGATCGATAGACGCCGGCGGGCCCGCCTCCCGTGGCCGAAGCGCTGATGTCGCGCCTCTCACACTCCTGCGGCCGTAGCTCTGGAGCTCCGCCTACTTCTCTGTCGCGCGCGCCGACGTCGGAGCTGATTGGCCGGTTTATTGAACTTTTGATCACCTATAACGGCGTTAATATGCAAAATTTGCAGTAACGGCACAGGGACTTTTGTCTTAGAATTTTGCCTTCTACACGACCGTGTTTAGCAAAACATACATTTTCCGAACAGGATGTATTATAACAACAGATACCCTGAAATGAGTTCGTATACCCTGACTAAACTCAGAAATTAACTATATGAGATAATATGATTAGCGACAACTGCCTACCCGTATCGCATCTAACCACACACACACACACACACACCACTTTTATGACATCCCCCAGTTCCTAATTATCTATCCCCTCACATTCTAAAGCACTAACACTTGAAGATTACTGATATAGAGATGGAGAAGCTGCAAATTGAGGTTGGATGGCTCAGGGCAGGCACTACTCCCTGCATGACAGTCTACTCAGAAATATCTAATAGCCATCTGGGAGGAAAATACTGATAGAGATTGTCATTTGTGTCTCAATCTCAAGGACTGCCTGAACAGATTAGCCACTAATCTGGGAGACAAGCGAGGAGAGTTGAGCACCTAGAAACCACATATGACTAATGAATAGTTGACAGAAAATAACATTACCATATAAAAGAAAAGTCTGGTTGTTGTTCACTATTCTCGCTGCACCAGCTACCTGTAACAATTAGAGAGGAAAGACTGGTGGAACCTCATTCATTGTTTCATTGCTGAAAACACCTCCAGCCTGAGAGTCACTGAAGGCAGCAGCAGTAGATTAACTATACACAGAGCCACTAGTATAAGAGTCAAACACACACATGGGAAGTTGAGTATCTGTAAACCACATATATGACTAATAAATAAATGAACCAATCAACATCACCACACTCAAGAAAGATTCTGCAGCAGTGTCCACCGTTTACACTACTCTCGTCGCCAGATACCTGCAACAAGAGAAAGTACCATCAGCTTACCTATCAGAGAGGTTAGGAACGAGAAAGGGCTTACGAAAGTTGCTCTCGCCGACGACATGCTGCCTTCCTATGTCTCTGACGAATATTATCATTAATCAGTAACACGATGAAAGGGACGACATCCTCCAGGACGGCGTATTGCAACAGCCGTCATCACGGCAGGGAATGCCGAGAGCCAGCGATTATTGACATCGCACACCATGAACATACGCGCATGCACGCCGCCGTAGGGTCGCAGTCAACACAGACTCACTAGGGCTAGTAGCAGAAAGCGCGCGCGATCCATATATATATATAGATGTACCATATCTTATATACAAGGAGCACTCACGGTCACGTGAGTCGCATGCGTCTTTCCGCTGGTGCGAACGCACTATACACAGCCTAGATAGTAACGGTTACCCGGCTGCTGTACTCAGCACGTATGCAGTACCAAGACAGATTATACCATCGCCGAATGCACCAGTGTTGATTTTTCTCTTTTTGTTTTTCTCCTATTCGCAGTATTAGTGTATGTGTCCATGTGCCTCGAGTATTTTTTCGCAATTGTATACGGTATATGTATAAGTTATACGAATACCAGTGAGCGATTACTCTACAGTTTTCGTTAAAACTGTGTAAAATTTAACTATATATTTTTGTATTAATCGGGAGTAATGAAACGGTATTTTTCCTTATATTATACAAAAGCATTTTACTTAACACAAAAATTTCAAGTACAAAAGTTGTGGATAACATTGAAATAAAATTTGTTTTCCATTCAACATTTGCATAAATAAAAATAAAAACTATTATTATAATTCAAATAGAAATTATGAAAACAATGTTTTTAATTTCAAATATAATTGCAATCATAGCTATACTTATATATTTAATATTCCTATGTGCACTTTAATCATATCAATTAATAATACTTAATTTATATATGAATCATAGACTATTTGAAAAGTTATCTAATACATATATCTATATGCATGGACTTAAAAGGCATATAAGTGTAGAATTAAAAGGCAAATTTTCTACAAAAAATAATAACTATCTAATAATAAATGCATAATTTCCATTTAAATTTTACTGCAGAGATGTATTTATGTATATTCTAATGATAATAACGATGAAAATAGGTATTACAATTAATGCAATAATAAAATTATAAGGTTTTATGAGCATTGCGGTCGTGCCTATTATGTAAAAACGAAGTTTTTACATAGGGAGGAGGCGGGCAACGAGCGAAGCGACGAGCAGGTGTGTGTGGGGGCGGGGGGGATGGCGTGCCGAAGGCACGCTGTGGGGTGCAGCCCTCCTAGTTTTTTTATTTTTCTTAAGGAGAATAGATACCTCTCAGCGTGCGGGGAAGGAGGAAGGTTTTCCCTTGCACCGCGCGGGCCGCCCCGGTCACCGCGCACCCCCTTTCGCAGCCAACGAACTCGATCGTTTGTTTACGTTTTGCCTCAGTACTCAGTATCGAGGTCTATAAACGTATAAATCGACTTCGTACAAATATTTTCCTGTATATTTGCTATATTGCGAATAGTTTTTTCGATCATTTTTATATTTTGTAAAGAATCGCATCCTAAGTGTTTTGTGTTTTAGCAAAGGTACTTCCATAAGAACTCGTGTATAAGAGTTGAATTTTTAAGTTCAATAATTTCATAATCCAGTTGACAAGCAATCTGAAAATCTCCACACTTATAGAAAATCAATCAAAGAACAACATATTAAATTTTTGGAATGATCTTATATTATTCATTTTGGTATCGAACCTCCTTAAGTAGTGAACATTTTCACTTCAAATCAATTTTATAGATCCTGGAGGTTCGGATAAAACATTTGCATATAAAACTTTAATTTATTATTTTCTATCAAAAGGAAAAATTATTATATCAATGGCTTGGACTAATATAGCGTCTATTCCCTTACCCAAAGGAATGACTACTCATAGAACCTTTAGATTGCCATTAGATTAAAACAGTATTGAAAATATTTTTTTTTTATTAGAATCAGATAAAAAGAAATTAAGAGAAACGGAAATCATAATCTGGGATGAAGCATCTATGATACCCAAAAATGCTTTAGAAATTATTAGCAGATCTTTAAGCGATTTATGTACAAAAGATTTACCTTTTGGGCGGAAATGAATAATTTTAGGAGGTGATTTTCACAAATACTCCCAGTAATGAAATACGGATTTGAAGCGCTATAATTGAGGACACTATTAAATATTCTGAACTTCGCCTTTATTTAAAATTTTCAAATTAAAACACAATATTCGTTCTCAGAATAATGAATTCTCGAAATTATTATTACAAATTGGAGACGGTAATATAAATCCTTTTATAATAGCTAATAATTGGAGATATAACGATGTTTATTTACAAATTTATAAAAATATTAATAAAATAAATGATTATGATTGTGTTATTTTAGCACCTCATAATGAAGACATTAAATTTTTGAATGAAAAAATGTTAATGTTATTAAATGGTGATAAAAAGACTTATTATAGTACAGATTATGCGACTCATAAAGGTGTTGATCAAAGTGATGACAACATTCATCTACTTTTTCCAATAGAAACATTAAACAATATTTATGAAGGTTTCCCATCTCATAAATTGGATTTAAAAGTTAATGCTATTGTTATGTTAATTAGAAATTAGAGTGTACACGAAGGTTTGTGTAACGGTACTAAACTTAAAATAACCAAATTATTTAAATATAATATTGAAGCGGAAATATTAGTAGGAGAAAAAGTAGGTAATAGAGTTTTTATTCCTAGAATTACATTAAATACAGAAGAATCTTCTTCATTACATTTTATTCTGTATAGAAAACAGTTTCCATTAACATTAGTAATTTGCACGACCATTAATAAATCTCAGGGACAAAGTTTTGATTATGTAGGGTTATACATCAAAAGGCAATTATACTCGCACGGTCAATTATATGTTGCTTTATCAAGGTGTAGAAATCTAGATAACATATATATACAAAATAATTTAGAAAATTCATTAGAAATTGAAAATATAGTTTGGGAAGAAATTCTTGGTAATTATAAAAAAATTTAGTTATATAAGTAAATTTGTGTATACATTGCATATATCTATTAAATATGTTCATATATATTCAAAAACCAAATTTGTCAGTATAAAATATACTCAATAACAGTGTAAAATAAAGGAAAAATTATTTAAATGTTGTTAAGAGATTTTAATGATTAGCTAAATGAAAATTGTATTTAAAATTTAATTAAGTTTCGATTTGGTCCATATAAAAATACAAATAAAATAAAAGAAACGATTTTTAAATCAAAGTTTTTAACGTGAATATGCTTTTATATATTCAAAAAATAAATTTCACAATATAAAATATACGCAATAATAGTATAAAATAAATGAGAAATTGTTTAAACAATGTTATAAGAGATCTAAATTAATAGCTAAATGTAATCGGTATACGAAATTTAAGTTTCAGTTCAATACATAAAATAATAAAAATAAATAGAACAAAAGATTTTTAAATCAAAGTTGATAATGTAAATATACTCTTATATATTCAAAAAATAAATTGCCCAATATAAAATATACGCAATAGCAGTATAAAATAAAGGAAAAATTGTTCAAATGATGTTATAAGATCTTAATCAACGACTAAATGAAAATTGTAGATGAAATTTATTTAAGTATGGATCAAATCAAAATTTTTATCCTGAATAATACTCTTATATATAAAAAAAAATTACACAATAAAAAATATATATAATAGAAGTATTTAAATTATGTTGTAAAATATCTTATTCAATATCAAAATAAAAATTATATATGATATTTATTTAAATGTGGATTAGGCCTACTCGGAATACCACTAAAAAAACGCATTCATTTATTTACCTCTTGCGTTATGTAGAAAAAATAGAACAAATAGGTTGTTACTTAAAATGGGGGTTGACGAACGGAGCGAGTAGGGGGGACCTCCCTATTATATATGTATATGTATATATATAATCATATGAACTTCGACTTATACTAACAGCAATGTATAAGACCACGTGACCCGTCTGCACAAGTGTAATACCGTTTATACAAGTGTCTGCACAAGTCTTGCGTGACTAAAGAAATAATCTCTCTATTTATGCTGACGTCTGCATAAGTCGGTCTCTGTCTGCATAAGTGTGTGTGTATATATATATATATATATATATATATATATACCGGTTGTCCCATTTTAAAACCACCAGGCAAATATCTCGAAAACTAAGGGAGATGGAAAAAAACTTTTAATACAAAAGTTGTAGGGTTCAGAGGGGCCCAACTGATCCTGACCTTGGTTATGACCTTGTGGTCAATGATCAAGTTCATTTGAAGGTCAAATCGATTTTTTCAAATGGGAACCCCCACTTTTGACCTCGTAAATGGAAAGAGCGGAAAAATTTACGTTTAGATATGTCCTTGAGTCAAGGCCATGGTCATGGTCATCTTTAAAATCAAAATCAATCAACGCATCCAAACATTCCCATAATTACGCATACGAGTGTTAAATACAGAAGATGTAGTGTTTGGAGGGGCCCAACTGATCGTGACCTTGACCATGAACTTGAGGTCAAGGAAGACGTCGTTTGAAGGTTAAATCAATTTTGTTTAACGGCAACCCTCACTTTTGACCTCGTAAATAGAAAAACCGAAAAATTCTGATATGACCTTGGGTCAAGGTCATGGTCAAAGTTATGGTCAGTTTCCGTGCAGTTAAGAGCAAAGTCGGAGATGACCCGGTCACCTAAGGCAAGGTCGGAGATTACCCGGCCAGTTAAGGCAAGGTCGGAGATGACCCGGCCAGTTAAGGCAAGGTCGGAGATGACCCGCCCAGTTAAGGCAAGGTCGGAGATGACCCGGTCAGTTAAGGCAAGGTCGGTGATGACCCGGCCAGTTAAGGCAAGGTCGGGGATGATCAGGCCAGCTAAAAATTCATTGGAAAATTCCACGTTCATGTGTATTTAGTCATAGGATCCAAGTGTTTCGGTCACCATTTACTGAAGAAGATGCTCAAAAGTTGCACCATTTACTTGTTGACAACATTCTATTCTCCTTTTAAAGTTTCTAACAGTATTTAATAATACTTGACGTGGAATACTTAAGCAGATTTGTGTAATCCTTTGAATCATGTCATCTCTTGTAGTTGGCCTGTTGCGGTAGACTGTATTTTTTAGGAAGCCCCATAAATAAAAATCTGGAGATGTCAGATCTGGAGATCTTGGTGGCCTTGCTACGGGACCTCCTCTACCAATCCATCGACCGTTAAACCTTTCATTAAGAAAATCTCTGACAATTCTGGCATAATGTGGAGGAGCACCAACTTGTTGTAGCCACATTCTGGCCCTTGTATGGAGATCAACGTTTTCTAGAAAGAGTGGCAGCTCGTCTCTCAGCAACTGTAAATAAGTATGTTGAGTTACGTGACCTTCAAAAAAATAAGGTCCAATGAGACATCCGTTAATAATACCACACCATACCATTACATTCCAGCGATGCTGATGATCAACTTCTCGCATCCAATGAGGATTAACAGGAGACCAGTAGTGGCAATTATGGCGATTCAACATACCAGTACTCTGAAATGTAGCCTCGTCGCTAAAAAGAACATTGTTAAAGAAATTTTCATCATCAGTAATTTGTTGTGTTGCCCATTGGCAAAATGTTATTCTCCGTCGATAATCTTCCACAGTTAAAGCTTGATTTAGAGTAATGTGGTAAGGATGGTAACGCGCATATCAAATATCTACTGGCCGTAGATCTTGGAATACCCATTGTTAACTCGATTTCGCGTAAACTGACATGAACATTTAAAGGTACCATGGCTAGAACAGCAAGAAAGCGAGGATTATTTTCATAATCGTGTTCATTCAGTGTCCTCCTTCTTCGAACGAAGTTTCCTTGTCGACCGCGCAGTTCAATGTCACGTATTACCGTATGATCAGGATGTTGTCGTTGAGGGAACCGAGCACGATACAATCTGCTTGCCTCTCGATAGTTTCGTCGACATTCTCCTAAAATAAGAAGAATGTCAACTATTTCATTAGCAGAATAGTCAGGCATTCTTTTTTAGTTGTAAATGCAATTATTTATCAAAACACACCACAAAAGAAATAATATGTTATTATACTATACAATATTTTAAAACGAAAAAGTTTAATTTTCTGTGCCAATATAAGTGTGCTCAATTTGAAAACAATTTGATGTAAACAGTAATAATTATTGACTATTACCGATCAATGCTGAATACTACCGTTCACCATTGGATACAGATGGTCAACACTTATTAACTTTTGTTATTATTTGATATAAGTGGTTAACCCTGGTAAATATTGATAATAGTAAAAATAGTAAAATTTTCCGCTCTTTCCATTTACGAGGTGAAAAATAGGGGTTCCCATTTGAGAAAATCGATTTGACCTTCAAATGACCTTGATCATTGACCTCAAGGTCATAACCAAGGTCACGATCAGTTGGGCCGCTCCAAACCCTACAACTTCTGCATTTAACACACGTATGCGTAATTATGGGAATGTTTGGATGCGTTGATTGATTTTGATTTTAAACATGACTATGACCATGGCCTTGACTCAAGGACATATCTGAAAGTAAAATTTTCCGCTCTTTCCATTTACGAGGTCAAACATGGGGGTTCCCATTTGAAAAAATCGTTTTGACCTTCAAATGACCTTGATCATTGACCACAAGGTCATAACCAAGGTTACGATCAGTTGGACCCCTCTGAACCCTACAACTTTTGTATTTAACAATTTGTCTCGTATGCCTAATTATGGGAATGTTTTGATGCGTTGATTGATTTTGATTTTAAACATGACCATGACGATGACCTTGACTCAAGGACATATCTGAACGTAAAATTTCCGCTCTTTCCATTTACGAGGTCAAAAGTGGGGGTTCCCATTTGAAAAAATCGATTTGACCTTCAAATGACCTTGATCATTGACCTCAAGGTCATAACCAAGGTCACGATCAGTTGGGCCCCTCTGAACCCTACAACTTTTGTATTAAAAGTTTTTTCCATCTCCCTTAGTTTTCGAGATATTTGCCTGGTGGTTTTAAAATGGGACATCCGTATATATATGAAACGCTAGTATCTGGGACTTTTCGTGTACGTAACGCCAACTTCTGGGATTTTCGAGTGAGTTGCAGTCAGCCTGGAAGACTTCTATATGTAACGCCAACTTCCAGGATGCCTTAAGCTAACTGTCACAACATGAAAACATTACTTTTTTTAGTTATTTTCTCATATTTCCGGTACTAAAAGCGGGCGCCGCAGGCCCCCTGCGAATCACAACACACTTAGGGTTATTATTTCTTTAGTCAAGCACCAAATTCCCTTCTTAAAGGCTTATTTCACAACGTATGTATAGATGCTATTGTGAAACCCACTTTACTTTTTCTTATGGGGTTCCAGAAATTATACATACACACAATTACACATACACACACACACACACACACACACACACACACACACACACACACACACACACACACACACACACACATACACACACACACACACACGCGCGCACACACGCACACACATACATATATATATATATAAAATTTTATCCTGGGATCCCTTTGAGGATTTCATAAAGGTTTTCTACAATAGTGGTGACACAAATATAAACATTGTTATAAACAATCAGGAAACAAGCGCGTGACTAAAGAAATAATGACCCTAAGGTTATTGACTAACACCACGACGCCTGCGGCGCCCGCTTTTAGGGAAAAATATTACGGAATTTCCGAAATCGATGTATTAACACACTATTGTGGACGCCGCACAAAAATCCTCAAAATGCTAAGCGGGTACCGAGAACTTTTGAGGATGCTTCTCAAAATGCTAAAAAATCCTCAAAAGTCGGTATTTTTACCGAATATAATCCTCAAAATGCTGTAGAGCTTTATGTATATTTATATATATATATATATATATATATATATATATATATATATATATATATATATATATATATATATATATATATATACATTGCGGAAACCGGTACTTTTGAGGATCTAGAGTTTTTTTCTCCAGATTTCGTATATGCTTGACTAAAGAAATAACTCCCTCACTGCGTTGAACGTATTAATATAAATCCTCAAAAGTACAGTTTCATACCGAAGGAATTTTGAGGATGTCCTCAAAATTCCGAAAAATCCTCAAAGTATCGAATCCGTGCTGACATAGATCCGCAAAAGCTGCATTTGATTATTATTTTATGTATAAACTGAAACTTAAATAAATTTAGTATACCGATTTCATTTAGCTATTGATTTAGATCTCTTATAATATCGTTTAAACAATTACTCATTTATTTTATACTATTATTGCGTATATTTTATATTGTGAAATTTATTTTTTGAAAATATAAGAGCATAATCACTTTAAAAATGTTGATTTAAAAATCTTTTCTTTGATTTTATTTGTATTTTTATATGGATCAAATCGAAACTTAATTAAATTTTATATACAATTTTCATTTAGCTAATTATTAAAATCTCTTATCATTCAAATAATTTCTCCTTTATTTTATACCTTTATTGCGTATATTTTATATTGAGAAATTTTGTTTTTGAATATATATGAACATATTTTTTATAAATATATGCAATAAATATATATACATATTTACTTATATAACTAATTGTTTTTTTTAATTATCAAGAATTTCTTCCCAAACAATATTTTCAATTTCTAATGAATTTTCTAAATTATTTTATATATATGTTATCTGAATTTTTACATCTTGGTAAAGCAACATATAACTGACCGTGTAAGAATAACTGCCTTTTGATGTATAACCCTACATAATCAAAACTTTGTCCCTGAGATTTATTAATGGTCATGCAAAATGTCTTTTTATAAAGAATAAACGGTAATGAAGAAGATTCTCCTGTATTTAATGTAATTCTTGGAATAAAAAATCTATTACCTACTTTTTCTCCTGTTAATATTTCTGCTTCAATATTATATCTAAATAATTTGGTTATTTTAAGTCTAGTACCGTTACACAAACCTTCGTGTATACTCAAATTTCTAATTAACATAACAATAGCATTAACTTTTAAATCTAATTTATGAGGTGGCAAACCTTCATAAATATTGTTTAATGTTTCTATTGGAAAAAGTAGATGAGTGTTGTCATCACTTTGATCAACATCTTTATGAGTCGCATAATCTGTACTATAATAAGACTTCTTATCACCATTTAATAACATTAAAATTTTTTTATTCAAAAATTTAATGTTTTCATTATGAGGTGCTAAAATAACACGATCATAATCATTTATTTTATTAATATTTTTATAAATTTGTAAGCAAATATCGTTAGTTCTTCAATTATTAGGTATTATAAAAGGATTTATATTACCGTCTCCAATTTGTAATAATAATTTTGAGAATTCATTATTCTGAGAACGAATATTGTGTTTTAATTTACAAATTTTAAATAAATGCCAAAGTTCAGGTAATTTAATAGTGTCTTCAATTATAGCACTTCTAAATCCGTTTTTCATTACTGGGAGTATCTGTCGAAAATCACCTCCTAAAATTATTAATTTTCCCCCAAAAGGTAAATTATTTGTACATAAATGTCTTAAAGTTCTGTCAATAATTTCTAAAGCTTTTTTGGGTATCATAGATGCTTCATCCCAGATTATGACTTCTATTTCTCTTAATTTCTTTTTATCTGATTCTAATTTTAAAAAAGAATTTTTAATACTATTTAAATCTAATGGTAACCTAAAGGTTCTATGAGTAGTCATTCCTTTGGGTAATAGAATAGACGCTATACCAGTCCAAGCCATTGATAGAATATTTTTTCCTTTTGATAGAAAATAATAAATTAAAGATTTATATAAAAATGTTTTACCGGAACCTCCAGGACCGTCTATAAAATTTATTTTATTTATATTTTTTATATGTTGTTTGAAAATAAATTTTTGATCTTCATTTAATTTTGTAAACATATCTTCGAATATTTCCTTACTAATTCAAATTATTTTACTATTGTATTTTATATCATTTATGATGGGATCAGGTTCAGATAATCCAAAATCTGTAAAAGATAAATCTTCCAACAATAATAATTTATTTATATGATCTAAAGCTAAGTTATCTTTAATTTCATGAAAATCTTCACTAAAGTATTTTTTTAATTTTTCCCAAATAATATTGGCTTGAATATTTTCTGTTAGTAGAAACGAAGTAAAAAATTTACGTAATTGAAAAGGTAACATGATACGACATGCTTCTTCATAAATATTTAAAATTTGTTAATCGTTTTCTATTAAATCCATTGCAGTCGCAACTTCTTTATGAGTATTATACGTTACATTTTTATATGTACGTAAATCTTTAAAGGAAGTAGCGCCTCTTATACGACTTAATATTAATTTTAAAGCGAATCTTTCAAAATCTTTTGGAGATACTATATTTAAACGTCCAATAGCATAATGTTTTTGTTCACGTTCACGTTTTACCCAAACTTTTTTTGCGTTAAATACATAATAATGCGGTATATTAACGTATTTTATATTATTTGCAAATTTATCATTTTTATTCAAGTCAAACCACGCTCTTAAAGTTGTTTTCCAATTGTCAAGAGCATCTATTTCATAATTTTCTTCAAAAACAATTTTTTGTTGATTTTCTGTATGAACTGCTAAACGGATAACAGTATGACTCCTTCCACGTAAGGGAAATTTTTGTAACCGCCATGCTGCTTCCATTGGGCTCAAGTACCGGCCATCAATATATTCAGTAATTTCATCATATATTCCATTTCTTTATGTATATAATCAAAAATATATTTGATGCTTTGAACTGAAGCACAATATTCAACATTAATATGACATTTATATTTTTCTAATAAAAATTTATTGTAAGGAACTACCATTGAATTATCTACTGGAATAATTTTTTTACTTCTTTTAAGTCGATATGTGTAATTATCAGAAGAATTATTTGTTCGTTTATATTGAGGATAACCATTTTTTTTAAATGTTGTTGACGATTGAAAATGTTTAGGAAAATTTTTTTTACAAACTTCTTTACATTTATTCCAACACTGAGAATTTTCACTATGTGGTCCATGTAACATATGTTTTATAACTAATTTTTGTAATTTTTTATCATTACTAAAAGGTATCTCAGCAGAAATGTGTTTATTAATACCTTCTGGTGTCATTAATTTATTTTTATGATCTAATGTTACTACAAGATGTGCATACGGTAATCCACTTTTCTGAAATTCAATAGTATACACATAAGCTAAAGCATTTCCAAAAATTTGATGGTTTTCTATATCATTAAGTTAACACTTAAATTTTGTATAAAATAATCTAACTGTAATATTTAGTATATCATTGGGCGTAGTTCCGATAGGAAATGTCGTTAATACATTTTTTAATTCTTTCCACTTAGGATTACACGTCATAGTTATAAATAAATCAAGTCGACCAATATTTCTTACTATTGCCATTGCATCTTGATAATGTTGCTGCATATATCTAGGACTACCTATATAAGTTGCTGGTAGTACAAAAATATTTCCTAGTCCTTCTTTTCTTTCAAAATTTTCTGATATATTTAATGCACTATTTATAACATGATCCTTCAAACCTTGATAACATTCAGTACGTAATGTTTTTTGTTTCTGCCTAAAATAATTCATTCTATTGTTTTCTATCATAATATAGGCATGTAAAAAGAATTATTGGGTTAGTCACCCTCCAAATAAAAGTGGATTGAAATTTTCTGAATTTGGTCTGTAAGCTAATCTATAAGAATAGTGCTGTAATATTGGTAGAAGGTTTTCTTTTGAATCATATGGTTTTTTAGTATAACCAATACTCCAGCCTAAATCTCCTGAAGGAAAAAATAATGGAAATACCATTGGGTCAACGTGATGTGATAATTTACTTAATATGTGTATTCTTTTTCATTAGAACTATTTTTCGTATAAACGTATAGATCATAATTATGAGGGATTCCTGATTTCGAAATAATTATAGCTGCACATTCCGACGTTAATGGTTTAGTATAATTATGTTTTTGATTATTATACTTACGAACAAAATATAATTTATAATTTGAAAGTTTCTCTGTATTAGTTATTTAGTGTAAATATTTATACTGTTTAGCATAAGGATTACTATTTAAAACTTCAGTCAATAATTTTAAATGTTCTTGAGTTAAATCTTTATGACTCTTTATTTTCATTTCAATTACAGTATTGTCATCATATATATATATATATATATATATAATTGACCACACGAAGGTTCTGCATTTTTTTTTGTAGTAAAGTATTTGGCGTTATATGACAAACTTGTCTTTGAATTTTTAAATTATAAATAGCTTTTTTCTTTTCGTATTTTACGTTTGCACTAAATGTAGCAAAGCAAAATAAGTTATTATAATATCTGATTAAAGTTCGAAAATTGTTATCATATAATAATAGATTCTTTAGTGCTTTATTATATATACTTAGCGGAGACAAAATTATTTTACCTTTACTACATCAAATTGATTTATTATTTTCTTCTTTCCAATACACTGGTGAACAAAATTTACAAACATAACTCATATTACCAAAATATGATTCATACTCTAAATTTTTATTTTTACTACATTTCTGTTTATTTACTTTTAACGTAGAAAAGGATGATGACGCGAGATGTTCGAGGACAAGCTCGGCAATGCCTCTCCTACACTATATATATATATATATAAGAGAAAGAGGAGAAGAAGAGAGAGATAGAGAGAGAGAGGGGGAGAGAAAGAACAAACGAAGGCACTCAATCCGTCTCTCGCCGTTTTCTGATGCTCTGTTTGCAGTTGCTGCACTTTTCTTTGGGAAGAAAAAATACGGACAGCGTTCGATTTGTAATTGAACTGTCAAATGAATGCACATACGCCGCGCTGCGCTCGCGTGAGTTTGGCGTTATCCTTGATTTGAATAATTAAGAAGTTTCCTTTCAAAAAGTACTCTGTAATTAATTGGTCTCGTTAATTCCGAAGAAAAGGCGCGCATTATAATAAATACGCGAACGCGCATCTTGCGCTGATGGCAGGAGGGTGGCATAGTTTTTTTTTTCAGAAAGCAGCCTGTTATTTGTGTATCGAGGTGAAGAACTGACAACGGAGCGATGCAAAAGTTGTCGACAGAAGTGTCTTCTGCATCACAGATAGTTGTCATTAGAGAGACAATGCGGAGAGACAATGCGGTGGGACGCGGAGTGACGCAGAGGGACGCGGGGGGATGCGGAGGGACAAGACCCTTTTTGCGGAGGGACGCCGAGGGACGCGGAGGAATGCGGAGGGACGCGGATAGTCGCGGAGGGACATGCGGAGGGACAATGCAGACCCCAAATAACGCAAAAAAACAGTGAATTTTACGATATTTTGTGGAGGGCACTTTGCGGAGGGACGCGGAGGGACGCGGAGGGACGCGTAGGGTTAACGACTCAATTGAGCTTACAACTATATAGTATAGTAAGATATATATATATATATATATATATATATATATATTGTCACTGGGTGGTTATTAGGGCTTAGATGCGTTTCACCAGTACGTCTTAGCGGTTCGGCTCCGAATCTCTCGGTTCAACTCCCGGAGTGTTCAATAGCTAGATTAGGCAACAGAAGCTATTACATCGTGCAATGTTAACCTAATCTGGTTACTTACAGTGCAACACACGAGTCGATGACTCGCGCTTTATTTCTCACCAGTGACTCAAACTCTTCCCTTGGTCACTGGTTCGTGTGCCGGCTGCTCAGATGAAACGATACCTTTTCTCTCACGTAACGATCGCGGAGGCGGCGGGGAGCGGGGAATAACTAAGGTCGCGAAATGATAACTCGAGTGATAAAAGTTAATAACAAATGACTATAGTTTATTGAATAAAAGGTGATAAAGTTGAGTAAATGGTAAACAGTCTGTATTGTAAAATAGTTACGTTAAAGTATGATTAGTTTCCTACCTAACGGTGCGCCAGCATACATAATCAGAAGTCAGCTGTCTCAAGGGCTGATGTCACACTAGCGGTATGATACGCCGTGCACGCGCGGTAACATAAGCCGCGCGTACACGGTATTCTACGTCGCGCACAAATCGTTGATTACGCGAGTATGAGAGATCGGTCGCGCTCGCTGCGCGATACACACACGCTTGTCAGAGCGCGAGAGAGGACAGGCTTCTATGTTTTGTCATCTGCGCACTTCTTACTTGCACTTGCCGGTTACAAACTGTCGGCAAGCCGAACCTTGCCAGTAACCTTCTACAAATAATGTCCCGGACCTGTGCTCTCTCTACGCTCGCTCTCTCCGCACGAAAACGCCTATTCGAAGCCGCTGTCCAGGTGCGATGAGCCTGGACAAGCGGTCGCGCGTAATTATCCGCGGCGCGGATGATACGTGCACGCTTACCGTTCTGATAGGTTAGATTGGTCCGGTGTGGCCTATGTTTCTCGCGGGCATCCTCGCTGCTCGTCTGGCTTCGTAGTATCATCTCTCGTGATCCTTTCTGCTGTTCTTATGCCAGGCGAACAGGCTTACTGCACAAGGATGTTGCTGGTTTGGGTTTGCGGCATGTTGATCTAGCCTGTCGCACTGTTTCTGTGTTCTTCTTGCATTTGCGACGAAAGTATGGAACGACACACTCCTCAAATAACGATAATAGCCTCAGGATGCATCCCGTCTGCACTCCTGAGGTTGAAATAGTGAAACACCTCACTACTTATTGCGGGAAACGCGATATCTCCGTGAACTCACTTCCGTACGCGCTTCTCTCCGAAGGATAACAACAACATGGATGCCGCGTGTCGCGGCCGGCAACTTCGTCATGTTCTCGATACAGCTGTAATTCTGCATCGACGCGCCATCTAACGTTCACTATCACGAACTTATTAATGGCCGATTTATTACCGACGTCGGTACGGCAGGCCGTGACACCCGCTCCCAGACGTCGCTTATCTCCAGATTGGCGACTCTGTACACCAATCCGACGCGGCTATACTTGAAATGTCGGGAACAACTTTATCCCTGGTGGTCTTGGTCAGCTCTCTTGAGGTTTGAGGTCTGCCTCGAGGCTGCGTCAGTCTATCGCTATGTGAAAATTTTCTTTATCCTCCAGTGACTGGAGCTTTAGCTTCGATAGAAGCTTTCTCTTTCTCTAGCTCCGCAGGCTGCTCTACCTGTGGAGTTAGTAATACATGATTCGTTTTGCTTTCTTGGTTATCTACCAAGATAGCAAAGTTTGCCTCTTCGTGTTTGTGGTCTCTCGTTGGTCACTACTTCATTGATGACGGGCACGCCGGCGTCTGGTACGTTTTCCAGCCAGACGACGGTGGTGAAAGACAGGTCTTTTTCGTTATCTTCCGACCTGATCGGTCCCAGCGCCCCCTGGCCGCTTCAAACTCCCACGGTGGTCGGGCGTTGTCGTCATCCTCTTCACATTCTTTGACTTTTTGTTCTTCCTTCTTCTTCTGTTCTAAAAATCAGTTCGTATCCTCGGAAATTCTTCGGATTCTCGAAATTCAGAATCGAATTTCCGTAGCCATAGTGCCGGACAGGCGAAACGAGTTGTCGAGCTACCCATTGCACTTACCACGTCCGGTTGGTGTGAGACAGCGCATTCCGGGGTGGCCTTCCCCTAGGGTATGCTCGAATCGGTTAGGTCGCTTCTATGGTCACCGCCTACGTTACCTGGAGTAAAACACACTCCAAACGAGGAATCTTTACCGTCGATTCGTCAAACAAATCGGGAACGGGATACCTGGCGGCACAACGCGGATGCGGAAGCTAAGTTTCGACGGATTTACGGCACTTGGCGAAACCCCTAGTCACTTTTATCAGTCACTGGTGTGACTGGCCGAGGAGTGACCTGTCAATCGCGGCGTAATTTTTGGCAAAATTAGCTGACCCACGTTGCCACGTGAGGGGATCGCCTAAGCTAACCTGGAGTCATTCGGCTTCCGGTCGAGGGGTCCTATCCCTCCGAGGATCTTCATCTCTCTTCTATTCGTCTGGAAGTTGACGGCTTCGTGGATTTTCCCGTGTCCATTTCCACCATCCATCGAACTTTAACAGCGCTACGATGTTTCGGCACCAAAGTTTGTTACCTGCCGTACGCTAAAAGCTACCGTTGACCTGTCCCGCTCGTCACTTTATGTGAGCCCCTTTGGTCAAATGATGTGTCTCGCTATCTTTGCTTTAGCGACGGTAGGCTGCGGCTATGTCAGCTTCGCTGATCATTGCCCCTATCGTAATAGGGACAGTATGAGACTCAACTCATCTCACCGCAGCCATAGCAGTGGATGAAATCTGAGGGCTGTCCTTGACCTCGTCGACGGTCGTCCTTGCCCCTGTATCAAGGTCGTTCAAATGATACCTTGATGCTGTCCTTGACCTTGTCGACGGTCTTCCTTGCTCTCGTAGTGACGTCTTCGTTTCTCCTTTCAACAATTCTTTCGAGATTTCACTTCAACTGCTATGGTAACACGAACTGTCATTGCTCACGCTGTTCTCTGATTTCTGACGTGGCGGTCTTTGTTCGTCTTCTTTGTCTTCCGAAAACAATCGTCGCTCTCTTCTTCGTCGTCACTGCTGAGTTCTATTCGTCACTCATTCTTTTCTTAGCAGTGATTTTCCATCATCTGGTGTCATCTTCTTTCTTCTTCGTCCTCTTCATCGATTATTGCGGCATATTCTCTGTCTTTCTGGTGCCGCACCAAGGTTTCAACTTGCCTTGGTGAGTCCTTCCCCTACCTCCCAGGCCCTACCGTGGCTCTTAAGCAGCGGTTGAGTCCTGCTTACCAGCGGCACCTGGGAAGAGAGCTCTACTTTTTCATGACGGTTGTCTCTAAATTCTCTTTGGTCTTGTGTTTCTTCTTCTTCTTCTGGTACACATTCTTCCATGTTGTGTACCAGTTTTGTCTGGTACAACACAAAAAAAATTGTACCAGCCAGTTCACCATGGGTTCGAATCTACCCCTCAGTTCGATTCTTAGTCACTTGTTCCATTCCCTTGGGGGAATTATGTCTGCTAGCCTTCACTAGGCTAGCAACTGGTATCGATTGAACGCTTGTCCCAAATTTTGTCGAGTCTTCAATCCCCTGATGCTTCTCTTCATAATTTTTAATAAATAAAAACAATTTCACATCTAGCTCATAAATTAATTTCGTCTAGGCGCACCGTATCTAACTATTTATCACAATTTTTCTCGATTTTTCACAAAAATCTTCAAACTTCTACCCCTAGAGGGTTTGTTGTTGGTTGATTATCGTTGTTTAGTCACTTTCTAACTAAAAATCCAAAAAAAATCAGAAAAACGCAAAAGGAAATTTCCAAGATTCGAACTTTGCTCCTTCAAAGTCAAAATTTCGCGATATTCCCAAGGACACACACGTTTAGGGCACCAGTTGTCACGGGGTGGTTATTAGGGCTAAGATGCGTTTCACCAGTACTTCTTAGCGGTTCGACTCCGTATCTGTCGGTTCAACTCCCGGAATGTTCAGATTAGGCAACAGACGCTATTACATCTTGCAATGTTAACCTAATCTTGTTACTTACCGTGCAACACGCGAGTCGATGACTCTCGCTTTATTTCTCACCAGTGACTCGAACTCTTCTCTTGGTCACTGGGTCGTGTGCCGGCTGCTCAGATGAAACGATACGTTTTCTCTCACGTAACGACCGCGGAGGCGGCGGGACTAAGGTTGCGAAATGATAACTCGAGTGATTAACCTTTAGAGGACGGGATGGCCCCTATACGGGCCATGCCCATGATCGACCCTTTACATGTGTTAGTTTTGAGATGTGAGACATCACAAAAACTCGATTTCTATAGAAAAGTGAGAGAAAACAGTAAACCCAAATCCCCGTCCTCTAAAGGTTAAATTTAATAACAAATGACTATTGTTTATTGAATAAAAGGTGATGAAGTTGAGTAATTGGTAAACAGTCTGTATGGTAAAATAATTACGTTAAATTATGATTAGTTTCCTACCTAATGGTGCGCCAGCACATATAATCAGACGTCAGCTGTCTCGAGGGCTGACGTCATACTCACGGTATGATACGCCGTGCACGCGCGGTAACATACACCGCGCGTATACGGTATTCTACGTCGCGCACTCATCGTTGAATACGCAAGTATGACAGAGCGGTCGCACTCGCTGCGCGACAGACATACACTTGTCAGAGTGCCGGTTACAAACTGTCGGCAAGCCGAACCTTGCCGGTGACCTTCTACAAATAATGTCCCAGACCTGTGTTCTCTCTGCGTTCGCTCTCTCCGCACGAGAACGCCTATTGAAAGCCGCTGTCCAGGTGCGACGAGCCTGGACAAGCGGTCGCGCGTAATTATCCGTGGCGCAGATTATACGTGCACGCTTAACTTTCTCATAGGTTAGATTGGTACCGTGTGGCCTATGTTTCTCGCGGACATCCTCGCTGCTCGTCTGGCTTCGTAGTATCACCTCTCATGATCCTCTCTGCTGCTCTCATGCCAGGCGAACAGGCTTACTGCACAAGGATATTGCTGGTTTGGAAGTGCAGCAGGTTGATCTAGCCTGTTGCACTGTTTCTGTGTTCTTCTTCCCTACTGAAAAATCTCACATGAGATCTCACGCCAAAATCTCATCAGACCTTTTTAGTCAATCATAATTAAATTCACTATTAAAATTTAAGTAAAGTTAACAGAAGAACATCGTTTTCTTCTTTCCAATCAGTGCGTACCTATTCAGAAGAAAAGTTGGTGCAAGAATTCAATGCCTCGTGACTTTAAAAAATATAAGTTCTACGGAAAAAAATTAATGAAGAAACGCGTTTTTCTATTGGTTTCGATAATTCTGAATAATTCAAAATAGTTTTCCAGTTAACTTTCTTTTTTTAATATTAAATAAAAAATTTCCAGAAAATTGTTAAGTCCTTAAATGACAAAAATTAAAGTTTTTCGAAAAATCAGCCTTAACCGAAATGAACTGCTTTCTGATGTTAATTTCAATGGTTTATTGTATTTTCAAAAATTAATATTTGGATTGCTAAACCACCATTCTCCACTGAAAAAGATCCCACGGTGATCCTGCGACCCTGCAAAAAATAATCAGTTGCTAAAACAGCGGCGAACTCAGCTGTTTTCGCCGCTGACTTTCCAATTCCAGTTTTTTAAATATATTTGTGAAAATATTAACTAGATAATAATAGATCCATTTATTAAATGCCTTCTTCAACAATTACATAATATTAATATATAATTGTAATATAATTTTAGTTATAACAGGTTAAAAAAGTAAGGCAATGAGAATTTTATTAGGAAAAAACTCTATTCATAGAAAGTATTTATAAATATACTTATAAAAATAATCATATACATTACTTCATAAATGTATGTATTAATGGTATTCTATTTATACCTGAAATGTATTATTACCACATATGGTAGCTACAATTTTCTCAATGACAACGAATGGCAGAAAACAGAACGGCGAGACGATGCTTAACGAGTCTCGGTTCGTGCCACTCGACACCGACCCACGATATCAAAATCACGCAAAGCAGGCATCGAGCGCGCCCTCGAGTACTCGATGGTAACGACCTTGATAGGCATCGGTGACAACGGTGGAATAGGGTTGGCGTACCCCAGGTACCCAGCACACCCATACGCACTAAGTACACTAGCGTATTGACATGAACGACGCCTGAGTTGAAATTATCCGAACAGTCCTTTTCATAATTTGATATGTGTGGTTTGCAAGTGATATTAACAAGTGCTACTTAATTATTATCACATATCATTCAATTAGGAAAAAATCCACACAGAAAAAAATTAACTTGTAAACTTTACTGCTTTTATAAGAAAACTTATTATTTTTATAGTAGCGCTGGGACACACTCGACATGTGAGAGTTTTACTGTTGAAAAAGTAATTTTTATGATTTCCGTAGCATATTTTACTTTATAAATAATAATTTTTTTTATTTTTGTAGCAAATTTTACTATTTGAAATAGTTATTTTTATTATTTTTTCAGTAGTCATAAAAAGTACTATTTCAAATAGTAAAAATCTCATATGTCTAGTGTGTCCCAGCGCTATTATATAGAACAATATATTTTCTTCCATACTTATGTTTGACGATTAACATCTAATCCGGTACCAGTGAATTTTAATACAACATATTTTAATTGCGAATGATTGGTAGAAAAATATTTAGATTAGAAGTAATAACATTTAATTAGAGTTTATAAGATTTTTCATAATTTGTACAGTGTGTTTTGAATTGTTCGCAGAAGTATGATTACGGAAATCGTTTATCTGATGTCTATTTTTTTTAATTTTCTAACTCATAATTTGTAAGCTTTTACTAATCAATTTTTCTAATCTACATTATTTTTGACAAGAAAAGACTGAATATTAGTAGATTCAGTACAAGACAATAGAAGGCAATAAAGCATTTATAATTATTCCCAATTCACATATATTTATAAAGTAACTTCAGATACATTAAAGCATATGGACATGTACAGGTTTTTTTTTATTTTTTTTTAAATTTAGTATTTATAATATTTATGATTTGCAAGTATTCTGTATATAGAAGTAAAATTTATTATTATACAACTTACAGTGAAAGATGAAACTCAGCACTGGTCATAAAATACTTTCTATATATTGCCAAGCGTCATCCTTGGAAATGCACATATATATAAGTCGACCAAGCAATCCCCATTGACGGAAGTCACCCAGCCAACCCCAGAAGAATCAACAGTGGTTCAAGTAGCAATGGCAAACTTTTAAATATTGGAATGTTACTCACCAGTTGAGGAGACGGCAACAAACTTGCAAAAAGGGTTGCAGGAGGTAGAAGTCACCACGACAGGCAGAGACAAAAGATATAGCTTTACCCAGCTAAATACACAGATCCTCATAGCAAATCTATGAATATGAGGAAGTACGAGTCAGAAGCAAAAATACATGAAAGTGGGAATGCCCTGCTCTCATCTAGATGTAAACATAGGAAACATGACCACGAAGATGACAGCTCTACTTTATACGCCACGACGGCGGATAACTCGGTACGACCTCGGAGATGACAGTGTGGCCGCAGCTGCAGAACGTCTTCCTCGACGTAGAAACAGGAACCACCACAATCTCACGTTTGAACTTTCGTCGTCGGAACCATTGAAACGCGTGCGCATTAAAGCGCCGGTCCATACGGCATACGGCGGTCGATGACAGCTGCTGGGCGCTCATATACGAGAAAGAATGAGGCTGCAATCACACGGTGCGGCATAGAGCAGTGGCATAGAGGATGCGTCATGGAGACAGCCAATCGGGGCTATTTTTGCATCACCAGAATAGCTCTGATTGGCTGTCTCCATGACGCAACCTCTATGCCGCAGCTCTATGCCGCACCATGTGATTTCAGCCTAAGAGTGTGGTGGTTCCTGTTTCTAAGTCGAGGAGGACGTTCTACAGCTGCAGCCACGCTGTCATCTTCGAGGTCGTGCCGAGTTTTCCGCCGTCGTGGCGTGTAAAGTCATCTTCGTGGTTATGTTTCCTATGTTTACATCTAGATGAGAGCAGGGTATTCCCACTTTCATGTATTTTTTCTTCTGATTCATGCTTCTTCATATTCCGAGTTTTACTATGAGGATCTGTGTATTTAGCTGGGTAAAGCTATTTTTTTTTCTCTGCCAGTCGTGGTGAATTCTACCCCCTGATTCCTGCACTCGATGCCATAATTGATAATTAGAACCCTTTTTGCAAGTTTGTTGCCATCTTCTCAACTGGTGAGTAACATTCTAAGAGTAAGAAACATTCTAAGTGGGCTACACTGCTCTCGCGTCTCATGCAACTCTCATACAGACATACTGGAGTGGGGAAACACTCATGTGTGTGTTTCATCCGCCGTCGCTCGGCAGATGCGCATACCATTGTACCTATCCTGATCCTCGCGTACAGCGCGCTGCATGTTGAAACATTCACATATTCCAACAAGCCTCCCTGAATTTTCAACATTATAATTAAATGTTCATTCTTTCATTCAGTCATACAGTAATTTTCAAGTATCACATCGTTAATAGATTTCTTTTATTTCAAATCACTCTCAACGCTTTTCTATTTTTCAAAAACTTCGTCTTATCAAAACTCTTTGTTAACATATCTGCTAGATTAAATTCTGAGTCTATTTTTACAACGTCAATTATTCCGTTTTCGTAGTTTTCATTAACGTAGTGATACTGCACTTCAATGTGCTTTGAATGTTTTTGTAAGATTACCAAATTTTGCGATTGCAATTGCGCCTGAGTTATCTTCATACATTTTAATTGGTTTAATAAATTTTACGTTAAATGATTCGCATAATAAATTTTTAATGAACAAGATTTCTGTCACAGCTTCAGATATAGCAGTATATTCTGCAAAAGTAGAACATTTTGTTACTGTACTTTGTTTATGCGTTTTCCAAAAAATTAAATTTCCATATAATCTAATTACAAAACCTGTTGTAGATTTTCTATCTACATTATCTCCTGCATAGTCAGAATCTACCATACAATCTAATACTTCGCTTTAAATCTTTAGTCTTAAATAAGTATTTCAAAATTCTCAATGCATATTTAAAGTGTCTTTGGTCATAACAACTTTGGTAACGATTTAAATAATTAACGCTATATGTTATATCTGGCCTTGTGCCTGTACTGATATATAATAATTCGCCGATTAAATTTCTGTATTTTATTCTTTCATCTATTTCATTTGCTTGTTCTAATTTTAGATTACTCTCCATTGGAGTATCGTATAATTTTGCATTTTCAAGGTTGTATTTTATAGCCAAAGATTCAATATATTTCGTTTGACTTAAAGTCATTTTACCTCTGTCTTCACTATATTCAATATCGATGCCAATATATTGGTTAATTTTGCCCAAATCTTTCATTATAAATCTTTCCATTAAACTTGCTTTTACTTTGTTTATTTTATTTTTGTCTTTGCAACAAATCAAGAGATCATCTACAAAAACTAGTATATATATTGAATCTTTGCCTGTATTATTTACGTATAGTCAGTAATCGTAGTTACTTCATACAAAATTCAGTTTTTCGACATATTTGTTGAAACAATCATACCATGCTCTAGGACTTTCTCTGAGACCATACAGAGCCTTTTGCAATTTGCAAACTTTATTGTCTCCAGTTTCATAACCTTTTGGTTCATTAACGTACACTTCTGATTTTACATTGCCATTTAAAAATGCCGTTTCAACATCCATTTGTTCTATAAACGAATTATTTTTACAACTGTAAGACAATAAAATTTTCGACGTTTGCATTTTACCTACAGGTGAATAAACATTTTCAACATATTCTTTTTGTTGGAATTCTCTTACAACTAATCTTGCTTTATAAGTATCCTTATTTTTCTTTTTATAGACCCATTTAACATCAATGACCTTTTTTTTTTTGGCCTTTCGACAATTTGCCATGTGTGATTTTTCTTTAAACTGTTTATTTCGGAATCCATTGCTATTTGCCATTGTTTATATTCGCTGGAGTTTATCGCCTCCTTGAATGTATTTGGTACATTTGCAACAATATAATTTACATAAATAAAGTGAGTAACTGGATTTCCGTATCTATTTACTGGACTTTTCTTTTTTTGAGATTTTAGCGGTATTGTTAGTCTATCTCTATTTTCGTTGTCTTCGTTATCAGATTCATTAGCGTTTACATTATTCGCATCGATTAATTCAATTTGCTATCCTCTACTTTCCCCGAAGGTCGCAGTAGAGTAAGAAGGATATTCAGAATGGCTGTTGTTCGTTTCATTTAATTCTACGTTAATTTCAGAATCACTATTTTCGTTTTCTAAACAGATTAACTTTATACTATCTTCTATTACATCAACATGCCTTGCAGTAATTTCTTTATTATTAACTAAGACTTTATAACCGTTTTCAACGTATCCTACTAATACAGCTATTTGTACCTTGTTATCCCACTTACTTTTCCTTCTTCCGTAAATTTTTAAATTTTCAACATTTGGCTTTATCCCGAAAAATATTTCATAAGGAGTTTTATTCTCTGAAGTGTTTGCAATTGTTCGATTTTTTAAATAAGCTACCGTTTTCATTATTTCCGGCCAATATCTTCTATGAATTTTTGCTTCCCTCATTAAGCATCTACCTATATCCATTGCTGATCTATTATATCTCTCCGCTACTCCATTTAATTCGTGGACGTACGGTGGACATGTCAATAATTCTATTCCTTTTGATTTTACAAAATAGAAAATTTCGCAATTTAGATATTCTCTACTGTTATCACATTGCACCTTTTTAATTCTCTTATTAAATTTATTTTCTACTAAATTTACGAACTCAATAAAACAACTTACAGTTTTTGACTTATTCTTAATGCAAAAGATTCTAGTACATTTACTATATCATCAATAAATGTAAGAAAATATTTTTCTCCACCATAGCCAGTAGTACTATGTGGACCATTTAAATCAGTGTGTATTAACTCTAGGATTTCTTTCGTTTTTGTTCGATTATTTTCAAACGGTATATTTGCCATTTTACTTTGTATGCAATTTGCACATTTCATATCTATGTTTTCTAATTTATCTGGTAAACCTTCAACCTAATTTATTATTTACTATTTTATTCAAATAATTAAAATTTACATGGCCAAGTGCTCTATGCCATTTTTCTTTATCTGATAATCTTACTGAATTTACATATTTATCTTTATTTTTATTCGTTAATGCATAACTTTTCAAAGAATACAAATTATCAATTTTATTTGCAATAGCTACTAATTCTCCCGATTTATTGTAAATTTTAGCATTACTGTCTCGTGCAGTTATTGTACCATTTTTAGTTATTCTGGAAAAGCTTAACAAATTGTACTTAATTCCTTCTACATAATATACATTACTCAAATCAATTTGTTTTTCATTATAATAATTTCCAACTTTAATTTTTATATTACCGATTTTCGTCGCTTTTAACATTTTACCGTCTGGTAATTTTACATTTACCGGATCTTTTAAAACTATATACTTTTCAAAATATTTATCGCTTTTAATAATATGGTCTGTGGAACCACTGCCCAATAACCAATTTATTTCGTTACCTTCTGGGCCACATACTTGTGTTGACCACGTCTCGGATGATGAACCCTGCTGCTTGTCCGTTGACTTATTTTGATTTGAACTGCGTCCGCGTCCTCTGCCTCGATTGTAGCCTCGTTGGTTTCCACGTTGCCGCTCAATGATTGAGCACCTCTGACTCTGCCGCCTTGTTGGCCTTTCCAACAATCCTTTTGATAATGTCCGACGTTGCCGTAAGTAAAGCACTGTCCGTTTGTCTTTGTTGAGAACGTGCTTACATTACTCTTCTTTTCTGAATTATTTTTAATTAAATTCTTTTCTTTGATTTTTGATTTTAAGTAATCTACTGTTCTTTCTCTTTCTGGAATGACGTCGATAAAGTCACCAATATAGCTGTAACTTGCTGGTAATGCTTTGATTAAGTATCGCATTTTCTCAGTTTCATCTATCTTTCCTCCGGCTGCTTTAAATTCGTTCACCGCTTTCTCAAATTCTACGAATAATTCTTCAACATCTTCACAATTCTTTAATTTAATATCTTCAATTTTTCCTCGGCATATTATTTGTAATGACGTGGATTTCGTTACATATAATTTATCCCAATTCGCAATCATTTCATAAGCTGATTTGCACTCACAAACATATTCTAATTGCTTATCTGAAATAGTGCTAATTAATATATTTCTTGCTTTTAAATCCTTTTTCTTCCATTCATCTGCTTTATCGGTCTCAGCCCGTTCTCTTTCGGCTTACTCTTTGCACTCTTTATATTCTAATAGAGTCATCAAGCGAAATTTCCAACTTGTATAATTTGCACCATCAAAAATTGGAATTACTATATCTTCGATTTTTGCTTTCTTAGCCATCTCGACTTCTTTTAATTTAATATCTTCGTACACTTTTATTACTTTATTTAGCGTAATTATTTTCTGCACTATTTTCACAAAACGTTTTTCAGCAATCTTTTTTGGTTTTCACTTTTTCTTTAATGTCCATTTACCACATGTATAACCTCAAATTCTCCCACGTGCTCTATTTTTGTACCGTGCAACGTGCTTCACACAACAAATCTAATCTGCTTGCATCGGCTTGAATTTTCATAAATTTTCCAATAATTCTTTCTTCTATCACTTAAAGATATATTTTATTATTTATTCACATTTGTATTTTTCTTACTTTTGCACTTTTCCTTCAAAATTTTTCACTGCAAACTTTTCTCGAGCCACGTGTTTTCCTCTACCTTCCCCGAAGGTCTGGTAGAGAAAAAAGATAGTTCCATACCAACCACGATCTGCCACCATGTTGAGGTTTGTGGTAAATTAAGAAACAATTATTTAATAGCGAGAGATAAATATAGAGACTTTATTGAGGTGGCAAAAACGCCGGTCGGCAAGTCCGACTTACATCCCAGTTGAAAAGCGAGAGAGTAAGAAACATTCTAAGTGCGCTACACTGCTCTCGCGTCTCACACAACTCTCATACAGACATACTGGAGCGGGGAGTCACTCATGTGTGTGTTTCGTCCACTGTCGCTCAGCAGATGCGCATACCATTGTACCTATCCTCGCGTACAGCGCGCTCCATGTTGAAACATTCACATATTCTAACAATTCCAATATTTAAAAGTTTGTCATTGCTACTTGAACCACTGTTGATTCTTCTGGGGTTGTCTGGATGACTTCCGTCAATGGGGATTGCTTGATCGTCTTATCTGTATGTGCTTTTCCAAGGATAACGCTTGGCAATATATAGAAAGTATTTTATGACCAGTGCTGAGTTTCATCTTTCACTGTAAGTTGTATAACAATAAATTTTACTTTTATAAACAGAATACTTGCAAATCATAAATATTATAAATACTAAATTTAAAAAAAAATAAAAAAAAACCCGTACATGTCCATATGCTTTAATGTATCTGAAGTTACTTTATCAATATATGTGAATTGGGAATAATTATAAATGCTTTATTGCCTTCTATTGTCTTGTACTGAATCAACTAATATTCAGTCTTTTCTTGTCGGGAATAATATGGATTAGAAAAATTGATCAGTAAAAGCTTACAAATTATGAGTTAGAAAATTAAAAGAAATAGACATCAGACAAACCATTTCCGTAATCATACTTCTGCGAACAATTCGAAACACTCTGTACAAATTATGAAAAATCTTATAAACTCTAATTAAATGTTTTTACTTCTAATCTAAACATTTTTCTATCAATCATTCGCAATTAAAATATGTTGTGTT
Organism: Torymus aiolomorphi; assembly: GCA_036365515.1. Taxonomy (NCBI): domain Eukaryota; kingdom Metazoa; phylum Arthropoda; class Insecta; order Hymenoptera; family Torymidae; genus Torymus; species Torymus aiolomorphi. The sequence goes on from CM070877.1 coordinate 67,345,801, forward strand.
AGAATTCACTGGTACCGGTTTAGATGTTAATCGTCAAACATAATTATGGAATTAAAAGGACAGTAGCGATAGTGTGACAAAACAGATTGAATATCAGTTGATTTAATACAAGAAAATAAAAAACATATATTATTATTGCCAATTTATATATAGGTATAAAATAACTTAACATATTAAAAAGTATTGACATTGTGTGTCTAAGTTAATGTTATATAACTTACAGCGAAAGAAGAAACCCATGCATTATTGCTAAATGCTTCTTGATCATTAAAATATAGCTTACAGTTTGTACGCTTAATGGAGCAGTAAATTTAAAACAATATTATATTTCTTACATAGCCTTTTACACAATGTAAGCTATATTATAACGATCAAGGAGCTATTAGCAATACTGCAAGGGTTTCTTCTTTCGATGTAAGTTATACCTATAACTATTTCTTGTACTTTTACACATAGTAAACTTGCAATCCATAAATATTAAATTAACCTTTAGAGGACGGGATGGCCCCTATACGGGCCATGCCCATGATCGACCCTTTACATGTGTTAGTTTTGAGATGTGAGACATCACAAAAACTCGATTTCTATAGAAAAGTGAGAGAAAACAGTAAACCCAAATCCCCGTCCTCTAAAGGTTAAACAAAAACTATTCAACTAATATACCCTATAAATATAAGCCAAAATGCCATTAGTTACGTTATAAGAGACTCGAAACTTAGTTTTATATGCTTATTACATGGGTGGTAATATGAAATAGCATTGGCTTTTTATACGGTTTTACTAACTCATGCTTATACTGTATCTTTATCCAATAAAAACTAATTAAATTTTGATATTATATCGAAACATTCTTATTTTGCTAAAACTGGCATAGGTGTAAAGTTATGATATGTACTGACATTTAAATCTTAAAAACTAATTAAATTTTGATATTGTTTCGAAATATTCTTATTTTGCTAATACTGGCATAGGTGTAAAGTTATGAAATTTCAGTGTTCCTTCAACTAGAGTACAAGTACAAGTTATTGTTATATAACTTACAGTGAAAGAGGAAACTTAGTAGTAAATTTAAAATAATATAATATTTATTACAGACATGGGGAAAAATGCATTTGTAAACTTTACTCTTTTTATAAGAAAATATATTATTCTATATAATAGCCCTGGGACACACTCGACATATGAGATTTTTACTATTTGAAATAGTACTTTTTATGACTACTGAAAAAATAATAAAAATAACTATTTCAAATAGTAAAATTTGCTACAAAAATAAAAAAAATTATTATTTATAAAGTAAAATATGCTACGGAAATCATAAAAATTACTTTTTCAACAGTAAAACTTTCACATGTCGAGTGTGTCCCAGCGCTACTATAAAAATAATAAATTTTCTTATAAAAGCAGTAAAGTTTACAAGTTAATTTTTTCTGTGTGGATTTTTTCCTAATTGAATGATATGTGATAATAATTAAGTAGCACTTGTTAATATCACTTGCAAACCATACATATCATATTATGAAAAGGACTGTTCGGTTAATTCCAACTCAGGCGTCGTTCATGTCAACACACTAGTGTACTTAGTGCGTATGGGTGTGCTGGATACCTTGGGTACGTCAACCCTATTCCACCGTTGTCACCAATGCCTATCAAGGTCGTTACCATCGAGTACTCGAGGGCGCGCTCGATTCCGGTTTCGCGTGATTTTGAAATCGTGGGTCGGTGTCGAGTAGCGCGAGCCCGAGACTCGTTAAGCATCGTCTCGTCTTTCTGTTTTCTACTGTTCGTTGTCATTGAGAAAATTGTAGCTACCATATGTGGTAATAATACAGTTCAGGTATAAATGAATACCATTAATACATACATTTATGATGTAATGACTATGATTATATTTATAAATACTTTCTATTAATAAAGTTTTTTCCTAATAAAATTCTCATTTTCTTAATTTTTTAACTTGTTATAACTAAAATTATATTACAATTATATATTAATATTATGTCATTGTAGAAGAAGGCATTTAGTAAATGTATCTATTATTATCTAGTTAATATTTTTACCAATATATTTAAAAAATTGGAATTGGAAAGTCAGCGGCGAAAACAGCTGAGTTCTCCGCTGTTTTAGCAACTGATTATTTCATTGTGCGATCTTTTTCAGTGGGGAATGGTGGTTTAGCAACCCAAATATTAATTTTTGAAAATGCAATAAACCATCCAAATCAACGTCAGTAAGCAATTCATTTCGGTTAAGGCTGATTTTTCGAAATACTTTAATTTTTGTCGTTTAAGGTCTTAACAATTTTCTGGACATTTTTTATTTAATATTAAAAAAAGAAAGTTAACTAGAAAACCATTTTGAATTATTCAGCATTATCGAAACCATTAGAAAAACGCGTTTCTTCATTAATTTTTTTCCGTAGAACTTAGATTTTTTGAAGTCACAAGGCATTGAATTCTTGCACCAACTTTTCTTCTGAATAGGTAGGCAATGATTGGAAAGAAGAAAACAATGTTCTTCTATTAACTTTACTTAAATTTTAATAGTGAAATTTAATTATGATTGACAAAAAAGTCAGATGAGATTTTGGCGTGAGATTTTTCAGTAGGGTTATGCTTCCGACGAAAGTACGGAACGAAATACTCCTCAAACAACGATAATCGCCTCAGGATGCATCTCGCCTGCACTCCTGCTGTTGAAACAGCGAAACACCTCACTACTTATCGCGGAAAATGCGATATCTCGCGAACTCGCTTCCATACGCGCTTCTCTCCGAACGATAACAACAACATGGATGTCGGCCGTGTCCCGGCCGGCAGTTTCGTCATGTTCTCGATACAGCTCTAATTCTGCATCGACGCGCCATCTAACGTTCACTATCACCAACTTATTAATTTCCGATTTATTATCGACGTCGGTACGGCAGACCGTGACAATATATATGGGATGTTTCACGTCACATTTATGTCCCCTCTGTCCAAAAATTGAGAGGACGTACGAAAACGGACGACCACTCAAAATTTTCGTTGAAATATAGGCTTTCGAATTCGAAGTGGCAGAAGTCATGATTTCAAGATGGCCGACCAATATGGCGGCCATAATGATAGAAAGTGCATTAGGCATGTGTGTAAAAATTCAGAATAGCGATAAAATATTATGAAAAAATTCATGCAGTAGCTTGTCTGGCTATTGGTTCAAATTCCACGATAAAACTTTCAAAATTCAAGATGGCGGATCCAATATGACGGGCGAAATTTTCAAAAATCAACGGATCCATACATAATTTGGTATACGTGGTTTTCTTGAGTTGCTGATCGCGAATCTGGAGTCAAATCTGCAAAATTAAAGATGACAGATTCAATATAGCTGGCCAATAATTTCTAGAATAAAAAAATCTCAAAACATATTACATGAAATTACAAATTATATAACTATTTTTGATGATTTTTTGATCAGTCGAGTCGTTCCCGAGTGAAAAGTTCCCAAATCTGTAAATTCATGAATTTAGAAAAGACAAAGCGTGTTTAGAGAACAGAGTGGTCAGAGTAGCTTCTGCCTCAAATTCTATGCTGACAATATGGAAAATTGTAGATTATCCTCTAAAATACTGTAATTATCAGCTATAGAAAAACAACTAGGAGACCCTAATCAAACAAAACTTTATTGAAACCATACCCTGACTTTCGTGTGGGGTGGAAAATCATGGATCTATATAACTCCACTGATCTATTTAGATTTTGCTAAGACTACAAAATTGTAAGACAGTACATTCTTCAAATTCATTCGGATTTTTAATAATTAATATTGCACGTTAAGAGGACGCCGGAGTCAATGTATTTTAAATGGAGGGTGGCGCTGTAATCAGTAAAACGCGTTTTTATTATATAAATTAAAAAATTCTTATCTTTTTGGAATTTGGGGACTTGAGCACGCTTTGGATATTAATGTTTAGTTATTTCTCAAAATCGCAACTCAATTTGATTGCAATTAATTGCCGAGAAAACCTTGAAAAACTTGCGCGGGTAACATAACCTATAAATTACGAAATTGAAAGATCATAATTTTTTTTTTAATTTCAAGATTTGAGCGCGCTTCGTATATAAATTTTAAGTATTTTCCCAAAATTTCAGTCCAATCGGTTAATTATTCGAAGAGAAAACTTTGAAAAACTAACTGACCGGACTTCGGCCTCCCCTTAATATGTTTTTTACTACCAGAATATTGCAAAATCTGTAGTATTTTTCCTGGTAGTACTATGAAGGCATATCCAATAGAGATTTTATCCACTTTAGGTGCTTCAGAGAATCTTTTCTTAAGAAACCTCTTAGTCTTTCCATGCTCTTTTTCATCGTTTCATTTACATGAAAATTCTGGAATTTTCTATTCGCTCTCTCGTAAAGCGATTCTGGAGTTAATATTGCATCGTTTGGTTGTGCTTGCAGACTGGCACATGTAGCTTCGTGTTTCAGGATAGCTCCTACGCGATCACAAGCTCCTTTGCCATGCGCGGTTGCATGGAAATGCCAATCGACTTTACCAAAATTTTCTTCCTGATGAATTAGATTGCACATTTGATACTTGTTCTTGTAATGTTGTTTCGCACCATCACTTACATACATGATTCTTTTCAAATTTGGGTATAGTTTCTTGATCTCAGAAATGACTAACTTTTGCATGACATAGACTGCTGCAGTGTCGTGTGTCGTGCAATCAGATAGAAGTACAAAGCTCTTGTGGCAAGTCTCCCCTCCGTGATTCTTGTAGTAACATACCACTGGATGTACCGTGCATTGACTATTATTATAACGAAATGCTTGAGCTGCATCTTGTGCCACAAAAACAAAATTTTCTGAAAAATCAGTGTAAATTATCACTGAACCTGGTGCTAATTGTAAGTTATTTTTCAAATTTGTAATAAATTCTGACTGCGTTTTTGAAATAAAATCATGAGTGAGCAATATATTGAAACGAGTGCAAAACTCATCAGCTATGTCTTCAGATGAGAGGCATTCCCTTTTCAGAGAACACCTATCTATTACCAAATACTGAAAATTACTTTTGATATACACTTCTCCTCAAAAATCTTCTCGAGATAATAACTGAGAAGGTCTTTTTCTCGACACAGTTGACATTCACGAAGATAACATGCTGGTGATGGATTATCACACAATCAGAATCTAAAACAATTTTTGTACTGTTGAATAGAATCGTCATAGTTTTTAGTAAACCTAGCCAAGTTGCTCGCATCAAACATTGTCTTGCAGTTCTTGTACATGGTGCAAAAACGCTGTGTGTACCACTAGCTCAAGCCAAAATGCACCATTGTGGTCGAAGCTCTACAAATTCCGTTAAGCTGATTGATATCTATGGTTTGAGCTCTTTGAATTGAACATGCAGGTATTTTATATTACACAGCATAAAGCGCTTCTGTTTTTTTTTCTTTTTCTTTACCAAGTCTCACAGTAATAACGTTTTTCTTGTTTCGCATAATCCTACTGTTCTCATCACTTTCATAAAAATTTCGAACTAATTCAACAACGTCTTGTGATAATGTCTTGCCAGCTCTAGTAATAGGTGTCGACATAACTCCCTCTGTTCCTTTGAGTTATAGAGCTTTTTTGACAAAATATTTCTAGGTATTGAATTCTCTAGAAGTCTGTGCAATACTCCAGGTATCAGGTACTATCGTGAGGATCGTGATCCGTAATGGATCATTCGATGGTAAACTAGAAAATTTCTGCTTTAGTTTGTCTAGCATTTGCTCGAGTTCTTTTCGTCTAGATGAAGAAGACTTGTTGCTAGGCTCTGGGGCTTCATATTCATCGTTCGCACATGATTGTTCTGATTGAGAATAAATACTGGAGTTTAATACTTCAGGTTTCGAAGTCACATCAATTGCCTCAAATTTACGTTTCCTGCAGCTAGAGCATATTTTCATGCCAGGTATATATACTGCAAGGAACTTCTGCAAGTTTATCGAAACTGGTCGGAGATTCTTACCCTTATGAGGAGAGATATTGAATGGATTAATACATCTATCGCCATGAATCCCGGTTTCTTGAGATTCCATGATATTCACCGATAGTCACCGTGTTCTTCAAATAATAGACGTAAAAACAACTGATTTAAATATATGAGAACTATTTCCAGCAAGAGTAGTCGTGAAAACGACTGATTTAAATACGAGAACTATTTCCAGCAAGAGTAGTCGTGAAAATGACTGATTTAAATACGAGAACTATTTCTAGCAAGCGTAGTCGCGAAAACGACTGATTTAAATACGAGAACTATCTCCAGCAAGAGTAGTCGTGAAAACGACTGATTTAAATATGATAATTGTTTCCAGCAAGAGTAGTCGTGAAAACGACTGATTTAAATACGAGAACTATTTCCAGCAAGAATAGTCGTGAAAACTACTGATTTAAATAGGAGAACTATTTCTAGCAGGAGTAGTCGCGAAAACGACTGATTTAAATACGAGAACTATTTCCAGCAAGAGTAGTTGTGAAAACGACTCGAATGTCGAAAATCACTTTTCTGACGGATAGTCGTGAAAACGACTAATATAATACAATAACTATTCCCAGCAAGAGAAGCAAGAACGTTTATGAATATGTTTTCGTGAGTACCAATGATGCTTTATCGATTACTTAATCCACTGATAAGGGAGAAATAAACTTCGACACACTTTGCCTCGTGTGAACTTGTGAATTTACATACTAGAGAATTTCTTTTTCGGAAATAACGCGATAAATCAAAAAATCATCAAGAATAGTTTTCGTTTATAATTTTATGTAAAATGTCGTCATATTTTTTTATTGTCATTTCTGAGCAATATTGGAACCGCCATCTTGAATTTTACAAATTTAACTCCGGATTCCCGATTAGCAACTTAAAAAACCCCCGTATACCAAATTTTGTATGGATGCGTTGATTTTTGAAATTTCCTTCTCCATATTGGATCCGCCATCTTGAATTTTGAAAGTTTGATTGTGGAATTTGGACCAGTAGCCAGACAAGCTACTGCATGAATCTTTTCATAATTTTGTATCGTTATTCTGAATTTTTACATTCATGCCTAATGCACTTTCTATCGTTATGGCTGCCATATTGGTCGGCCATCTTGAAATCATGGCTTCTGCCACTTTGCATTCGAAAGCCTATATTTCAAGGAAAATTTTGAGTGGTCGTACGGTTTTGTACGTCCGCTCAGTTTTTGGACGGGGGGGGGGGGGGTAAAGTGACGTGAATCGTCCCATATATATATCGGGTATTAAGTTTATATAAATATTTTATCACGTGTTACAAAGAACACTTTTGTTAATTGTTAATTAATGTGCCATACCAAAACTAAACATATTATTAACACACTATATTGTATACATTGACCCTCAAAATTATAGAACTTAGGCAATTTTTTGTATATAAGTTAGTTAGTAGGTAAGCTATACGACCAGACCTACGTAGAGACAGTATTATGCGTCTCTGTAGGATGTCAGTTGGTCAGATATATATCTGTATTTTGATGTAATGACGATTATTCTGGTAAGAAATAATAATAATAATTTACGCCAATGTTATTAAGGATTTCTTCCCAAGCGCATTACAAGTCATCGTGATAAACAAATCTGGTTTTCCATATTTCTGAACTAGAACCAAGGTATCTATAAAATTTTGAAGCAATGCTCGTGGACTTCCTATAAAACTTGATTGCAATATTAACATTTTTCCAATTTTTTCTACATTTTTAATTTCTGTAAGTTTCTTTTCGAGATGATACATTAAGCCTTTGTATAATTCAGTTCTTAATATATATTATTGTCTTTTTAAATAATGTAATCTAGAACTTTCTACTTTTATCCATGCATCAACGATATATTGTTGAGTTAATTTTCCTAAATTCAAAACTGGATTAAAACCGTCTCTAATGCTTAATTTGTACGAATAAAATTGTAGAGATATAATGTTATTTTTACCATTACGACATTTCGTATTAGGCATCCATCCAAAACCATCTGCAGGGTATATTAGCGGATACGTCATAGGATCAATGTGTTAACTTATGCAAGGTTTATTTATAGGCCCATCAGACTTAGAATGTATATAGATATCTCTTTCGATTGGTGGTTCGCTATTGTCTCCAACAAAAACAACAGCTACTTCATTACACGTAGCTTGATTATATCTATGTTTGTCTTTTGGATTTCTTATAATTAACATTTTTACTAGTGTCGGTTGAGCCCCGTTTTTAATCGAACATGCCTTTTCTTGGTTTTATACTTCTTGTATCATATTGTAGGCCTCTGCGCATGGATTCAATCTTCTTATTATAATATCTAATTCTTTTATTATTGTCATTGAACATTTAAAATTATCAATATATCGATTTTTACTGGGTTCTTCATTGTCAAGATTGTACTATTGCTCATACTTTCGTCTATCTTCTTCATTGGAATGCAGTGCATATGTACTATGGTAAACTTGTCCACATATCCGTACATTACATGTAAGATCTAATTGTAAGTTTTCAACATTATTTTCCTGTATTAAGCTTTCATTTATTAAAGTAATTGCTATAGAAGCCCGTTTGAATATTGTATTATTTATTTTTTTGGATTTCTTGTACTCTAAAATTTTATGTTGTTTTTTTTTATAATATAATCAACTTTTTTCTGCATTTACTTCTTTTACATTTTTCTAAACTTTATTCTTTAATATTTTGTTTTTTCTTTATTTTATTTCTAAAATTTTTTGTTTATTTTTTTAAGTAATAGAGCTTACTTTTAGATAATTTACTATCTTTTTTTCCTCAAAATTATCAGTATATTTTTTTCTTCTAAGTTAGTTACACTATTTTTAGTTTCACAATTCAGACTATTACTGTCATGGCAATACTTTCTTTTATTAATTGAGAAATTGTTAAATGTATTTATAATCACTTCATCCAAATCAGGTTCATCAGTAAGATCGATTACCTGGTCATTTCTAGAATTTTTTAAAGGTCGATTTTTAAGCGTTATTTAGCCTTTTTCTAAAAATCATAAAACCCACAGATCTTGACCAATTTTAGTCATCAAGGTCTCATTTTCTTCGTTTTTTCTCAAACTTTGCAGAAAAAAATTTGTTTCTGTAACAGGATGGCTATTGGGGGAAAATCCCAAAAAGCCACAGGCCAGCGATGCCCTAGAACACGGTGCCACGGGTGTCAGACTAAAATGACTTGCCCGGGGATCTGCTCCTGAAATCCCGAAAAGAACGCGAAAATCGAACGCGAACTTCGCTTTCCAACTAATTGGATCGCTGAGAGAATAGCGCGCGCTCGAAGTGTAAAGCGCGCGGCCGCTATGCTCAGATAACGACCGGCGGAGTCGTTTTCCCGCGGAGGCGGCGGTATCCGGGAGAAGGACGGGTTGTGTAAATAACAACGCGATGAGTAACGAGATATCACAGTATATCAAGGAGCGCGGGAGCGCTCTGAAGGCAAGTATAGAAGAAGCCTGAGGGTCGACCGCGCTACATATACATTGAAATGGATGCCCGAGAAATTGAAATATTTACTGCAATTTTCAATCGCTTTTATATTCACATAAATTAAAATAACAGAATCCTATTTTATCATACTATGTTGCACAAAAAGTTTCATGTAAAAAGATGCTCTTACGTAAGGATAGTTGACTTGGCAAACTTTGAGCTTCGCATTTCGTAAAGGCTAGAGAATTAGGTGATTTCAGAGAAATAGATGCGAAAGAGTAGTTTTTAAAAAACTTTGTACCACCGGCTGCTATGGAAAAGGTAGTTGACATGAGAACGCAACTTCTCAGCCAACTTTGAGCTTCGAGTTTTATAAAAGCAAGAGAATCAGGTGATACAGAGATTTGAATTGTAATTCTGAGAACTTGTACTTTCTTCTTTTATTCCTTGCGATAGCTACAAAGAAAAAATATATTATTGTTATCTTTCTTAACAACTTTAAATCCTCTGTTGAAATACTAATAAAAGTTTAATGTTTTTATCCAAACAATCTTGCTCTCAACAACTGTCTAACTCTCTACAAAGAACTTGACTGAAAGCTTAAATGTTTTTTTGAAACAATTATTATAAACACTTTAAAAACTATTTTTTAAAGTATTTTCTATTTGTCTATAGTCCTTTTATTTATTCTAATCTCATCTATTCAATAAGCACTCTCTACAAATGGTAATAATTTTGTTGATGACTGTACAAATAATAATATTGTTAATAAAACTTCCTAGGAAAGTATAAAATAAGGCAAGTATAGAAGTTTTTTCTGTATAATCTATAAAATAATATTTATGATTTTTTAAAAGAAGTCAAATAAATACTAGTAAAAAAGTCTTTTACTTCTTTGAGTCAATGTATGCTCAACAAATTATATGTAAGTACATTCAAATTGTTCACTACAAATCAAAGAAACGAAAGTTATGAAATCAATTATCGATAGTCAAGTAATGCAAACCATTCTCCGAAAAACTGTATGACTATGTTCTCAGAAATGTATTCAAATTTCTTCATTCTTCTATACAAATTAAACACGAAAAAGTACTGAAATCAATTACTTGTAGTCAAGTACCGGCCATAAGAACTTTTCGTACCTCGCGTATAAAATTACATTTTACTTAATTACATAAGGCCGAATCCATCTCAAATCAGACAGCCCGCGTATGCCTATTTCACCTATCATGTTGAAATAAAAATATTTATGTTCTACTCGAAAAAATATTTTACACGTGTTTTTTTATTTTTTTGTTTCATCAAAATTTCATGCGTTCAGCGATGCCGAAAAATTCCGAGAAAATTCTTTCATTGAGAAAAAAAATTTTCAATGTGATTTTCAGACTGCTATTGTTTCAGCAGTTTTTCGAGCTTTTAAACGTGTAACACACAATTTCACTCAGTTTTGAACCCTCTTTAACGGCCTTAATGTCATTTTCAAAAAAAATAAAAAATCCACGAGCTATGCACTTTTTACTGAAAAATTCATTTTTTAGGGAAGTGCCTTTTTCTCGAAAACCCCATGTTTTTTTTGCACAATTATTGTTGTCGTGATAGAGGACGGTAATGCCTAGCTAGACGTATTTGTGAGATTCGGTACTTTTTCCCTGGGATAGCGATCACTAATGAGATAACACACAAACAAATTTTTCACGCCTAATGCTTATATATAGTCAATGATATTAGAGTCAATGTAAAGGTATTTGTCTTTGTGTGTATGTAATATACAGGTACACATAACTATGTATTTATTTGTTATTTGCGTCTTTTTGATTTTTTATTTTTATACCTTTTTTTCATTTGTATACCTATTTTACTACCTTTGTTTTTCTGCATCATTGTTCTTAATTCAGTAAGCGGACGATCAGCGGTCTTTGCTGTCAAACAATGTATTTTATCGTCACATGTTTTTTAACCCATATATGAGTTTTTTGAATTCCAGGATACTTTGGAGTTGTAAGCCAATCAATATTTTTTTCTTTTCTGAATTGTTCTATTTCAGCATCTTGTAAATGTATTATTTTAATAGCATCAGTATATTTTTGAACATGTATTGCAAAATCATTTGCGTTTTGAATAGCTTCTTCAAGGGGCTCTCGAAGATTATGCGAAGTAGCATAATGCTTTATAAGTCCACCCACACCATCTACAGCTCCTTTGCCGTGCCCATTAGCAGAGAACAACCATTTTATATCACACGGTGTTCGTTTTAGTTCATCTAATTGAAAGCGATTTTTAAAGTGACTCGCAGCGCCGTCTGATACGATGGTAATTTTTTTAATTGAATCACAACAATTTTCTTTCAAGAATTTTATAATTTTTTGTACTGCTAGCAAAGCATACGCTGAATCATGTTTTCGGTCATCACTTATAACTGCGAAACTTTGTGTCGAATCCCCTTGATAAGAGACTGCTGTGAAAATAGAAATTTGATCATTAACCCAATGATTTCCTTGAACAGCTTTATTATGAATCACAGCCCAGTTTTCAGCGAAGTCTATTTGAAGAACTAAATGATGTGAGTCTTTTTAGCACTTTCTCTTTCTGTTTTTATAGCTTTGCGTTGTATATTTTTTACATACATGTGAGTACTAACCCTCATGGTCCAAACCGAAAGTTCATCTTTAAAAGCAGAAATTGATAGTGTCTTTTTAATCAGGTTTCCATTATCCCACAAAGCATATGTAATTTCTTCTGTGCCTTCTACATCTTGCAGTTTTAAAACATGAAACGTAATTCCCTTAATCCCTGGACATAGTTTACATTCTTGTAAATAACATAAATCAGATGGCTCAGAACACATTGTTGCATTTATTATTTGTGACCGACTTTCATCCAACTCTGTGACGTTACTCCCTCTAAAATTAATTAAGCTCGTAAGAAATAAATCATAATTTGCGCAATAGATACAGAGACAAACTTCTTTGATGGGGCTAAGTAAGACATACTTTGGTCGCAAACTATAAAATTTCGATTTTCCAATTCTCAATTCTGGATAATCATTTTTAAATACTTTATACGTCTCTTTTAAACTTCGAGTAAGAAAACGCTTAACTTTTTTCTCTTTTTTATTGTTAACTTTAATTGTAACAACGTCACATTTATTAGGACTTTGTCTTGAACAATTAAAATCATCATTTAAATAATATTCCATAACAATTTTTTCCATGTTTTCATCAATCGGATGGCCTGAATATGCATCTGGTTCTGAATAAATTCCTTTTTCTTTAACAAGATTTCTCGATTTGTTGATCATATACATTGTTATTTCTGGAAATAAAGATAAAATTTCATGTTTTGTAAAGGATGAAGGTAGCAAAGTCAGAATTTTTATTTTTTCTGATACCGTAGAACACTTTTGCAAGGCTAGACCAAGATTTTGTATCCATTCTGTACAATGGCATACAGTTGATTCATTTGCTGTTATAGAAACGTCATAAACATTGTTCAACTTCACATCAAGGGTATTAGACAATGTTGAAAGTATTTTTTTTTTTTCTTCTTTGTTACGTAATTTTCAATTGATTTTTCATGTATAAGATTTTTTCTTTTAAGAGGCGATACAGAACCTAAGAAAGATGTACTTATTTCATTATTAAATTCTTCAATGCGTTCTGGAGTACTTGGTAAAAAATCTTCATCTCTATCAACTACGTTATCGGTAACTTCATTATCCGTTATAAATTCATTGTCAGTACTACTCACCAATTCTAAAGCACGATTGTAACAATGTTGACACAGATATGTAGAAGGTGTCAAAGGTAAATGAGGATAGAGGTGCTTCAATGGATGAGCAAGATTCTCAAGTTGTTTTAAACGTACGGAACTAGATTTGTAAATAATTTGTTTGTGTTTGTCTAAAAAGTCTGCACATTTGATTCTCTCTGTTGAGTAATATTGAGACATCGTAGTTGAGTTGATAAGGTGTAAATATGTAATAATTTTCCAAAAGATGATGGTTTTAAATAAGACGAGATGTGTGATATATAGCAGAAACCGAACTTTTCTTTGTAAATGTTAAGTCAAACCATATCCATCTAGCGGACAAATGTACTAGTACATATACTCCTATAAGTAGGCGCACGTACATGTATATTACATACGCACAAAGATAAATACCTTTACATTGACTCTAATATCATTGACTATATATAAGCGTTAAGCGTGAAAAATTTGTTTGTGTGTTATCTCATTAGTGATCGCTATCCCAGGAAAAAAGTACCGAATCTCACAAATACGTCTAGCTAGGCATTACCGTCCTCTATCACGACAACAAAAATTGTGCAAAAAAAACATGGGGTTTTCGAGAAAAAGGCACTTCTCTAAAAAATGAATTTTTCAGTAAAAAGTGCATAGCTCGTGGATTTTTTATTTTTTTTTGAAAATGACATTAAGGCCGTTAAAGAGGGCTCAAAACTGAGTGAAATTATGTGTTACACGTTTAAAAGCTTGAAAAACTGCTGAAACAATAGCAGTCTGAAAGTCACATTGAAAATTTTTTTTCTCAATGAAAGAATTTTCTCGGAATTTTTCGGTATCGCTGAACGCATGAAATTTTGATGAAACAAAAAAATAAAAAAACACGTGTAAAATATTTTTTCGAGTAGAACATAAATATTTTTATTTCAACATGATAGGTGAAATAGGCATACGCGGGCTGTCTGATTTGAGATGGATTCGGCCATAAAGTACTACGTAACGCCCAAGAGGCCCAATAGCTCACACACTCCTACAAAACTTTATAGTACCTACGTACTTTACGCCAGTGTGGGCGAAAATTATTTTAATTATATAACTATAATGTCTTCTTTTTATTTCTAAAATTCATAAGAATTTTTTCAGGTATTTACGAAAAGTCAAAGCCTGTATAAAAAAATTACATAGTTACCACCACATCACCATTTTTCATTATTCCTCCTCAATTTTGAACTTTCTATAATATTACGCATCGTGGAAGGATAAGAGAAGTCTAGAGCTGCTCTAGCAGGGTTGATCCTCCGATCTCCCGTACATACTTGGCGGGCCCGACGTTTTGCAGTTCAAGATATAACATGGTCATTTTCATATAAATATTCATATGTTTAAAGAGATAACATGTATAAATGAGTTGCTTCTACATATTAACTACTGATCTATGAATCTATCACTTTATTTTTAAATAGAAAGTACAAACCCGCGTAAAATATATAAAATCTCATATGATATCCCATAATATATAAAATTGCATATGACATCACATATAAGATCTCATACGAGATATGCGCTGTCTGAAATTCTCATATGAGATCTTATATGATATTTACACGGGGGAAAAGGATATAAAATATGTTGCTTATAAAACGCTTAGTAAAATGTAAAAGACTTTTGAGCAGGCTATAAATTTATATGAATTTTTTATTTTATTCTCGTTTAAAAGGGACGGACACAAGGAAAAATATGTTTGATAATGAAATACAAATCATGATTCTGCACATTTACGGATGTGTTGTACTTAACGGCATCAATTAAAAATTAGAGCCAATGTAATTATTTATGGTGGACTTATAGGTATAAATATTGTTAATGAATTTATGTAAAAATTTAGTATTCTACATTTAAGTAGCCCACGTAACTGCAAACCGTCGGGCCCGCCAAGTATGTTCGGGAGATCGGAGGATCAACCCTGCTAGAGCAGCTCTAGACTTCTCTTGTCCTTTCAAGATGCGTAATATTATAGAAAGTTCAAAATTGAGGAGGAATAATGAAAAATAGTGATGTGTTGGTAACTATGTAATTTTTTATACAGGCTTTGACTTTTCGTAAATACCTGAAAAAATTCTTATGAATTTTAGAAATAAAAAGAAGGCATTATAGTTATATAATTAAAATAATTTTCGCCCACACTGGCGTAAAGTACGTAGGTACTATAAAGTTTTGTAGGAGTGTGTGAGCTATTGGGCCTCTTGGGCGTTACGTAGTACTTTATGTAATTAAGTAAAATGTAATTTTATACGCGAGGTACGAGAAGTTCTTATGGTCGGTACTTGACTACAAGTAATTGGTTTCAGTACTTTTTTGTGTTTAATTTGTATAGAAGAATGAAGAAATTTGAATACATTTCTGAGAACATAGTCATACAGTTTTTCGGAGAATGGTTTGCATTACTTGACTATCGATAATTGATTTCATAACTTTCGTTTCTTTGATTTGTAGTGAACAATTTGAATGCACTTACATATAATTTGTTGGGCATACATTGACTCAAAGAAGTAAAAGACTTTTTTACTAGTATTTATTTGACTTCTTTTAAAAAATCATAAATATTATTTTATAGATTATACAGAAAAAACTTCTATACTTGCCTTATTTTATACTTTCCTTGGAAGTTTTATTAACAATATTATTATTTGTACAGTCATCAACAAAATTATTACCATTTGTAGAGAGTGCTTATTGAATAGATGAGATTAGAATAAATAAAAGGACTATAGACAAATAGAAAATACTTTAAAAAATAGTTTTTAAAAGTGTTTATAATAATTGTTTCAAAAAAACATTTAAGCTTTCAGTCAAGTTCTTTGTAGAGAGTTGGACAGTTGTTGAGAGCAAGATTGTTTGGATAAAAACATTAAACTTTTATCAGTATTTCAACAGAGGATTTAAAGTTGTTAAGAAAGATAACAATAATATATTTTTTCTTTGTAGCTATCGCAAGGAATAAAAGAAAAAAGTACAAGTTCTCAGAATTACAATTCAAATCTCTGTATCACCTGATTCTCTTGCTTTTATAAAACTCGAAGCTCAAAGTTGGCTGAGAAGTTGCGTTCTCATGTCAACTACCTTTTCCATAGCAGTCGGTGGTACAAAGTTTTTTAAAAACTACTCTTTCGCATCTATTTCTCTGAAATCACCTAATTCTCTAGCCTTTACGAAATGCGAAGCTCAAAGTTTGCCAAGTTTAAAAACACTTTGACTTTACATGCACGATGCACGTGCTATTAGAACAACTAGTTAGTTCGCGCGCGAAGGTTACAATTCGAACGCGCGAACGTTACGGCGCGCGGCGAGACTGCTACTAAATACGCGCGTACCTGTGAAGTACGGCCGGCTGACATGCACCCGCACGTATACGGCACAGAAAGCTTGTACGGAACGATTTCCATACAGGCCTTTTACAGTAATTACGTGAGAAGAAAGAGTAGAAAACTTACGTTGTGAAGGAGCAGTCGGTGCACTCGGTTCTCTCTCGCTCTCTGTCGCTCGCACAGTAGTTGCGCGCTCTCTCTCTCTCTCTATCTTTTGCACTCGCTAGTTCAGATCGGTAGGCGGGCTGGCCGCCGGCTCCTCGCTCGCTGTCTCACTTGCTCTAGTGGCACACGCGGCGCGGACTGTCTCTCTCTCTCTCTCTCTCTCTCTCTCTCTCTCTCTCTCTCTCTCTCTCTCTCTCTCTCTCTATCTCTCTCTCTTTCTCTCTCTGTCTCCCCCTATCTCTCTCGATGGCGCGCACGACGTGTTGACGTGTAACAGATCGGTTTCGACTTTTATTAACATTTCTAACGTTTTCTAAGAAATCCTTCAAGTGTGCACCTTAGTATTTGGTTTAGATAATTCTTGTGTATATATGCGTGTGTGTGTAAAAAAGTGATACCAGTGGTGGAAAAGTGACATCAAGAGTGAAATAACGATTGTGGAACATACGCCTCATGCTGTAACAGTAACGACGCTTGTTGCTCGTCTAAATTAACAAAGCTTAGTGGTGCTCTTCACTTTGCACTCTCTACGCTCTCACCACAGGAACTGCAGCGTGCTGAATTTTCAAGCTGCATATGCACATATGATCAATTACAAGGTCGCCAACGGTAGGAGCCGAGGTCAACATCTAGCCCAACCTGACAGAGCGCTACCATCGCGCAAGCAGATTTTTGCAAGTCACCCGTAAGCTTACTGGTCTATCCAGCAGAGGGCGTGTCACGTCTCGCGAGCAGAAAATCTCGCTCATACTATATATACTTCGTCGGACGGTGCACTTGAGAGAGTTTCCCTCGCCTCTATGGCTCCAAGCCCTAGTATGACGTGCATAGTATGTCGCAAGACCATCCACCCACGCACGTATAACTCTTGCTTGGTATGCAAAAAGCCGTGTCATACAAAGTGCGCAGGTAAGAAAAAAAATGCGCCATGTGACTTGTGTCGCGCAGCTGAGCAGCGGCGCCAGAAGAAATTCGATGCCATCCAAACTAAGCGTCAAAGTGCTGGGCGTAAATCGATTCCATTGCTCAATAACGACACACCCAAAGCCACAGAAGGGAGAACATCGGCGCGAAGCAATAATGGCACTCAACAACAGCAACCACAACAGCAACAAGAACAACAACAACAACAACAACAACAACAACAACCACAATAACAACAACAACAATAACAACCACAACAACAACAACCACAACAGCAGCAACAACAACAACAACAACACCAACAACAACAACAAAAACAGACACCCAGTAAGAATAATTTAACTAATACTAATAGCAATGTAAATAGACAGTGTCAAATAACACCGGTGCTGTCGCGCTGTCGGCTCAGCGCATCCGCGTCAATACGAACGCCTTCTATCACACGTCGTCAGACATTGCCGCCCTCAACTGTACTAACTACGAAAAACTTGACTAACAATGCCAATATGAGTAATATCTTCCTCGAGAAGACACTGGCCAGACTACAAGGTGACGAAGAAGATGAGGTCAACTCTCCCAAGATGATAAGCGCATCTTCTGCGCAAATCTCCACCACTATTCAGGTGCTGCCCCCGCCTCTGGGGGATACACACCTGAATGGTGTGAAAAATCTATTAATTCCTGTAAGCACGCTGGAGCTTTTCTTTCAAAGATTTGACATGCTCGAGAAGCAGCTGGACGACCTCAAATGCCCCGAGAGCCGGAGCTACATGTTGGACAATTTTTCCAAAATACCTGCAGATGCAGACCAGAACAACAACATGGAGCTGTCCACACGGGTTTCTCCTCTCGAGGAGCACATAAAGAAGCAAAGTATTTTACTAGAGGAAGTGGTTAGTAAAAGTCAGCTGCTTCTCGAGGACAACTTACTACTTAAAAATAAATTAGACAAAGCGATATGCGACTTTGGAAACCTCCAACGCGTTTGGAAAATTGATGGATGCGACGAAATAGAGGTAGAGAGTAGGTCTGGCAGTTCCACCCATCCCGCTGGCGTAAAAGTGCCAAATTTATTTTCATCGTCTCGGTCGAGCCTGGGGACCGCTGTCGCGAGTTCCGGATTTGAGGTTCCCGAGTCCTGCGAAGTGATAATAAATGGCATCTTGCAGAAAGATCACGAACCTACGAATGAGGACCTAAATAATGTTGCCTTCGCAGTACTTAAAATCATCCTTCCCTCTTTTGAAAGGGATAAAATTCTAGGAACGCGTGTCCTGCGCGCCCGAGACTCGACCGAGATAAATGATAGCGAGACGGCGAGGGGCTTGGAACCGCGATCTGGCGCACACTCCTCTTGTGTAGTTAGGCTTGTCAGCTCGTACCTAGTGAAGGAGGTCATACGTGCAAGGCGTGCGCTCACTAATAGCTATTTGACAACTGCCAACATCAACCCTGAACTGCTTGGTCGCCTGCCTACCGAATCATAAAGTCTTTATTAATGAAATGCTATCTCATGAACAGTTTCAGGCATTCAAAAGCCTGAGGTCGATTGCCCAGAATTTAGGCTTTAAATATGTTTGGCATGCCGGCGGCATATTCCTAGCCAGGCGTAAGAGTCGGTGCGGGCTTCATGGCCAGGGGCGACAGCTGACAAACGGACGAGGGGTCGCAGTTTCCTCAAGGTAGGGTTCCTAAATATCAACTCCATTCGTCCACGTCTGAATGGCCTCCGTATGTTTCTGGCCAAGGATCCCTCCTACCACTTTTTTGGCATAGCGGAGTCCTGGTTGGGTCCGGTTGTCGACGACACTCTCATTCAGATTGAAGGCTACTCGGTAATCAGGCAGGATCGCAACTTACATAGTGGCAGGGTCGCTGTATGTGCGTAAAGACTACACATCAAAATATTGGCTTGTTCCAAGACTTTAAGAGAAGGGAAACCTCTTATACCAGAATATTTATTCTGTCAAGCGCGGCGGGGCGATTCCGCACCCATTCTACTCGGTGTCATCTATAGACCCCCGCACACAGCAATGCAGAAAGAGGGCACCGACCTTTCTGACGTTTTACGTGATCTTGCCTCTGAGTATAGTCATAAATTCATCATGGGGGATCTGAATGCTGACCTGTCGTCGGCAGCTGATCCAGATGCACATACCATCAGCAATCTGGCTAAGGTTCTATCTCTGCAAGTCGTGCAACATGGCCCAACCCATCATAAGACCCCAACATCGCATACATGGATTGATCTGATTCTCACGGACGAAAATGATGAGGTGCTTGCTTTTGCGAATGAATGCTCACCCAGTTTCGGCAAACATGCCATCATCGGCGCTACGATAAACCATTTCGTACCAGCGCCTACAAGGGAATCGTTTTCCTATAGAGATTTCAAAAATATTTGTCCAAATACGTTGAATGAACTGCTGGCCTGCTGTGACTGGATGAGCATGAATTCTATCGAGTCCGATTTAGAGGGTGCTTTAGAAAATCTGAATGCAAACCTAAATTTTGCCATTGATAAATTCCTTGTTAATATATTAAATTCTTCTTTCACTCAGGGAATCTTTCCGAGAACCTGGAAGAGAGCACAGATAATCGCGCTTAAGAAAATTGTTGCTCCGTCGACCGTCTTGGACTTTCGACCGATAGCGCTGCTCTGCTTTCTGTCAAAGGTTCTCGAAAAGATAGCTCATGACCAAATCACGGGGTATTTAAATAAGAATAATTTACTCGATTCCCTCCAAGCCGGATTCCGCAGACACAATAGCACGCAGACGGCACTGCTTAAATTGACAGACGATATACGGATGGCTATTGACAAAAGAAAGTCACGCTATTGTTGTTATTCGACTTTAGCAAGACTTTTGATACGATATCTCCGTCGAGGCTTTTACAAAAACTCCATCAGCTGCGGTTCTCTAAAAAATCATACTTGCAAGGTCGCTCCCAGATGGTTAGTACAAATAATAATGAAATTTCTGAGTGGTTGGAAACAAATCTGGGAGTCCCGCAGGCTTCTGTTCTGGGGCCCCTGCTATTTTGCCTATATGTCAATGACTTCCATACCATACTTGACGGTCGGACGATACAATGTATTTTTTACGCAGATGACCTTCAGATTTATATTCATACCACTAAAGATGAAATTTTGGAGGGCATCTCTCGGCTGTCTGATGCGGCACAAATGGTGTCTGCGTGGGCAGAGGCTTCCCGCCTCCATCTCAATGCAAGTAAGACCAAAGCGATAGCCTTTGGTTCTAGGAAAAATATAAACTCTATAAACTCGATGAATCTACCAGGCATTGGGATGGGAGCTGGGGTGTTCATTCCATTCAGTAGCGAGGTTGTGAGTCTTGGTGTTACACTTGATAGTAAGTTGACGTGGAAACCGCAAGTTCACCAAGTTAGCAAGAAAGTCAACAGATCCCTATACAGCTTGCGGTTCATAAGGGCGTGCACCACCGAGACACTCCACAAAAGACTAGTCGAGACCCTAGTACAACCTCACCTTGACTACTGCACGGTAGTATATCTACAGGCGACGAACGAACTGCGACATAAACTGGACCGTCTGAGCAATGCTTGCGTGAGATACGTCCTTGGGGTTAGAAGGGATGCTCACATCACCCCCTATAGGAGACGCTTGGGCTAGCTCCACCCGGACTCCCGCAGGCTATATTTTACAGCCATTCTCATGTACAAAGTCACGCGACTGGGAGAGCCCAGTTACCTGGCTGTTTTTTTTTCTGGAGCATAAACCCAATTCAACCAGTAGGGGTGTGCCACCAGAACTTGTTCCACCGTTTGTCAATTACAAAACGGGGGAAAAGGCTTTTCAGGCTCAAGGTGTACGTCTCTGGAACTCTCTCCCCTCCTCCTTACGCCACCTACCATCTCTATCTTCTTTCAAGAGGGCGCTGCGCCAACACCTATTCGATCGCGATGCCTAGCCTTTCGGTGTGGGCAAAAGGAACTGCCAGCATGGGGACCTTCTCGTAGCATAAGGATGTGACTTGTATTTTACTTACCTTGACTATGCGGCTGTGATACAGAACTAGCTATTATTGTTATATCTGGTAAGTAGTATTTTAAACTGTGATTCTTTTAGTTAAGTTGTCGTACCAGCTGTGATATTTTTCTACTTTTACATGTATTTATTTTCTTTTTTTTTTATAACTGAAGGTCCCTACATAAATAGATATAGATACACTTTATTGTTTTAGCTAGTCAGTTTAGTACTTTTCATTTTTTTTTTTAAACTGTACTATATCTTATGTTACCATATTCATTATTATTATTGTATTACTATTCGTTTGTTATATCTACTGTATTTTATGTAAATTATGCACTGCATAATCCTGTAATATTTTGCTGTGAAGGTAAATAAATCGCATCTCTCTCTCTCTCTCTCTCTCTCTCTCTCTCTCTCTCTCTCTCTCTCTCTCTCTCTCTCTCTCTCTCTCTCTCTCTCTCTCTCTCTCCTTCCCTCCTACTCTTTTACATTCTCGTCAGGGCACCCACTCACACACCCGGTGTCCCTCTCAAAACGAGATACGGCGCGAACGATAAAATTCGGGAGAGAGCGGTCATTCGATGTGGCTTGCACGGTAGCACACGCAAAGATGGCTGCCGTGACTCGCCAAAAGTAACAAGCAGCTTCACGACGGATGACGGGCATATTACGCGTTCGCAGACGGATTCGATACGCACGGGGCGCAAGCGCGCTGGTGCGCGGGCCTCGTTTCGGCTGCACCGGAGTTGCTCGCGCGCGCTCACTGCCTTCGCGCAGCTGATTCGAGTCGCGACTGGTCTACGCGTTAAATTCCGTAGGTTTTATGGTTATACAATTTTTAGGTAATCCAATATGTGTACGTTATTTCTTGAAAAAAATAGGGTATCATTAAACCATTACTGCGTGGTCGTTTTGTGATAGATCGGAATAAGCAACGTCGCATTTTTTTTGTATTCCAGAGTGCTTCAATTTCTTTGTTTGAACGTAAAAATTGATCGGAACCAGCCTGAAATATCGACGATTAAAGTTCACTTATTTTGCAAAGTCACTAAACTTTGATTGGCTATAACTTTTTTCTTGGAACTTTAATTCGCACGAAATTTTAGCAGAAAATTACCTTTTTTTATGCTGAAACTGCCCTAGAAATTTCAAACTTCGGAATAACTTCCAAAATTTTTGCTACGACGTATACAGTATACTCAAAAATCAATAAATATCCATATAAAGGAGAGACTCTTGGCACCTACCCCCATAACTGTTTTGGTCATATCTTCTAATATTATGGAGAAAAATTAATTACTAAAAATAAAAATGACATTATTTTAACAGACCTCATCGTAAAGTGCGTACTTTATCCACTCGAGGCAGGGAACAAATACGAATTTCACGATAGTTGTGTTAAAAAAATCATATATTGCATTCGTGAATATAGTGGGCGCAGTAAGCACACAGCCCACTTTATCCCCTTGGTGCATAATATACTATTGTATAGAGCTCTATGAAGTGATAAGATACCTTTTTTTTATTAAAAGATTATTAATAATTTATTTAACAAAATAAGCAATGTATTTTTTTCGCGATTCTTAAAAAGCGTACGTCTATTCCGACCACTTTTATTTTATACATAATTTTTTTTATAAATTTTGAATTAAAGCCACCACGTATACAATTTACCTTAATTCAATGAATATCCATATAAAGAGGAATCGTTTGGATCTGCTATTTTTAAAATCGCTGTTTTTAAAAAATATCTATTTATGTTACTATATTTATACTAAAATACTTACATTTTGGATGAACATTTACGGCGTAAGTTTAGTCATAAAAATATCAATTACATATTTTATTGTCTTCGTAAATATATTTTTAGTAAAAAAATACATTATATCACTAGAAGTTTCAATACGCGCTTCGCGCGCCGTATCGTGGACCAATCAAATTTTACATGTCCATTTCAAATGACCAATCACAATCATTACAGGTGACAATCTCAATTCCATCTCTTTTTTATATAGGAATACCAATATTTACAGGATTTTGAAGATTTCTGTTTTTGTATCAAACGACGTAATTTTTATTTCCAGTTTTCTATAATTGGTGTATATGAACGGTGTATTCTGGTGACTTTTACGGTTTTGGCAATCGTAAATCTCGAATTTAGCTTCCTTTTATGCTTTTGAACTTCAGTATTTGGCACCCACAATACTCTGTTTACATTGATAAATTGCATAAAAAAATATATATATCTATAATATTGATATACTATAGTTTTACTTAATGGGATCAGGCACCTTTAAAATGACGAAAAATTGATATAATTTTGATGTTCTTTTACGGTCAAAAATTATTTACACAAATAAATTGGATACATACAACTATTTCGTCGATAGTCAAATAAAATACCAAAATTTTAGGACCCGTCCCATTAAAATAGATGCAGTTCCTGGACCTGGAGTCGGCGGCAGAGCAAAAATTTATTGGGTCTTGTTTTGTGACAAATTAAATATATTTTAAGAATATTACTTCCACATATTTTTAATTCTGGAAATTAATTTTTTTCAGGTCATTTTATACAGGAAATTTTAACGGTGTCTGACCCCCTTAAACTGCAATATTTATAAAGTTAAGCGCACCTAATGTCCTTGATTTCTTTTGATACATATTCATACATTTTCTTAGGTGTTGTAATTTGATTTTCTGGAGAAGATCGCAAACAGTGTCGCATTATTGTTCTTTTAAGAGTGCCACCAATAACATCACAAGGATCTTTTCCATGGCTTGTGGCAAAGAAGTTGTACGATATTACTTTTATTTTGAAATCTTACTCATGGCAACAGATGTTTGCTAAATTGTTTCTAAAGAGAGTATAAGGAAATAGATAAATTAAGTAAAGACCGCAAAAGTATTATTTTTCAAATCAGTTACAGAAGGTGCCCATTCTATTATATTAAAATATCATTACATTATATATTTGAGACTTACTCATTTGTATATTCTGTTGGAGCACCATCTGAGAAGTAAATAATGCCTTTAATCCAAGAAAACTCTTCGTGTATAACTTTCAGTAATTCTTCTTGAAATGCGTGAACAGTATATGCCATATGATCTTTAGTATCACTAATAATACAATAGCTAATTCTTTGTAAACTTTCGCTATGCTCAGTCTTGTAATATACTACGAAAGGGTGAAATGTTGCTTGCTGATTATTGTAATAAAATGCCTGAACCGAATTTTGAATTATGAATAATTAATTTTCAGAAAAATCCATTAGAATTAAGCAAGTGCCAGAATCCATATTCTTTTTACAATAGCTTAAATAATTTTTTTGAGAGTCTGCACTAAAATAATGTCCTGTTAAATTCCAGATATCTTTCAAGTGAAGCTCTACTACCATCACGATCCCAGTGTTTAAATTTCACAGCTTCTCTAAACTTATTCAAATCTACATTTTGTTCAATAGTCTACTTTATTTGTGGGATACCTGGACATTGCTCACATTTATGAAGCATACATTTCTGATTATCTACATTGCAAATCGCACTTGCAACAAGATCTCTATACTTTATTTTATTTGTCAATACAGACATTTTTAATTTAATATTTTCATGCTCAGCACATTCACATATGTTATGTGTTTCGGGATCTCCTGCGTGAACACATTCATCCGGCTTCTGAGATGCAAAAAATGAAAATTTTGGCAAACTTTCATTGCTCGTGTAGTCGCTTATAAAATTATTGTATAAATCATGTAAAGTATACAATAATAATTTTTTCTGAACCAAGATTTTTTTTCCAGAATTATCATCAGTTTTGACTGGAACACATTGCTTTACATCAGGGCAAGAGTAGCAATTATTTTGGTCTATATAATAATTTTTAATGAGTTTCCTTTCCTTTTTCGTTCTTGCAATAGATCTGCCAAGAATTATTTATATTATTTTAATGTAATTACTAATTTTACAATTATTTAAAATATGAATAATCCAAGAAGATTAGAATGAATTTTTTATTAAACGTTTGTTTCTGTTTCTAAAAACCATATATTCCAATTTTAACTGCTTTAAAAGAAAATAAATTTGAATTATTAGTTGCTTATTCAACAAATATGATGGAACAAAACAATGTGATATATGAAAATTTGTTTGAAGTTTCCAAATTTCTTGCAATTAAAATGAAAACAATTGATAGAAAATCCTCATTTTAGTCATAGCCGTGAAGGTGCTATTTTATCTGTATAAGGGATAAGCCTCGGTTAAATTAACTGATTTTTTTTTTAACAGATTGTTAATTGATTTTCGCAAGAAAATAATGTTTTTTTTATTTAGCATTTACATAGTGAATTTTGTCAAGAAATCTCTCATGCAAACCCTTTTTTAAAAATCAATTTTGTTTAAAAGTAATAAACAAAAATGTAAAGTAATAATTCGTTTTTATAAATAAAAAAAATTGAGTTCATTTAATATTAAAGAGAGAAGAATTTTATTATTATCACGTATATAGACGTTAAAAACTAATTAATATTTATACAAATTGTTCAAATTTTTGGCATTGAAACGTTTTTCTCGAAACCATTGAACTATCTAATGTCGAAATCAATCTTTCTTCTTTCTTAAAATATAAACAGTTTTCCTTATAAACGCTCTAACCACTATTATAATATAAGGTGTAAGTGAATTATAAATAGTTTAAATTTGGTGGACAGTGAATTTTAAATAGTTTAAATTTAGTGGACAGTGAATTTTAAATAGTTTAAATTTAGAGGACAGTGAATTTTAAATAGTTTAAATTTGGTCGACAGTGAATTTTCATTAAAAATAACTGTTTTAGCATATGTAGAATCGGCCATAAATGCACATGATCCCGTATGGAAATAATAATTGCAATAAAATGTAAGAAATTGTATGAAAATATAAGAAAATATATAAAACTGTACAGAACCATTGGTTTTCGGACATTGTTTTTACGGTTTTATACACTTTATTACATTTTCTCACTTTTATACGTTTTCTTACAAATAAGAATAATTTTTCTAAATTAGTCTGCAAAAACAAATTGTAAAAAAATGTAAGGAGAGGTGAAAAAAATATAAGAAAATATATGAAAACGTATGAAAATGTATAAAAATGTAAAATATTAGATATTCTTACATTTATATACACTGTTATAAACTTTTAAGCAGTTTTGTATATTTTTATATGTTGTAGGAAAACGGTACTTCTAGCTTTGCGGGCTATGTACAATTTGGCAACGTCGCGCGGTTTTCGTAAATGAAGGAGTGGTAGGGCCGAAGGGAGCGGCGGAGAGGAGTCGCGCATGTACTGGCGCAGAGAGAGGACCCGAAGCGGCGTGCGGCCCTTGTATTTAGCACGGTGAAAAAATAAAGTTTTATAGAGATACATATATGATAGCACGTTGTTATTCATTAAACCAACACCCACTCCTACCGTTAATTTGGATAGTGGTATCATTGTGGCGACCGTGACAGGACGGTGGGAGTTTTTTTGTCTCTGTTTGTTGGTTTTGTGACTCTCTCTCTGTGTAACCGAAACAAGATGGACGCCTTCAAGAAATTGCGCACTGCTCAACGGACGGCTTTTACCAAAACTCTGAATGAACTGAACACATTGCTGCAAGCCGAAAATTCTGATAAAGACATAATCTCAGTGACCTTTGAAGTGCTACAACAAAAAATGCTCGAGTTAGATGACAGTTCCGCGAAAGTACTGAATTTTATCCTAATGTCGAAAAATCAGCAATTGGAAGAAACTTATGAGGCTGAAAGTGACACGACCGATGATTATAAAAAGAAGTTTTTGATGGCGCAAAGAAAAGTCACTCGTTTTCTAGGAAGTGGGCAAGACGCCGCGAGAGATGTTCCGAGAACTACAGCGAGTGAGCGCAAGAAAACTTTTAAGTTACCAAAAATTGAAATTACGAAATTCACGGGCAATGTGCGCGATTGGCTCTTATTTTGGAATCAGTTTCGCAAAATTGATGAAGACAAGGACATTGATGCGGAGGACAAATTTCAGCATTTGATCCAATCGATGGAAAGTGGTTCTCGCGCGTATGAGTTAGTTACAAGTTTTCCACCGACGAGGGAAAATTATGCAAAAGCGATTGCAAGCCTAAAAAACAGATTTGGACGAGACGAATTACAAGTTGAGGTGTACGTCCGAGAATTACTCAGTTTAGTGCTGAACAACGCTTTACGCGGAAAGGAAAAATTCTCCCTCGCAAGCCTATATGACAAGTTAGAGACACATATGAGAGCGCTTGAAACCTTAGGCGTGACGTCCGACAAATGCGCCGCCATGTTGTTCCCGCTTGTGGAATCCTCGCTACCGGAAGATGTTTTGAGAGCGTGGCAGCGCAGCACAGCAGCCAACGGAGCCAAGGACTCAAAGGAGCGTCTCACCAAGCTGATGGAGTTCTTATGCGCCGAAGTAGAAAGCGAAGAGCGTATAAATATGGCAATAGTGGGATTTTCGATAGATGGCTATACTGAGAAAGGAAAGCAGAAGAAAGGTAAAGTCGAGCCATCGCGTGATGTACCGACAGCGACGGGGCTTCTAGCAACAAAGTCGGAAAATTCGTTGTATTGCGTTTTTTGTAGAAATAATAGTCATAACAGTTCGGATTGTAATAAAGCTAAAAATTTTACTGTAGATGCGCGTCGTCGAATTGTAAAGGAAAGTAATTGCTGTTCCAATTGTCTTAAGCGCGGGCATAATTATAAACGCTGTAGAAGCAATCCTAAATGTGCGAAGTGTGATAGAAAACACGTCACATTAATGTGTCCCGAGACACCGCGTATAGAGGCTAATGTCGGTAAAGTAGGGATGAATAGTGCTCCCGTTTCTCATGAAAATAACCTGGCGAGTTATGCGGAGTTACCCGCGGTATATTTACCGACGATTCGCGTAAAAATGCGCAACGGGCGCAATGAACGAGTAGTGCGCGCGATAATAGACACGGGGTCACAGCGCTCTTATATAACGCGCGATATTGCTGCATCAATGGTGTACGTGCCGATTGACACACAGAAAGTAACGCACACGCTTTTCGGTAACAAACAATCACAACCTGAGACGCATAATATTCATTTAATTCATTTGAGTAGTTTATCACATGATTATCACTGTAATTTTAATGTTCTGGAGCAAAAAGATATATGCGGGAAAATTCCGTCGATTGAAATCCGTTCGTGGGCGGGAGAGTTGAAAAGTAATGGGATATTTTCGACAGACGTCGGGGAAACATGCGAGCCGATAGATTTACTTATTGGTGCCGATATAGCGGGGAAATTGTATACCGGGCGTAAACACGACCTGGCGAATGGTTTGACCGCAGTCGAGACACGCCTCGGCTGGACGGTATTAGGTAAAAATAAAGGCGCGCGGGCGCACGAAGATACTGTATTGTTTACACACACAGAGTTCGTCAGCGAGGCGCGCGTATGTGATTTGTGGCGTTTAGATGTACTGGGCATTGACGACCCGGAACACCGTTTAAGCGTAAATGAAAGAAATGCTGCTGTAAAACAACGGTTCGCGGACACGACTACCTTCAATAATGACGCGCGTTATGAGGTTATGTTACCGTGGATTTCGGATCATTCACCATTGCCCTCGAACAAAGATATTGCATTAAAAAGGTTACATAGCACACTAAAAAGATTGAAAGACGCGGAAGTAAAAGAATACGATAAAGTTTTTTGTGAATGGGAGAAAGATGGCGTTATCGAAAGGGTGCCTGATACTGAGATAGAAAATTTCGCGCACTATTTGCCACACCGACCGATTATAAAAATGCAGAGCTGCACGACCAAAATTCGTCCCGTTTTTGATGCGTCGGCGCGCGAAAAGAATTTTCCCTCCATAAACCAATGTTTGGAGAAAGGACCTAATTATATCGAATTAATACCGGCGATTTTGTTGAAATTC
Organism: Torymus aiolomorphi; assembly: GCA_036365515.1. Lineage (NCBI taxonomy): Eukaryota > Metazoa > Arthropoda > Insecta > Hymenoptera > Torymidae > Torymus > Torymus aiolomorphi. Next base: position 67,375,429 of record CM070877.1, read on the forward strand.
CGTGAAAATATGCTTGGCGCCATCGCCGACATAAAAAGAGCCTTTTTGCAAATAAGTGTTACTCCGAAAGAGCGCGACTATTTGCGTTTTTACTGGATTCGCGGTGATATGTTAATCACTTATCGGCACAATCGAGTCGTATTTGGACTGACCTGCAGTCCCTTTTTACTAGGCGCCACTATTGATCTACATTTGACTAGAATTTCAGATGGACGAGTAGCTACTATAGCTAGTGAAAAAACGACGACAAAACTGCGAGGATGTTTTTATTCAGATAACTGCGTGACCAGTTTTGCGTCGATTGATGAACTGCGATATTTTGAAGAAGAAGCTACAGACGCGCTGAAAACAGCTGGTTTTGAACTGCGAGACTGGCAACATTCGGGCGATGACGGCGAGCCCGATGTTTCTGTTCTGGGCCTCTTGTGGAATAAACAAGAAGATTACCTTTATGTGAATCTGTCCTTCATGAAAGATCTCAACACGGAGAAAATTACGAAGCGAGTGATGCTATCAATCGCACAGCGCGTATTTGATCCGATTGGATTTACGTGCCCTGTTATGATGTGTCCAAAACTTCTTTTGCAAAGAACATGGAAAGATAATGTCCATTGGGATGATGAGGTAGACGACGTCGTAAAGTCTGCATTTTTACGGTGGCTTGATGATCTACGCACATTAGAAAAGGTGAGAATACCGAGAAGACTCGGCCGCATCGACGATATAGCGAAGGTGAGTTTTCATGCGTTTGCCGATGCAAGCAGCGTCGCCTATGCTTCTGCTATTTTTATACGTATTGAACGAGGTGACTCAGTAGAGGTTCAACTAATTGGTGCGAAAACACGCATTTCACCAACGAAGGAGATAACCATACCACGTCTTGAACTCTTAGCGGCCACGATTACCGCACGATTGGCCGATTCATTGCTAAATTGCTCAACCTTTTCAGATTATGAAGTAATATTTTGGTCTGACTCGACAACCGTTTGGACGTGGATCACGAGAGAGGCCCAGTGGAATACCTTCGTCTGGAACCGAGTGGAAGAAATTCGCAAGTTGACGGCCAAAGCAGCGTGGAGACATGTTCCTGGCAAAGTGAATCCTGCCGATCTGCCATCGCGCGGATGTACTCCGACGCAGTTGTATACATCGCGATGGTGGGAGGGGCCGGAATGGTTAAAGATGCCCCGACACTTATGGCCCTCTCAAGACACACCACTCGATGAGGAGCAGATTAATCAAGAAGTGAAAAAATCGTCGGTCAAAGCTAACGCGCTTTTAAGTAAATGTTCTATGAATGCGTCTGACGATTATTGTAATTACTTTTCTAGTTATTGTAAGATTGTTAAAATGGTTGCGTGGGTTAGACGTTTTATAGTAAACTCGCGAATTATAAAACACGAAATGCATAAGAGATATCTAGAATCATTCTTAAGTAGCGACGAACTGAACGCGGCCGAGATTTTATTACTGAAATTAGTACAAAGTGAGATGTTTACGGGCGAAAATGATGGAAAATTTAAAGCGCTTGATGTATTTAAAGACGAAAATGGTTTGTTACGCGTTAAAACTAAGATCTTCAATCGAAATGATAGTACGAATTTTCGCTGTCCGATAATCCTAGATTCAGCGCACTTAATTGTTGAACGAATTATTGAGGAAGAACATTTTAATCTCGCCCACGCCGGTGTTCAGATTTTGCTTTGTCGTTTACGCGAGAAGTATTGGACTCTGTCAGCTCGACGCAAAGTGCGTTCTGTAATAAATAAATGCGTTCGATGTAAGCGATATAATGTTAAGCGTCTAGAATCGGTTAAAACACCTTTACCAATCGAACGTGTGAGAGATGCAGCTGTATTTGAGGTTGTAGGCGTAGATCTGGCTGGACCGCTATTTTTAAAGGGCGGTGGAAAAGCCTATGTATGTCTTTTTACGTGCGCGGTCTTTCGGGCGATTCATCTAGAACTCCTATCCTCGTTATCGACAGCTACTTTTGTTAAGGGCTTTTCTAGGTTTATTGCACGACGGGGAAGACCCGCCGTCGTTTTTAGCGATAACGGTACAAATTTTGTTGGGGCAGAAAACGAATTGAAAAGATTAAATTGGACCGCGATTGCTGAGTATAGTGCTGTAAAGCGTATCAAATGGAAATTTAACCCTCCATCCGCGGCATGGTGGGGTGGTTGGTGGGAGCGCATCGTTAGAATCGTTAAACAGTTGCTCCGTAGAGTTTTAGCTAAGGCATCAGTTAATTATGAGGATATGCTAACTATTTTGTGTGATTGTGAATCGGTCATTAATTCAAGACCTCTTACTTATATGTCTAGTGATTCTAACGACTTAGTTCCCTTAACCCCTAACTTATTCTTACAGGAAATTCGGGAAAGCGGTTCTCCAGATTTAGATTATTTGTTGGCGATTGATATTAAAGGAAAAGCTAACTATATTCAAAATTTGAAAGACTGCCTACGGCGCAGGTTTCGCGTCGAGTATTTGGGAAGTATCAGGGAGACTCAAAAGGCTCACGACACGCGCGAAATTAATGTGGGTGACCTTGTATTGATAGGCAGCGATGATTCAAAGAGAATTGATTGGCCTTTAGGTAAGATAGTCGCGACGATTAAGGGTAAAGATGGATGCGTGCGAGTTTGTAGGATAAAAACAGGAAGCGGTGAGCTAGTTCGTCCTGTTCAAAGATTATATCCTTTAGAGTTAGAATGTAAAATTACTAACGAATTTGATGCGATGTCTAAGGACTATATAAAATGTAAAAGTGCAGAAATTAGTGATAAGTTAGTTGATCAATTGGAAAGTGTCTCCAATGCTCCTCGCGCTGACAATGTTGATCCGAATCAGTATGTAACGCGTAGCGGACGCGTCGTTAAAAAGAAATATCCCATGTAATTCTAGCGTTAGTAATTGATTGAGCATCCGCTCAAGGTGGGAGAATGTAGGAAAACGGTACTTCTAGCTTTGCGGGCTATGTACAATTTGGCAACGTCGCGCGGTTTTCGTAAATGAAGGAGTGGTAGGGCCGAAGGGAGCGGCGGAGAGGAGTCGCGCATGTACTGGCGCAGAGAGAGGACCCGAAGCGGCGTGCGGCCCTTGTATTTAGCACGGTGAAAAAATAAAGTTTTATAGAGATACATATATGATAGCACGTTGTTATTCATTAAACCAACACCCACTCCTACCGTTAATTTGGATAGTGGTATCATATGTTTTGTTACATTTAAATTTGTATATATATGAGAAAATTTTCTGAAAAAAAATCTAAATTTTCTAAATGTATAAAAACGTGTAAAGATGCATAAAAGTCTATATAACCGTATAAATCGTTTCGAATAAAGTGTCCGAAAACCAATGGTTTTATACGGTTTTATACAATTTCTTAAGGTTTTCTACATTTTCGTACATTTCTTTTTTTCATTGGGGATACAAGAACAAATTTCAAGAAGTCAAGTGGAAGTCCTGATAAGGAAATTCATTAGCAGTGGTGATAAAGGAAGTACATAATTAATAACTGCCATCAAGACGGTTTTGAATCTCTCTATTGAATAAAAAAATAGTTGATATTAGATTAAGTGAAAACGTGACGTCATACGAGTCAATTATAAGAGGAGTGTGTTGCTACAATACTGTTACAACTATTCTAAAACATTTTAAAACATGGATAAGTGTTTTATTTATAAATAGGTTAAGTGAATGATAAGTACTACATTTGCAAATAATTTCTTATATAACTTTAGATAAATAATTTGAGTATTATGAAAATACTTGTGAAAATATGTATTATAATCTTTACCAAATTATTATTTATTATATCTTTACAAAATTATTATTATTATATCTTTACCAAATTCCAGCTCAGTGGGTCAAATGGTTAAAAAGAAGTATACGAGATCTGAGAATTTATGCAAAAATTAGCGTTACGTTCAAGCTATTATTACCTTGCAAATAAAGATAGAAGATCCCACGAGGGCCCAAAATATTGGTTTTTATGTATAATTTAAGCATGTCATATTATTTTAAATGTATGATTAAGAAAAAATGTATTGCATTAATTTAAACAAATCTTATTTTTCTATTATTTTACCGAGGCTTACCCCTTAAGAATAAAAACAACATATTCAAAATACAAAAATGGATAAATAAATATTGTATTTATTTAATGTGTTTCTTTAAATTACTAATATACATTTACATTTTTAGACTGTATTATTAAATAAAGCTAATTAAGCAAAAGAAGAACTGTTACGTACCACAGCTTTTTCTGAGAATTTCAGATTCCTTGTAGATGTAGCGTGAACATTCAAAATACTTTGAAAACTGTTCAAAGCTCCAATTTTGAGATCGTACTGATAATAATATAATTTTTTTTTCATTGGTAGTTTTCAAACTTATATTTGATTTGTAAAAAGTCAATCATATCTTTGAGTGCTGAACTAGCCTGTACAATATTTGTTGTCACTGTATTTGCAAATAATGAAATGTCTGTATTATAAACTCTAGAGACTTTTTGAACTAATTTTGGTAGAAAATTAAGAATCAAGTAACTTTAGTTTTTTCAGAGGAGGCACATCAAATTCTTCACAAATTTTGATTAATGATTCCAACTCCTGACTTGACGTTTTATAAATTGATCTACTAGAAACAGTATTTGAATAAGAAATTTCAGATGAAATATTGCTTTATTGAGATTCAGGTTGACTTACTTTATTTTGATCTGGATTGTCTCCAATAGGTAACGCATCATTATCAACTTCCACATAAGAGCTATTACCAGATAAGCTTGATTTAATAGGTTTTTCACAAGATTTACAAAGCTTATATCCTGGAATCAATTTCTTTTAAATGTTATAAAAAAGGATCGATGTTTCTATACTTATTATTATTTGATCCTTTGTTATTTTTTTTTATGTTTACTTAAAAGATCACCGCATTTATCTTGGTATGATGAATAATAATCTGAATATTTCTTTCTATGATGATTACAAATGAAGCCAGTTGATATTTTATTAAAACCGTCTATTCTACATTTCAATAAATAAAGATCACTTGAGTCTAAGTCATCAATGCTATATAAAGCATGGTTTGTTGAGAAAGTCATTGCATCGCATTCAATTTGAGTAAGAGATCCCACTACACAAGTATTCATTATTGAAGCTCTAATCGTAAGAACAATAAAATGATTTACTGTGACATTTATTAAATTAATAACAGAAGAATATTAAATTAATAAATTAAGATTAAGGGCTCTTGCACAAATGCAGGAATTGCGAGGACTAAGGGCTTTTCCACTAATGGAAGAATAGCGAAGACTAAGGGCTTTTGCAAGAATGGAGGAATAGCGAGGAATAACGCCAGACAGTCAATCACAAGTGAGCTTTAAAAAGATTTGTTCCTTTTTGAAGGAATAAGAAGGAACACGTCTTTTTAAAACTCGCTCGTCATTAGTTGCCAGGTGTTATTCCTCGCTATTCCTTCATTCATGCAAGAGCCCTTAGTAAGAAAATTGTTACTCCGTTTCACAGACGTTGCTTTTCTGTAACGGAGATTCCACAATAAGCTTGCTGTCCACCCGTGTTAATAAAACAATTTCTTCAAGGACATCAACCTATCAGCGCTAGAAGCAGGCGAGCAAGGACAACCGCGTTAGTAGTGGGAACGTAAATTACCCCAAGGTATCTTACATTGTTTCTGACAGGTAAGATACCGGCATCTTATCGCATGAGGTAACTGACAATTTTTAGAGTTTCAGACACGAGCCGGTGAAGTGGGGATGATTCTATGTGGAGATTTGATTCTAGGTCGATGCGTATCAACTATAGAAAGTAAATAAAAGCGGCCAATCACATATGCGTGGCGCTGCGATCTAGAGTGAGGGTAGGGAATGGACGTAGCAGTTTTTTCCCGCCTCGAGGGGATAAAGTACGCACTTTACGATGGGGTGTGTTAAAATAATATCATTTTTATTTTTCAATAATTAATTTTTCTCCATAATATTAAAAGATATGACCAAAACAGTTATGGGGGTAGGTGCCAAGAGTCTCTCCTTTATATGGATATTTATTGATTTTTGAGTATACTGTATACGTAATAGCAAAAATTTTGGAAGTTATTCCCAAGTTTGAAATTTCTAGAGCAGTTTCAGTATAAAAAGAGCTAACTTTCTGCCAAAAATTCGTGCAACTTAAAGTTGCGAGAAAAAAGTTATAGCCAATCGAAGTTTAGTTACTTTGCAAAATCAGTGAAATTTAAACGTCGATATCTCAGGCTGGTTCCGACCAATTTTTACTTTCAAAAAGGAAATTGAAGCTCTCTGGGAGACAACAAAAATGCGACGTTGCTGGTTCCGATCTATAATAAAACGACGACGGAGTATTGGTTTAAAGATACCCTTTTTTTTCAAGAAATAACGTACACATATTGGCTAACCTAAAAATTCAATAACCATAAAACCTACGGAACAAATATTTATATGCAAAATTTGACAAAAAACGAAGAAAATGCGACCTTGATGACTAAAATCGATCAAGATCTGTGAGTTTTATGATTTTTAGAAAAAGACTAATAAACGCTTAAAAATCGACCTTTAAAAAATTCTAGAAATGACCAGTATTAAAATATCGGGCTAAAACCTGGCAATAAATAGTTTTTTAATGTGTACTTTCGTATAAAAAAATTTTCAAAAAATCGAAGAGTTGACCGCGCAACGTTTGGTCGAAAAGTAACGGATATGCTCCTATATATTTAACACTACTGAAAATTTTTTCAACGAATTTGTTGAAAAATTATACGCCTGAGATATCCACACTGAAAAAAGATTGGCGCATCGGCAGCGCTCCCTGCAGTGTAACGGGTGCGCTGGAGGTTAAGGAGTATAGGCCGCCCGTTTAGCGCCTATGTTGTCCTTTTCAGCGCACCACGCGTCCGCGCAAGGGCACACACTGCCTCACGCGTCTGTTACACTGCTTGCTTTGAACAACTCGTACGCCGCGCGTGCGCTGCAGTCGCGCAGAAGAGAGCGGTATACGAGCAAAGACGACGGGGCGTCAGACGTCCTGTAAACAGGAGGAGCTGAGAGCCACAGAGGGCAGCCGACGCGCCAATCTTTTTTCAGTGCACATTGTACATTTATAAGGTCTTTTGACTGTTAACAAGAGCCTTGCCTAGGAGGAATCACCTCTTTAACCATAGTGCAATACTTTTTTATCGACAAATCCATATTAATTAAAGTTGAAAGGTTCTTTGACTATTAACAAAAGCCTTGCCCTAGATTTTGTAAAAATTTTATACAGTGGTTTTCGGGGCCACTAATCACAATCTTGCTATAAGACTATTCAAATTAAAAATGGCTGATCCAATATGGCCGTTAGAAATTCGAAAAAATCTTAGATTTTGTTCAAAATTAGCATACAGAGATTTCCGAGGTCGCTAATCAAGATTTTGCTATTGGACTTTCTAAGTTCGAAATGGCGGACCCAATATGGCCGATAATAGTTAGAAAAAAGCATAGGTTTTTTTGAAAATTAATACAGATATTTCGAAGTTGCTGATCACGATATTGCTAACAGATTTCCAAAATTCAACAGGGCTGCGAAGAGTTCGAAGGAAGCTTAGATTTTTCAAAATTGAGAAATTTCTCAATTTTCCCTCCTCGCTAAGGAGGGGGCGAGGGGGCGCTGAGGGGGGTGTGAGGGAGGCTACATCGTAACATTTGTCTATATATTATAGGAAGATATATATATATTATAGACTAGGGGGTACCCCCCTTCTCCCTCCGCTCGTCAACCACCATTTTTTAGAAAGAGATTAGATTGTAAATTTTGTTTTATATTTTTCACCCCAGAGGTAAATAGGTACATGCGTTTGTACAATTTCGAACAAACCTAAGCTTTTTTCGAACTTTTGAAAGCCTTATTGGATCCGCCATTTTGATTTTCCAAAGTATAATAGCAAAATCTAGATCAGTGACCTCTAAACTACCTGCATACCAATTTTCAGCCAACTCTAAGCACTTTTACAACTTTCAATCGCCATATGAGAAAATCCACGTAACCTTTAACTGTTTTGATACTTTTTTCTTAAAGTAATTTATTGCTGCTATTAGTTGAGCGTGCGAAGCACATAAACGAGACAAGGTGTAAAATCTTCAATTTTTACGTAGAAAACCAGTCCGGTAATCCATGTTAGTGTGCCACGCATGCTCAAGTCTGGGGATGCAAAAACTGTCAAAAAAAGTCCACTTTTGGAAAAAGTGGAAAAAGTGGACTTTTTCGACAGTTTTTTACATCCCCAGACTTGAGCATGCGTGGCACACTAATATGGATTACCGGACTGGTTTTCTACGTAAAAATTGAAGATTTTACACCTTGTCTCGTTTATGTGCTTCGCACGCTCAACTAATAGCAACAATAAATTACTTTAAGAAAAAAGTATCAAAACAGTTAAAGGTTCCATGGATTTTCTCATATTGGATGCGCCGTTGTGATTTCCGATAGTCCAATAGCAAAATCTGGATCAGCGTCGTTGAATATCCCTGTGTACCAATTTTCAGTATAATCTAAGCTTTTTGCGACATTTCAACCGTCAAACTGAATCCGCCATTTTGAATTTGGAAAGTAGCAAAATCGTGATCGGCGATTTCGAAAACTCTGTATTCCAGTTTTGAGAAAAATCTAAGCTTTTTTCGTACTATCGACCGCCATATTGAATAAGCCATTTTGAATTTCGAGAGTCTAATAGAAAAATTGATGAGCGACGTCGAAAACCCCTGTATACCAAAGTTAAACAAAAGCTAAGCTTTTTTCGAATTTGTAACCGCCATATTGGATGCACCATTTTGATTTTCGAATGTATGATAGCAAAATCTTAATCAGCAACTACGAAAAGCACTGGGTACAATTTTAAATCAAATCTAAGCTTTCTCCGAATTTTTAACCACCATATTGGATCCACCGTTTTGATTTTATGATAGTCCAATAGCAAAATCTGTATCAGCGACCTCGAATATCCTTGTATACCAATTTTCAGCAAAATTTAAGCTTTTTCCGAACTTCCAACCATCACATTGGATCCACCACTTTAAATTTGGAAAGTCTTGTAGCAAAATCGTGATTAGTGACTTCGAAACCTCTGTATTGCAATTTTGAAAAAAACATAAGCTTTTTTCACACTTTCAACCGTTATATCGGATCAGCCATTTTGAATTTCGAAAGTCTGATAGCAAAATCGTGATCAGCAACTTGGAAACCTCTGAATTCCAAATTTGAGAAGAACCTAAACTTCTTTCGAAATTTCAACCACCATATTAGGTCCGCCATTAAGAATTTTGAAAGTGTGATAGCAAAATCGTGATCAGCGACCTCGAAAACTCCCGTATACAAAAATTAAGCAGAATCTAAACTTCCTTCTAAAATTGTTGGTAGCCATTTTGGATCCGCCATTTTGTATTTCGAAAGCTTAATATAAAAAATTGATCAGCGACCTCAAAACCCCTGTGTACCAAAGTAAAACAAAAGCTAAGCTTTTTTTCAAATTTTTAACTGACATATGGAATCCATCGTTTTGATCTTCGAAAGTATAATAGCAATAGTATATTACGCACCATGGGAGGAAAAAACTTGGACAATCCACAGCTCGTGTAAATTGTCACCCGAGCCGACGGCGAGGGTGGCACACACGAGTTGGGGTCTGGCCAATTTTACTCCCGTGGTGCGTATACTATTTTTCGTCATACCCTATTTTGTTTAATGAAGTAGAAGGAACATTGAATAAAATGTCGATTTAACTGAATATTCATTAAAATGGATTGCGGACAGTTTATTCATGAAAGTTCTTTTGTTTCATACTGTTATATATTTTTTATATATTTTATTATTTCAAGAAATTATAAAGAAAGTACGTAATACAACATGATGATTGTATTGTTAAGGCCTTACAGTCACCCACAATCATGAAAACCATTTACCGTGTATTTTAAATGGTAATATATAATGGTACCATTGTGCGCACGATTCCAGAAACACTTTTGCATTGATGTTATTCTATAAAAACTTTTTGCTTTGTTATTCGATCTCCTATGCTTCCTCTGTCTCCAAATGTTTATTTTTTCCCCAGAAAAATCTTCAAATACTTTTTAAAAATAATTTCCAAATAATTTTCAAAATTGTCGAATAATGCTCTGTCAAAAAACAATGAGGTTCAAAATTATAAATGTAAAACAGGGGAAGCATAGAGATTCAAATAACAAAGAAAATAATTTTTTGCACGAAAAAATCGACTAAGTACTTTTTCTTGTATCTTGCGAAGAATGGAAGTTTTTTTGTTACGTTTAAAATTGACGATAGAGGGTATTTTTGATTTTCAGTGACTGGAAGGCCTTAAACACGAAAATTCTAGAGTTACGTTTTTAACTGTATTTAAAGCGATTCGATTACTCATGGAAAATAAGAATTTTTTTCAAATCGTAAATCAAATGTGTTAGTTTTCGTCCGAAATTTCTTAAATGTGTTACTTTTCGTTCGAAATTGTTCAAATGTGTTAGTTTTCGTATGAAATCCTAAATGTGTTAATCTTCGTATGAAATTTCAAATGTGTTAGTTTTCCTATGGCACGTCGATATAATATATACCTAATATATCTTAAACATATAACAAAAAATAAATGATATAAGAAAAGGAATTAGATCTTTTTAATAAATAGTATTGTAGGAACAAAGGTGCATTGCTGAACTAATAAGGTACTTCTCGCTACGGTCGAATTCCCGTATTTTATTAACTTGATAAAATATCTGGTAAAACATTTTTATATAAAACTTTGATATATTATTTTGTTTGATTAAAAAAAAAAGTTTTTATCTATGGCTTGGACAGGAATAGCTTCTATTTTATTACCAAAGTCCAGTCATCGTACATTTAGATTACCTTTAGTTTTAAGTAATACTGAAAGTGCATTTGTAAAATTAGATTCTGATAAAAAAAAAATTGAGTCAATTTAAGTCCAATGGAAGCTGCATGGCGGTTACAACAATTTCCGTTGTGCGGTAGAAGTCATACAGTTATAAGATTATCTATTCATACAGAAAATCAGCAGAAGATTATTTTTGATAAAAAAAATATATTAAATACATTAAATAAATGGGAAACTATATTAACAGCATGGTTTAAATTAAATAAAAACTAAGGAGATTGTGCCCCCCCTGCGCCCCACATACACCAGCTCCTCGCTTCGCTCGTCGCCCACCCCCTCCCTATGTAAAAATTTCGTTTTTACATATTAGGCAAAACCGCAATAATTGTATTATTGCATAAATTGTGACACTTTATTTTCATCGTTGTCATCATTAAAATAAATAACATAAATGCATCTGCAGTAAAATTTAAATAAAAATTATGCATTTTACTTGTACATATTTATTTCTTCTTTTTTGTAGAAGGTTTGCGTTTTAATTCTACATATATAGATATATGTAGATAACTTTCCAAATATAGTCTATGATCCATATAAATTTATTAAGTACTAGTCGATATGATTAAAGTACACATGGGAATATTAAATATAAGTACCATGATTGCAGTTATATTTAAAATTAAAAATATTGTTTTGATAATTCCTATCATAATTATAATAATCGTTTTTATTTTTATTTATGAAAATGTTATATAGAAAAAAAAGTTTGGTTTCAATGTTATCTACAACTTTTGTATTTGAAATTTTTGTGCAAAGTCAAGTTCTTCTGAATTATATAAGGAAAACTACTGCTTCATTATTCCCGATTAATACATAAATATAGAGTTAAATTTTATACAGTTTGAACGAAAGGTGGGGACTAGCCATTCACGAGTATCCCTATAATAACTGAATATACCTATACTAATCTGAATTACGAAAAAATAGTCACAGCACATGCACATATACATACTAATACCGTGAAAAGGAGAAAAACAAAAAGAGGAAGCTCAACACTGATGTATTCGGCAACGGCAATCTGGCTTACATAAGTATACTTACTATTGCAGCAGCCGTAACGGCTATGTCGGCTAGGCTGCGTTCGCACATCATACAGCGGAAAAACGCATACGACCCGAGTGACCGTGAGCGCTCCCTGTTTATAACATATAACTATATATCTATACATATGAGCAATTCCTGGGAAATTTCCCTCTTACGTCGTCAAAAAAATGAAAAATTTTTTGAATTCTTAAAATTTTCGTCATTTTTAGCACTTTTTATTCATTTTTAAATTCACGTAGTTTTGCACCGAATCGACCGATTTTAATGATTTCCCTCTCAAATTAAAGCTCTATTCTTCAACTTTAATCGCTTTTTTGTGGAATTTGGTTTGGCCTCTTCAATAGCTTGTTATTGGTTCATCATCAATGACAACTTTTCACCCATTTTTCCCATGTTAAATTTCCATAAGAAAAATTTAAAGTGCTGTAAAAAAATGATACCACTCAATCGGCTTGGAACATACGTTTTTTCACGTTCTGTAAGGTTTAAGAAACAAGAAAAACCTTGTGTGGTAAGTGTGCATTCAAAAAAATTTTTCATTTTTTTTGGCGACGTAAGAGGAAAATTTCCCAGGAATTGCTCATATATGGATCACGCGCGCTTTCTGCTACTGCGCTACAGCCCTATAGTGAGTATAGCGTGGCGTGCCGTGTGCGGGTATGTATCCGCATGGTGTGTATAGTGTGATGTCAACAATCGCATCGTCTGGCTCCCGGCGTTCCCGCAGTGATGACAGCGGCTGCTGTAGGATGCTGCCCTGGCGAATGTCGTCCCTTTCATCGTGTTTACCGGTTGATGATGATATTCGTCAAAGACAGAAAAGCAGCGTGTCGACGGCGAGAGAAGATTTAGTAAGCCCTTTCTCGTTCCTAATCTCTCTGATAGGTGAGCTGATGGTACTTTGTCTTATTGTAGGTATCTATGCGGTAGCAAGAGTAAACGTCTAGCACTGCTGCATACTGTCTCTCGAGTGTGGTAATGTTGCTTGGCTCATTTGTTTATTAGTCATATGTGGTTTTCAGGTACTTAACTTTCCTTGTCTGGTTGTTATACTAGTGACTCTCTGCAATTAATCTGTACAATTAATCTGCTCTGTACAATTAATCTACTCTGTCTGTGTCTTCAGCGACTCTCAAGCTGGAGATGTTTCCAGCAATGAAACAACGAGTGAAGGCTTCACCAGTCCTTCCCCCCTAATTGTTACAGGTGGCTGGTGTAGCAAGAGTAGTGAACAACAACAATTGCTGCAGATTTTTCTCTTATATGTTAATTTTTTTTGTGTCATCTATTTATTAGTCATGTGGTTTCTAGGTGCTCAACTTTCCTCGCTTGTCTCCCAGATCAGTGACTGATTTGCTCATGTGCTTTGTTGATCCCTAGGCTGAGATGGCTGTTAGATGATTCTGAGCAGACTGGCATCCATGGAGTAGTGCCCGCTCTGGGCCATCCAGTCTCATTTTGTAGCTTCTGCAGCTCTATCAGTGATCTTCAAGTGTTGGTGCTTTAGAATGTGAGGGGATAGATAATTAGGAATTGGGGGATATTAGAAAAGTGCTGTGTGTATGGTTAAATGCGATACGGATAGGTAGTTGTCGCTGGTAATATTAGCTCGTCTGGTTAATTTCTAAGTTTAGTCAGGGTACAAGAACTCTCCTCAGGGTATCTGTTGTATTAAAATACAACATACATGCTTACGTATTTCGCAGACTTCTACCCAGTGCGACTTGCCTATTTAATTATTTTCTAGCATACTATAAGACTGACAGACTCAGCTAGAACATTGCATTCTTTACACATTGAAATTTAGTATATTACAAAATCTATAGCACATACATTACACTAGAGTTTTTTTGTAAATGTGATATTACTTTAACATGTACTTATATAATATTAGAGAATTTTGATTCTTTTAGCTTAATCACTTAGGTCCTGTGAACATAGTTAACAGATTAAGCTGTGTAATCTTATATCAAATTTCTATTTGTTATCAAAACAGTAAGATAATATAATTATAGATTTTTACCAATACAATTCTACTAAATACTAAGTTCTCTAGATCATTGACAAGAAATTATAAGTTCTGACAGCTTCTATCTAACAGTTTTTGTTAGTTATTGTTTTAGTTTTTTTTAATGGTATCCGTATACTTTTATTTCTTGTATTAATTGTTTGTTTTTGATATTTAGTTTCTGATAATGATAAAAGGTGCTCTTATCAGAAACTAATTACTCAATATTTATTTGAAATATTCTATTTTGTAGATGTATAATGGTCTTAGACTATCCATATATAAACCATCCCAAGCTATTATCCCCTAATTTTGAATGCTATTCACAAGGGCATAATATAGTATCCAAAATGTTTTCATTTGCATAATATTTTCCTTTTTTGTAAAAAAGGGAGAGTAAAAGATATTTCGTTTCTTTAATTAATTTTCCAACGTGTTTATTGCATTGAATATTCTAATCAAATGTAATTTTGTATCTTATTATTATGTTTTTGTAATATCTATATTATTTTTTGAATGTGATATCGATTTTTCTGATCTTATTTATAGCTATTTTATCAAATATTTCGAATATTTCAAATCGAACTTTGTTAAATAGTAAGTGAAAATTCACTACACGGGGTGTATTGAGGCGTTAAAAATCGTGTTTATAGGTTTAGGTGATCCAGAAATAACTCTACATAAAAATGTTAATTGGAAATAAGTTTTGTTTAAACGTTATCTATATCCTTTGCATTTAACAGTTTTATTGGAAGACAATTTCTTGTAACGATAAGCGAAAATCGACTATTTCAGGTGTATTTAGGCATTAAAAATCGTTTTTATAGGTCTAACAGGTCAGAAATTCGATTTACATAAAAATATAAAATGAGAAAAAGTTTTCTTTAAATATTATCTACAACTTTTATTTAACATTTTTGTGTAAGATCAGATCCTGTCAAGTTGTAGCCAAAAATCGTCCATTTTATGTATATTTTGGCGTTTAAAATCATTTTTATAAGTTTAACTCGTCAGGAGTAGATTTTACGCGAAAAAGTTAAATAAGGAAAAGTTTTGTTTAAATATTATCTACAACTTTTATATTTAATATTTTTATGTAAAATCAAATCCTGTCAAGTTATAGCCGAAAATCTTCCATTTTCGACATTTTTTGCCGTTTTTCGCAGTTATCTTGGCAAATATTAATCATAGAAAAAAGTGTCCAACACAGAAAATGTGAATTTTAATTAGTTTTAGCAGATAGATCTGTAGATATTAGCTTAAAATTAGTTTTTCTAGACATTAGGCTTAAAAATCGATTTTTTGAAATGTTTCTTTGTGCTCGCATTTTAAAAGTTTTCCATCAATCTTTCTCGGTAGAAGACCATGGGGAAGGTATAATTAGACGAGTATTTCGATTGCCGACGTCGGGAAAGGGGGTTTTCATTTAAAAATATGGAGCTGACCTTGAAATAATCACCAAGGTCATCGTCAAGGTCAAATCCAAGTTCACCATTGAATTCCTCGTCAAAAGTTACTACAAGATAAATTAACGTTTTTCAAAAATAAATTACCTGGGAAATTGTTCAGGTGTTTCCAGAATTTTTGGACACCCTGTATTCTTATTCGGATATTATAAAACGAATCCTAGTGATTTATATGCAAATTAGGCTTATTTATGTACTTTCAAATAGTTGTTGTACGATTTCGCCGTTATATACCATTTGTTTGCGATAAAACTCTGTAAATTGATTAAACCACTTCGAATAATGGTTAGTTTACAGAAATATTCATAATTTATTGTAGTCATTACGTAACATTACTAATTAATTATCAATTCATTAAATAATATCCATTTGAAAATTAATAATTTTCACGTTTTAACCTATTTTCCGTTTAATTAGTATTGGCACCGTCCATTTTTCATATATATTTTAATTTCATATTAAAAACTCATGATTTTAGAGAAATTATTATGTCAAAGTGGATTATTCATCCGTCTGTTAAATGTAAAATAATAAAATTTTCTTCTTATTGTTTAATGTTTAAGTTATAGCGTTTTTGCATAATAGCGGCTCATTATCGAATCCTAGCCTTCGATTTCGAGCAAGCGCGGACCCAATAATCCACGCGACCAATAGCACCCCTCTACGTCTAAAACAAGAGAAAGCGGCTGTGTCTCTTTTCAAGCCTAGCTTGCTCATCACGGCGTTCATCCCAACGCATCAGTTTTTTCAGTTCAGTATCACACCAAGTCTCATCTTGTTCGTCAACCAAGCTCCGTCGCGTGTTCAAACACTCGCAGGAGCGATCTTTTTCTTCTAACTCAAACTTCTGAAAATTGTACACTCGTCTATCAGCCCTCAACCGAAGAGGTGCATTTCTAAACTCATTACTAACTTCATTCACAAGTTTCGTGCTAGAAATTTCGAAATGCCTCGTTTACAAAACTTGCTCTGCGAAGCAAGTCTTAGTTTTACGGAATTCAAAAATATTCTTCAAATTTTGTAAACACCAGTTACCGTGCAAAGGTAACTTAGTCTCGACTTTTTTTTTCAATATATATATTATTATAAATCTTTAAGATTTGTTCGTCTACTTATTTATTTTAAACGGAATCTCTTTTCTATTCTTACCAATCTGCAACCAGAGATCATCGAAGCAACCAGGCTGAAAAGCTGTAAGTATTTTTTCTATCTTGCTATCTATTCTATTTTCTATCTAGTTAGCTAGATTCATTCCCCTTATACAGCCCCCATGTAACGTAACTTAAATCGTAATTCCGATCAGTAGTGCCCAAAACTAAATCAAGTTTGTTTTTTATACATATACATTTTCATAACAGACTCCTTTCAACTCGCGTCAAAAAGAAGCTAATTTAGCCTAGATATCGGCCGTACTAACAGTTTAGCTGTTGTTTCTTGATAATCTAGGTAAGTTAGCAAAATCAAAGTACCGTTGTACTATTTTCTATTAAGTTTTATTCAACATCCGCGACGCACCCTTTGTAGCTCTTTATTCCACATCTTAGTATCGAGCTGAAGACCGAGCTATTAGGCTTGACAACCTAGGCTCAAACGTGAGCAATTGTTTCTCGTTAAACAAACACAATACTCGGGTTTTCCTTCGTTACACGTCATTTAGAATTTTGTAAGTCCAATAGCGAAATTATGATCAGCATCCATGAAGACCCTTGTATACCCATTTTCAGCAAAATATAAGTTTTTTTCCGAATTTATAATTGAAGTTAAATTTCTGTGTTGTAAGGTTGTCTTGAGCGTTATTTCATCGAATGTCCGAATTCATATAACAGATCGAGGAATCGAGACCCGGCTCAAAGCGAAGTAGGTTAATCCTTACTTGTTGTATCAGTAGTGCGGGACTAACCTCTCTCTCTCTTAGCGGATAACCGAGCAAGAGAGGCCACAATGGTGCCGGCCGCTTTACTCGCACAAAAATGGGCATTGATGGAGTTTCAGAGTACATTGGCCCATGTCAGCCACGGCAAAAGCGGAAGTTTCTACTACAAGACTCCTTTAACCATAATGGAGATCTGTCTGATTGGTGGGTCACGAGGGGTCGAGGTGGAGACGAGAGTGTTCGACAGGGTGGCGAGGCGTAGCGCTGCCATTCTCAAAATAAGGTGGAAGAAATGCGTAGGGACAATGCAGAGGAGCAATGCGGTGGGACAATGCGGAGAGACAATGCAGCGGGGTAATGCTGAGGGACAATGCGGATGGACAATGCGGTGGGATACGGCGGGACGCGGAAGGATGCGGAGGGATGCGCAGGGGTATGGAGCGACGTGGTGCGATGCGGAGGGCTGCCGAGCGACGCGTAGGTATGCGGATGGTTACGGAGGGATGCGGAGGGTTGGCGTCTTAATTTGGCTTACAACTATATATTATAGTAAGCTATATATATATATATTGTAACGGGATGGCTTCTGGGGTAAGATCCCAAAAAGCCACAGGCCATCGATGCCCTAGAACACGGTGCCGCGGGTGTCAGACTAAAATGACTTGCCCGGGGATCTGCTCCTGGAATCCCGAAAACAACGCGAAGATCGCACGTGAACTTCGCTTTCCAACTAATTGGATCGCTGAGTTAAAAGCGCGCGCTCAAAGACTAAAGCGCGTGGCCGCTATGCTCAGATATGAAAACGACCAGCGGAGTCGTTTTCCCGCGGAGGCGGCGGTATCCGGGAGAAGGTTAGGTTAAGGTCGATAAATGAAGAATAGCCTCAATTATTTCACAGCACAGTAACGACGTCTATTCAAAATAATCCTTTACATCAAAAACGCCTCGCGTTGCGCGCCGACAAGAAGACGGGATCCGCCGCGGGCGGATCAAGGTATCCATTTTCGCTGGGCCGGTGAACGCACCACCGGCCACTCGCCGCTGCGAGTCGAAAATACACAAATAAATCGCTGCGCGCGAAGTACAAAGAGGCTTACCGGGAGAGGAGTGCACTCCTCTCGTCGCTCGCTCACGAATCCGCTCCTGCGTCAGGCCTTATCCTCCGGTCGACTTCGGAGTGTTCAGGCCGAGTCCTAACGTCCAGCGTTCACCTACAGACGCTTCGGACCCCAGGAGTGGCTCGGATTGCTCACGTGCGCTGCTCTTCGTGGTCGGTACGTGTAGGGGCGCTGCTCTGCACCGGTAAGGACGCACGATACCGTTTTCTTCGCGGACGATCAAATTAACTCGCGTATGCGCGGTTTGACAGCCCGAGAGAATCTGATTCAAAAATGAATCGAGCGCGACTTTGCAACCGTCAAAGTCGCGCAGTCCCCGCGCGCAGCTCGCGAATACCTCGTTCGAGCGATGTCAACAAACGCTCGAGATGCGTGAATTCGCGGGAACGAGAGTCAAACGAGTTCGATAGAATACGGAGAACCGAGATTCTTATTTTCTCCGTATTTTATCCTGGAACTCCGTTATAATATATATATATATATATATATATATATATATATATATATATATATATATATATATATATATATATATATATATATATATATATATATATATATATATATATATATATATATATATATATATATATATATATATATATATATATATATATATATATATATATATATATATATATATATATATCTCCCTATATTATATAGGCGTTACTGCTATATCTGAACGCAGTCCCTCCACCGTCCCCTCCACCGCCCTCCACCGCCCCCTCCACCGCCCTCCACCGTCCCCTCCACCGCCCTCCATCGTCCCCTCCACCGTCCCCTCCACTTACCTATTTGCTGCCCCTCTACCGTCCCCTCCACTTTTTAACGTTAAATTCGTTCAAAAAACACGTTATTTTTTAATCTCAGTCAGACCACCGTTTCATTTACCGCCCTCCACCGTCCCCTCCACCGCCCTCCACCGTCCCCTCCACCACCCTCCACCGCCCCATCCACCGCCCTCCACCTACCGTCCCCTCCACCATCCCCTCCACCGTCCCCTCCACCGTCCCCTCCACCTCTGGACTACTACCGGACTATTGTTTTTGATGATAATCAAAAAACCGTCAAAGAGAAAACTGTCACTAAATCTTTGAATTCTAACATTTAACTCAAAAATATACTAATTATTATTAAAACCAACATAGACAATTATGTTTTCAACTATTACCACATTTCGCACATTTGAAACAGCTTTCCACACCACCACTGAGGTACTGTTATAGGCGCATTGAATTTTTTATTTTATTGAGCTTAGGTTTTATATATAAGAAATAATAATAATTATATATATGATTTTAGGACATGCCGAAATCATATAGAATTACACAATAATTTTTTATATAATGAGCCTAAACACAACCATGGAAATCATCGCCAGTAGCCCTAAAAACCATGGGAGTCATCCCTCCGTAATCCTCCTTGACTCCAACCTAGCTCTTCCTTCCTCCATCATGTAAGATGTGAATTAATTTTCATTACTTATTCTTGTAATTTCTTTAAAATAAAAATTGTGCAAAGTTTAAAATATAATGAAAATTAATTCACATCTTTATTACATTTAATAAACAAATATTTCACATTAATATATTAAATAATTATGAAATATTTATTTATTAAATGTACAACAATATTCAGATTATTTATGATATTAAACTTATGAGAAGATACAACATGTCTTATATTTTCACAAAGGGTGATATTTTAATTAAAATGATTATTGTTATAAATTCCTTGAGCTTAGGAAAAATTGAGATCATATACAAATACGACATAAATTATCACTCATCAAATCTTATAGTGTAAATTATAAATTAAATTTCAAAAATTTCTTTCCATACAATGTTATCTATTATTAAAGAATTTTCTGAACAATTTTCAATAAATATATTGTTAGGATTTTTACATCGGGATAAAGCAACATATAACTGACCATGTGAAAATAGTGGTCGTTTAATAAAAATTCCAATAGAATCGAAACTCTGTCCTTGAGATTTATTTATTGTCATGGCAAAAGCTAATACAATTGGAAATTGTTTACGGTAAAGAATAAAAGAAAATGAAGATGAATCTGCAGTATTTAATGTTATTCGTGGAATAAAAACCTCTTTGCCAATTCTTTCGACTGTAATTATTTCTGCCTTAACATTATGAGCATATAATCCAGTTATTCTTAGACGTGTACCATTACACATTCCTTGTACAATACTTATATTTCTAATTAACATAACAATAGCATTTACTTTCAATTTTAATTCATGAGGTGGAAGACCTTCTCTAATATTGTTAAGCATTTCAATTGGATAATTTAAATGAATATTTTCGTCTGTTTGATCAACTCCTTTATGAGTTGCGTAATCTAAACTATAATACGTATGTACCTTTTTATTCAATAATTCTAAAACTTTATTATTAATAATTTTAGTATCTTTATTATGAGCGGTTAAGATTACACGATCTATTGAAGTTTTAATATTAATGTTACTATAAATTTCTTTACAAATATTATTCGTTTTCCATTTATTTGGAATAATAAATGGATTAATTTTTCCTTCACCCAATTCTAACAATAGTGAAGCAAATTCTTTATTTTCCGAACGAATATTTTGATTTAATTTTAAAACTTTAAAAAGAGACCATAACGCAGAAAATTTAATTGTTTCTTCAATTATACTATTTTTGTGACCACATTTCATAACTGGAAGAATTTGTCGAAAATCACCTCCTAATATGATCAATTTTCCACCAAATGGAATATCATTAAAACATACATGTCTTAATGTTTGATCAATTATTTCTAAAGCCTTTTTTGGAATCATTGATGCTTCATCCCAAATAATAATATCAACGTCTCTCAATTTTTTTTTATCCGATTCAAATTTTAAAAAAGCAGTTTCAATACTGTTTAAATCTAAAGGAAGTCTAAAAGTACGATGACTTGTCATTCCTTTAGGTAATAATATAGAAGCGATTTCAGTCCAAGCCATAGATAAAGTTTTTTTGTTCAAAGATATATAATAATGTATTAATGTTTTGTATAAGAAAGTTTCACCTGAACCTCCAGGGCCGTCAATATAATAAATTTTATATTCACTGTTTACTATTTCATTAAAAATTGATTTTTGATCATTAGAATTTAATTTTCTTAATTTATTATTGTCAAAATCTTTCTCTAAATTTACAAGATAAGATAAAAATTTTTATTCGTAAGCCATGTAATGCGCAACTTTAATTGTAAGATAAATATTACATAACATTACATATTTTACAATAATGAATTGTTATCTATAATTAAAACTTAAATACTTACTTTCCATATTTACTTGATCCAAATTTTTGTGATTAGTATACATGGTACTTAGAAAATTTAGAAAAAAGTATAAATGTATTTATATGAATAAAAAATAAGCTACATGAACAAAGTAAATACTGTATTCTATTGTTATATGTATTTAATATTGTAATGAATATTCAAACATAAATAGTAAGTTTTTAAAAAAAAAGTTTTTTTTTTTTTTTTCATAAGACCAAAATTAAAAGAATTGACGCAACCATGTTCATCAATGAAGTTTAAAATTTCATAAAGCTTTTACAATTTATCATTAAAAAGGATTAGTAGATTCATATTTTCTTTATATTTTGTCGTATAAATTTAGAAAAGCTTTCTAAACTATTTATTCAATTAATATAACGATATTTCATTGATCTGAAGCAATTATAAAGAACATAAATAGTATATCCATTACATTTGATTCGTCTTAAGACTGATATTTTATCCATCAAAATTTCATATTGTCAAAATTTGATAGTTTCATACTTCAATATTATAAAATATTATTAAATTTTACTATATTTTTTTTAACAATTCACGCTAAAAATGGGGGTTGGCGAGCGGAGCGAGCAGGGGGCGGAGCCCCCTAGTATATATATATATGTATATATATATATATATTATACATTTCTCGAAAGGGGTTTATAAAGCCCGTTTTTTTATTTATATATATATATTTATGTTTTATGTTGGTTTCCAGGACATTCCAGATGTTTAACGTTGGCTTCGGGGACATTTGTTAGTTTTGGGGACAGTCCCTGAATCTACATATGTTTAACGTCAGTTTTGAGGACATCGGCCCCCATAAGAGACATTATTTCTTTAGTCACGTATAGGTATACAGTAACATGGGGTCCTGAGAACTAACGTTATACAAGTTTATATATGCGGGTGTCCCATTTTAAAACCACCAGGCAAATATCTCGAAAACTAAGGGAGATGGAAAAAAACTTTTAATACAAAAGTTGTAGGGTTCAGAGGGGCCCAACTGATCGTGACCTTGGTTATGACCTTGAGGTCAATGATCAAGTTCATTTGAAGGTCAAATCGATTTTCTCAAATGGGAACCCCCACTTTTGACCTCGTAAATGGAAAGAGCGGAAAATTTTACGTTCAGATATGTCCTTGAGTCAAGGTCATGGTCATGGTCATGGTCATGTTTAAAATCAAAATCAATAAACGCATCAAAACATTCCCATAATTAGGTATACGAGACAAATTGTTAAATACAAAGTTGTAGGGTTCAGAGGGGCCCAACTGATCGTAACCTTGGTTATGACCTTGAGGTCAATGATCAAGGTCATTTGAAGGTCAAATCGATTTTTTCAAATGGGAACCTCCACTTTTGACCTCGTAAATGGAAAGAGCGGAAAATTTTACGTTTAGATATGTCCTTGAGTCAAGGCCATGGTCATGGTCATGGTCATGTTTAAAATCAAAATCAATCAACGCATCCAAACATTCCCATAATTACGCATACGAGTGTTAAATACAGAAGTTGTAGGGTTTGGAGGGGCCCAACTGATCGTGACCTTGACCATGAACTTGAGGTCAAGGATGATGTCGTTTGAATGTTAAATCAATTTTGTTTAACGGCAACCCTCACTTTTGACCTCGTAAATAGAAAAACCGAAAAATTCTGATATGACCTTGGGTCAAGGTCATGGTCAAAGTTATGGTCAGTTTCCGTGCAGTTAAGAGCAAAGTCGGAGATGACCCGGTCACCTAAGGCAAGGTCGGAGATTACCCGGCCAGTTAAGGCAAGGTCGGAGATGACCCGGCCAGTTAAGGCAAGGTCGGAGATGGCCCGGCCAGTTAAGGCAAGGTCGGAGATGACCCGGCTAGTTAAGGCAAGGTCGGAGATGAACCGGTCAGTTAAGGCAAGGTCGGAGATGACTCGGCCAGTTAAGGCAAGGTCGAGGATGATCAGGCCAGCTAAAAATTCATTGGAAAATTCCACGTTCATGTGTATTTAGTCATAGGATCCAAGTGTTTCGGTCACCATTTACTGAAGAAGATGCTCAAAAGTTGCACTATTTACTTGTTGACAACATTCTATTCTCCTTTTAAAGTTTCTAACAGTATTTAATAATACTTGACGTGGAATACGAGGGTCATTTGATAAGTACCTAGCCTACAAATGAAAACACCAAAATTTTACAAAAAATAAAATTTATTTTTCAATGTAGTCTCTTTTTAGTTGAATACACTTGGTCCAGCGGTGTTCCAATTTTTTTAACCCCGTTGAAAAAAATGTTTTCTCTTGGTTTGCAAAATAGGCCTCCGTGGCGGCGATTATTTCGTTATTGGAGTGGAATCTCTTCTCGGCGAGCGAATTTTTTAGGTTCGGAAACAAAAAAAAGTTGCACGGAGCCAAATCTGGAGAATACGGTGGATGGGGCAGCAGTTTGTAGCGTAATTCGACCAATTTAGCCGTGGCGAGTGCAGAAGTGTGAGCCGGTGCATTATCGTGGTGGAAAAGCACTTTCTTTTTAGACAAATGGGGCCGATTTTCTTCTAACACGGCGTCAAATCGGCTCAATAGTTCGGCGTAGTACTGTCCTGTGACCGTTTTGCCCTTCTCCAGATAGTCAATAAAAATCACACCTTGAGAATCCCAGAAAACAGTGGCCATCACCTTTCCGGCCGACGGGACCGTCTTCGCCTTCTTCGGAGCAGGTTCACCGGGTAAGGTCCACTGTTTTGACTGCTCCTTGGTCTCTGGAGTGTAGTAGTGAATCCATGTTTCGTTGACGGTCACGTAACGACGCAAAAACTCTTTTGGTTTGTGATTAAACAGCTCCAAACACTGCTCTGAACTGGTCACACGGATGCGCTTGTTGTCTGCAGTCAGCAAACGCGGCACCCACCTTGCTGACAGCTTCCTCATGCCTAAAATCTCATGTAGGATATGCCACACGCGTTCTTCTGAGATGCCTACTATCGCAGCTATCTCGTGCACCTTTAATCGGCGGTCTGACAAAACGATATCGTGTATTTTTGTCACGCTCTCCTCCGTAGTGGCTCTTTTCGGAGCACCTGGGCGTGGATCATCAAAAACCGACGTACGACCACGTTGAAACTCGTTATACCAAAATTTAACGGTCGCCATCGAAGGTGAAGCATCCCCATACACTGCATCCAAGCGTTCTTTAATTTCACTGCGCGATTTCCCTTCCAAAAACAAGAATCGAATCACCGACCGATATTGTTCTTTCTCCATTTTTTCAAAAATCAACGGACACATTTGCTTTCACACGCTCTCAAAAATAAACTACAACTCCGATCCGGCTGAAATTTCGTCTGTAACCGTTTACAGGAAGATACTGCACTGTAGTGTATTTCTGGTGCGATAGTGGCACCATCTGGCGGTGAGGCTAGGTACTTGTCAAATGATCCTCGTACTTAAGCAGATTTGTGTAATCCTTTGAATCATGTCATCTCTTGTAGTTGGGCTGTTGCGGTAGGCTGTATTTTTTAGGAAGCCCCATAAATAAAAATCTGGAGATGTCAGATCTGGAGATCTTGGTGGCCATGCTACGGGACCTCCTCTACCAATCCATCGACCGTTAAACCTTTCATTAAGAAAATCTCTGACAATTCTGGCATAATGTGGAGGAGCACCATCTTGTTGTAGCCACATTCTGGCCCTTGTATGGAGATCAACGTTTTCTAGAAAGAGTGGCAGCTCGTCTCTCAGCAACTGTAAATAAGTATGTTGAGTTACGTGACCTTCAAAAAAATAAGGTCCAATCAGATATCCGTTAATAATACCACACTATACCGTTACATTGGAGCGATGCTGATGATCAACTTCTCGCATCCAATGAGGATTAACAGGAGAGCAGTAGTGGCAATTATGGCGATTCAACATACCAGTACTCTGAAATGTAGACTCGTCGCTAAAAAGAACATTGTTAAAGAAATTTTCATCTTCAGTAATTTGTTGGTTGTATTGTGGTAAGGATGTTAACGCGCATA
Source organism: Torymus aiolomorphi (assembly GCA_036365515.1). Classification (NCBI taxonomy): domain Eukaryota; kingdom Metazoa; phylum Arthropoda; class Insecta; order Hymenoptera; family Torymidae; genus Torymus; species Torymus aiolomorphi. The sequence goes on from CM070877.1 coordinate 67,401,227, forward strand.
TCGTAAATATCTACTGGCCGTAGATCTTGGAATACCCATTGTTAACTCGATTTCGCGTAAACTGACATGAACATTTAAATGTACCATGGCTAGAACAGCAAGAAACCGAGGATTATTTTCATAATCGTATTCATTCAGTGTCCTCCTTCTTCGAACAAAGTTTCCTTGTCGACCGCGCAGTTGAATGTCACGTATTACCGTATGATCAGGACGTTATCGTTGAGGGAACCGAGCACGATACAATCTGCTTGCCTCTCGATAGTTTCGTCGACATTCTCCTAAAATAAGAAGAATGTCAACTATTTCATTAGCAGAATAGTCAGGCATTCTTTTTTAGTTGCAAATGCAATTATTTATCAAAACACACCACAAAAGAAATAATATGTTATTATACTATACAATATTTTAAAACGAAAAAGTTTAATTTTCTGTGCCAATATAAGGGTGCTCAATTTGAAAACAATTTGATGTAAACAGTAATAATTATTGACTATTACCGACCAAACTGAATACTACCGGTCACTATTGGATACAGGTGGTCAACACTTATTAACTTTTGTTATTATTTGATATAAGTGGTTAACCTTGGTAAATATTGATAATAGTAAAAATAGTAAAATTTTCCGCTCTTTCCATTTACGAGGTCAAAAATAGGGGTTCCCATTTGAAAAAATCGATTTGACCTTCAAATGACCTTGATCATTGACCTCAAGGTCATAACCAAGGTCACGATCAGTTGGGCCGCTCCAAACCCTACAACTTCTGTATTTAACACTCGTATGCGTAATTATGGGAATGTTTGGATGCGTTGATTGATTTTGATTTTAAACATGACCATGACCATGACCATGGCCTTGACTCAAGGACATATCTGAACGTAAAATTTTCCGCTCTTTCCATTTACGAGATGAAACATGGGGGTTCCCATTTGAAAAAATCGATTTGACCTTCAAATGACCTTAATCATTGACCACAAGGTCATAACCAAGGTTACGATCAGATGGGCCCCTCTGAACCCTACAACTTTTGTATGTAACAATTTGTCTCGTATGCCTAATTATGGGAATGTTTTGATGCGTTGATTGATTTTGATTTTAAACATGACCATGACCATGACCATGACCATGACCTTGACTCAAGGACATGTCTGAACGTAAAATTTTCTGCTCTTTCCATTTACGAGGTCAAAAGTGGGGGTTCCCATTTCAAAAAATCGATTTGCCCTTCAAATGACCTTGATCATTGACCTCACGGTCATAACTATGGTCACGATCAGTTGGGCCCCTCTGAACCCTACAACTTTTGTATTAAAAGTTTTTTTCTATCTCCCTTAGTTTTCGAGATATTTGCCTGGTGGTTTTAAAATGGGACACCCGGTATATATATATAGGTGTATAGGTCTTTATATATATATATATATATATATATATATATATATATATATATATATATATATATATATCCACATCGCGGAAACCGGTACTTTTGAGGATCTATAGTTTTTTCTCCAGAGTTCGTATATGCTTGACTAAAGAAATAACTCCCTCTCTGCGTTGAAGGTATTAATATAAATCCTCAAAAGTACCATTTCATACCGAAGGAATTTTGAGGATGTCCTCAAAAGTCCGAAAAATCCTCAAAGTATCTAATCCGTGCTGACAGATCCTCAAAAGCTGCATTTGATATATAATACATCTCGTTAACTATGTTTATGGAGCCCTTTTTTAGGCACGACCGCTTTTCGGGAGAGCCTTATATTTTCGTCAGGGCGAAAATTGTAACACTTCAAATTATGAAAATTTACAGCATAAAAACTATTTTCCACCCAAAAGGAGTACATTTTAAGCGTTTTCAGAGATGTATGTATGTCTGTACGTATGTATGTGATCAAGTAACCCGATTATCTCAGCGAAATTTCGACGGATTCAAACGGGCTTTGGGAAATATACTCGTCTAATTATAAGTAACTGACAGTTCTCTACCGAGCCAAAACGCTCGACAAATAAAAAAACGCCAGGGCAAATAAAAATTTGAAAAAATCGATTTTTGAGCATACGGTGAACAAAATGAAATTTAAGTCCAAAACAACAAATGCATCTGCGAAAACTTTTAATTAAAAGACGTCTTTTTTACATTGAACATTTTTTTCTATGAACAATATTTAACAATGTAATAGCGAAAAAATCGCTAAAATCATCAAAAATAGTCGTTTTTTTGCTATTACTTTACAGGATTCGAATTTACACAAAAATGTTAAATGCAAAAGTTATAGATAATATTGAAACAAAACTTTTTGCTATTCGACATTTTTTTGTACGATCAATTCCTGACGAATTTAATCCAAGAAAACGGTTTTTAACGCGTAAATGTACATAAAATGGCCGATTTTCGTTTATAACTGAGCAGAATTTGACTTTACACAAAAATTTTAAATGTAAAAGTTATATTAAAACAAAACTTTTTTCTATTGAACAATTTTTGCTACGACCAATTCCTGACGAGTTAAATCCAAAGAAACTATTTTTAACGCCTAAATATACCTAAAATCGCCGATTTTCGTTTATAACGTAGCAGGACTTGATTTTATACAAACAAAAGTTATAGATAATATTTGTTTAACATTTTCATGTACAATCAGATCCAGACGAAGTAAACTTATAAAAACGATTTTTTAATGCCTAAATACACCTAAAATAGCTGATTTTCGCTTATTATTCAACAGTATTTGACTTGACACAGAAATATTAGGTATAAAAGTTATACATAATAACAAACGTTTTTCTTTCAACATTTCCATGTATAATCAATCCCTGACGATCTAAACCTATAAAAACGATTTTTAAAGCGTAAATACACCTTATATAGTCGATTTTCGCTTATTATTTAACAGAATTCGATTTGACACAAATATTTAATACAATAGCTATAAATAAGATCAGAAAAATCAGTAGAACATTCCAAATATTACATAATTATAAAAATATAATAAAAATATAAAATATAAATTGATGTTGAACTAAAGGAATCAAAATTACGTAATATTATATAAATACATATTGAAGTAATATTATATTTACCAAACAAAACTTGTGTAATGTATGGGCTGTGAAAGGGATGCTTTTACTCAGATACGTTATACACAATAAATTACTGATGTTCACTGATTTTTCAAATTTATTTTTTTCAACAGGTTCAGTACGGCATGAGTCAAATATGACTTGTGAAATCTGCCATATTCTTTGAATTGTTGTAAAAGAAAAAAACTTTTGCCCATAACGCTTTTTATATCAGAAATAATAATATAATAATCTGAAAATTTCTTTGATTCTCTTTTTACTTTAACTTAATTTATTAACTTAATGTACTTTTTCTCTAATATTCGAGCAGAGGTACATTCATTGAAGTAAATAGGTTACACCTGGACTTTACTAATTATTAAAATACAAAAATTGATGAAGAAATATAAAAATCAAATAAAAAAATCTAATATAGAAGTAAAATAGATATAGAAATAAAATTTAATATAGATTTTTTAGATGACAAATTGCCATATACAAACAAGTACCTACCCGACTACCCCACCTACAAACAACTACCTACCCGAACTGCATTTAACCACACACTTAGCACTTTTATGATATCCCCCAGTTCCTAATTACCTATCCCCTCATATTCTAAACCACTGACACTCGAAGATCACTGATGGAGCTGCAGAAGCAGCAAAGTGGGGCTGGACGGCTCAAGCTAGCACTACTCCATGGATGCCAGTCTGCTCAGGATCATCTATTCACAACTAGCAACCATCCGCTAGGACACCATTTGGAATGGAAGGACTGGCAGAGACCTGCACTCGTGTCTCATTTTCAAGGACAGTCTCAGCCTAGGGATTGACGAAGCACAAGCAGCAGATCAGCCACTACTCTGGGAGCCAAGCAAGGAGAGTTAAGCACCTAAAATCCACATATGACTAATAAATAGATGACACAAAAAAATATTACCATATGAAAGGAGAGTCTGCAGCAGTGATTGCTTTTTGCTACTCTTGCTGCACCCTACAGTACATTGACACTTAAAGATCTCTGATGGAGCTGTAGATGCAGCAAAGTGGATCTGGACGGTCCAGGCTGGCGTTACTCCATGTATGCCAGTCTTCTCAGGATCATCTAATAAGTAACTAGCAGCCATCCGCTAGAGTAATCCGATTAGTAACTACATTCGGAGGGAAGACTGTCAGAGACCTTGGCTGATGTTTCACTGTCAGGGACAGAATCAGTCTGGGAGTCGATCAAGGTACAAACATCAGATCACCCATTACTCTGGCAGCCAAGTGAGGAGAGATGAGCATCTAAAAACAACATATAACTAATAAATAGATGACCCAAAAAAACATTACCATACGAAAGAAGAGTTTGCAGCAGTGGTCGTTGTTCACTCTCCTCGCTGCACCAGCTACCTGCAACAAAAAGAAGTATCTTCAGCCGAGCTATCAAAGAGGTTAGGAACATAAAAGAGCTTACCAAAACTGCTCTCATCGTCGACCCCGCTGCATTGCTGTCTCCGACGAGTCACCACCAGCAGACGGTCACGGCGAGAGGAACATCCATCAGGAAGCCGTACTACAGCAGTCTGCTGTCATCGCTGGGAACGCCTGGCCTCGGAATTGTATCACATACGCTGATACGCATACAGCAACGCAAGACGGCAGACGGTGAGACGGGCCGTGCGCCCGTGCTGCGACAATAGTACTTCGTGTAGCCGCTCATACGCGCAGTGCTAACGGTTAAGGCGCGGAGGTCGAAAGAATATAACCAGATAATAGCCAGATGCCAGATTCTCAAGTGCCTTAGTGCTGACTGCTGAGCCTATTCCTTCATTTCCTCAATCGCTTCCCTTTCGCCGCGTTAGAGCGTGTGTGTACTTATGTACGTGATGTGTGCGCGCCGGCCGCCACGAGTAACTTTTCGAAATTGAGATTGTACTGCGCGTGGTATAAATTCGTCGGGATACGAGTCAACTTTTGTCCTTTTTTTTTTAATTAGGAACCCGCAAACATAGCTTTTATTTCCCCTGTAGTTAACATTTCATGCAAAGCGTCGTGTGAGCAGCTGACATCCATCTTTCGTTAAAACTAAAGACTGTTGGAGTTTTCATTTCGTTCAGCCTAGTTTCTTCTGTTTTTCTCCTTTTCGCGGTATTAGTGTATGTGTACATAATGTGCCGCGAGTATTTTTTCGTAATTGAGATTGTAAAGGAATATGCAGTTAGGAAAACCCGCGAGCAGCTATAAGAGTCCCCACCTTTCGTTAGAACTGTATGAAATTCAACTTTAATGTTATTTTATTAATCGAGAGCAATGAAACAATAGTTTTCCTCATATAATTCAACAGGATTTGACTATACACAAAAATTTCAAATACATAAGTTGGGGATAACATTGAAAAAAACTTTTTTTCTATTTAACGTTTTCATAAATAAAAATAAAAAAAATTTTATAATTTCGATATAAATTATGAAAACAATGTTTTTTAATTTTAAATATACCTGCAATCATGATACTTATATTCAATATTTCTATGTACACTTTAATCATATCAATTAGTACATATTAAATTTATATACATCACAGACTATATTTAAAAATTTATCTAAATATTCTTATACATGCAAAATTAAAACGCAAACCTTCTACAAAATGGAAGAAATAAATGTGTAAAAGTAAATGGACAATTTTTATTTAAACTTTACTGTAGATGTATATATGTTTATTTTAATGATGAAAATGATAAATAAAGTATTACAATTTTTGCAATAATGAAAGTATAAGGTTCTTCTGAGCACTGCGGTCGTACCTATTATGTAAAAACGAAGTTTTTACATAGGGAGGGGGCGGGCTACGAGCGAAGCGAGGAGCAGGTGTGTGTAGGGGTTGGGGGGATGGCGTGCCGAAGGCACGCTGGGGGGCGCAGCCCCCCTAGTGAAAGATAGATAACTTTATGGAGCCCGAATCCTTTTATGGAGCCGGACCTAGAGTTTCTATACCCAGAGAGAGATTATTTCGTTAGTCACTTGTATACGGGAACTCTGGATGTAGGTACTAATATCAGGGATGGGCTCCATAAAGGGGTTAGGTGAAACATATATATATATATATATAATTATCACTTAACCCCTTTATGGAGCCCATCCCTGTATATTAGTACCTACGCCCAGAGTTCCCGTATACACGTGACTAAAGAAATAATCCCTCTCTGGGTATAGAAACTCTAGATCGGGCTCCATAAACGCCGTATAAGAATATTTTATGGGACCCGGGCTCCATAAAAGAAAACGGGCTCCATAAATATGCTCATGTGTATAAAAGGGCTCCATAAATCTGGTAAAACTAATATATATATATATATATATATATATATATATATATATATATATATATATGAGCTATTCTTTGATAGAAGAGCCACCCCCTGAGTACAAAACTGTATGGCGATTAAACAATCCTAATTAGGCTTAAAAGTTTATTAGTACTATATATTTTTTTTTGCCGTGTGGCTTTTTTAGAATTGCAATATTGCGGCTCCAAAATGGCGGCTCAAACTTGTAGTGTACGTGAAATTATCCCGGAATTTGAAAATTTTCCCGGAATTTAAAAATGTTTTCAACTGAAATAAGTATATTTCTTATGTATTTTGATGCGCTGAATCCAAATCTAAAGTTGGTTTAGCTCAAGCACCCTTAAAATTTTGACTAAATCGCAAAAACTGCTCAAAAACGTGAAAAATCGTGAAAATCACAATATTAAGCATGAAAAAAACTTAGAAAAAATTTGTTTGACCTAAAATAAACATGTTTCTTATGTATTTTGATGTGCTGAATCTAAATCTATAGTTGGTTTAGCTCAAGCACCCTTAAAATTTTGAGTAAATCGCAAAAACTGCTCAAAAACGTGAAAAATCATGAAATGTTCATTTTAGGTCAAACAAATTTTTTCTAAGTTTTTTTCATGCTTAATATTGTGATTTTCACGATTTTTCACGTTTTGAGCAGTTTTTTTGTGATTTACTCAAAATTTTAAGGGTGCTTGAGCTAAACCAACTTTAGATTTGGATTCAGCGCAACAAAATACATAAGAAACATGTTTATTTTAGGTCAAACAAATTTTTTCTAAGTTTTTTTCATGCTTAATATTGTGATTTTCACGATTTTTCACGTTTTTGAGCAGTTTTTGCGATTTAGTCAAAATGTTAAGGGCGCTTGAGTTTAACCAACTTTAGATTCGGATTCAGCGCATCAAAATACATAAGAAATATACTTATTTCAGTTGAAAACATTTTTAAATTCCGGGATAATTTCACGTACACTACAAGTTTGAGCCGCCAGTTTGGAGCCGCAATATTGCAATTCTAAAACAGCCAGACGGCAAAAAAAAATGTATAATACTAATAAACTTTTAAGCCTAGTTACGATTTTTTAATTGCCATACAGTTTTGGACTCAGGGCGTGGCTCTTCTATCAAAGAATAGCTTTTATATATATATATATATATATTTCTTCCTATATTATATAGGCGTTACCGTTATATTTGAACGCAGTCCCTCTACCGTCCCCTGCACCCCCTCTACACCCACCACCCCCTCCACCTTCCCCTCCACCGTCCCCTCCACCTCCCTCTACCGTCCCCACCAATTCCCCCTCCACCTTCCCCTCCACCGCCATTGAGGTATTGTGTAGGCGCGTTGAGTGAACATTCGATGAAGTAATATGTAAATACTCAACGCTCAAGAAAAGCTTATAACTCAGAAAATTAACTTAAATTATTACGGTTAAAAGTTCGGAAAAAGCTTAGATTTTGCTGAAAATCGGTATTCAGGGGTTTTCGAGGTCGCTGATCTAGATTTTGTTATTGGACTTTCAAAATTCAAAATGGTGGATCCAATCGGGTTGTCAAAAGTTCGAAGGAATCCTAGATTTTGCTTGAAGTTTGTATACAGGGGTTTTCGAGGACGCTGATCAAAATTTTTCTATTAGACTTTTGAAATTCAAAATGACGGATCCAATATGGCTGTCAAAAGTTCAAAGGAAGCTTAGATTTAGCTTAAAGTTTGTATACAGGGGTTTACGCGGTCGCTGATCACGATTTTACTACCAGACTTTCAAAATTATAAGTGGCGGATCCAATCTGATGGTTAAAGTTTCGAAGAAATCTTAAGTTCTCCTGAAAATTGGAATACAGAGGTTTCGACGTTGCTGATCACGATTTTGCTATCAGACTTTTGAATTCAAAATGGCGGATCCAGTATGGCTATTGAAAGTTGGAAAAGTGCTTAGAGTTGGCGGAAAATTGGTATACAGGGGTTTCCGAGGACGCTGATCACGATTTTGCTATCAGACCTTCAAAATTCTAAATGCGGATCCAATATGGTGGTAAAAAATTCGAAAAAATCTTAGGTTTTTCTCAAAATTGGAATACAGCGTTTCGAAGTCGCTGTTCACGATCTTGCTATCAGACTCTCGAAATTCAAAATGGCGGTAACAAGTTCGAAGGAAGCTTAAATTTTGCTTAAAATTTGTATACCAAGGTTTTCACTACACTGATCACGATCATACTATCAGACTCTCAAAATTCGAAATGGTAGAGCCAATATGGCGATTGAAAGTTCGGAAAAAGCTTAGATTTTGCTGAAAATTGGTCTGCAGGGGTTTTCGAGGTCACTAATCAGAATCTTACTATAAGACTTTCGAAATTTAAAATTGCAAATCCAATATGACCGTTATAAGTTCGAAAAAAGCTTAGATTTAGTTGAGAATTGGTTATATAATACTCTACTCTAAACTATTTCTCTTAATCTTAGAATAAAATCTTATTAATAAGTAATTCACCAACTTATGAATGGGAGTTGACGAGCAGAGTGAACAGGGGGGTATCCGCCTAGTATGTCTGTATGTGTATATATATATATATATATATATATATATAAATATGAAATTCTGGAAGTTTGAGGATTATATTCAGCACCCGCTTGGAAGTTTGAGGGGTTATGGGAAGTTTGAGGAGCCTCCTCAAACTTCCAATCTATATATTCAGCATCCGAGCGGAAGTTTGAGGGGTTTTCTAGAGTCTATTTGTCTAGAGTCGGTAACCTGAGGGTTATTATTTCTTTAGCCACTCTGACCGACCGGGGTTGAGCTCCTCAAACTTACTAGCCTAATATATATATATATATATATATAAAATACACATACACACATATATATACTAGGGAGTACCCCTCCTGCTCGCTCCTCTCGCCAACCTCCCATTAGTAAGTGGACTTTTTATTTATTAGTTTTTATTCTAAAATTAAAAAAAATAGTAGAGATTATTATATAGATATTATTAAAAATAAGTAAGGATCATAAGTCTTTATCTAAAAAAAAAATTTAACATACGAGCTTAAGCATCACAGTTTCTAGAAGTGAGGTTATGTGACGTTTTTGACCCTGAAATCAAAGATTAAGTACAAATAACTTTCTGTACGGTATGTGGAAAAATTGTATATTGCCTTCGGTAGCAATGAGGACCACGAACGCACGCGAGTTGGTCCTTCGATTCGCTTGATCCTGAAATTATGGATAAGCACAAATAACTTTCTGTACGACATATGAGGAAATTGTATATTTCTAGGTAAAGGTAATATATGGGCTGAACAGTGACAGAGACTCTATATAATATACAAAGATATAAAAAGTCTATCTTTTCCACGCCACCCAAGAGGTAGATAGATAGGCGCGATTTTTTTATAGAGGTTTCCCCCTTCTTTACTATCTTTGAATTCACTTGCCATTAAATATGTCATTTTTTGTTTTCGTAATAAAAAGTTAGTAAAAAAAGGCCTATTTCTCTGTTAAAAAAACTGTATAATTTTCAAGTATTACTTTTATTTTATTAAATAAACATATGTTATATTTTAAAACTTTTTTACAGTTATTGAAATAACATAAATTTTAAGCTTGAAAGTCATTCAAAGCTTTTGAACTTCATATTGACTTCAAAGGTCGCTCAAAGTATGACGCTAAAAATATTAATTATGAAGGTCGCTGAAAACAGACAGAAACTTAAATCGAAACCGTTGTGGAATTCTAAAAGTAGATCGATTTTGAAGGTTAAGCAAAAGATCAGTTTGTACGTCATTGAAAATATATTAATTTTAAAGGTTTTTGAAAGCTAATCAATTTTGGAGGTCTGAATACTGACATGTATATGTCAGACCTATTTTGAAGGTCGCTGATAGCAAACGCAGTTTGAAGGTCGCTGATAGCAGACCGATTTTTGAAAGCTAATCAATTTTGGAGGTCTGATAGCAGACCGATTTTGAAGGTCGTTGATAGCAGACCGAGTTTGAAGGTCGCTGATAGCAGACCGATTTTGAAGGTCGCTGATAACAGACTGGTTTTGAAGATCATTGATAGGAGACTAATTTTAAAGTTCGCTGATAGCAAACCTATTTTAAAAACGTTTTTTAATAATGTCGTTGATAGCAGACCAATTAAGACATTTTTTAATACATTTTTTTTTAAATTTAAAAATCAATAAAAGTAGACCAATTTTGAAGGTCGCTGAAAGCAGACCAATTATCTACTAAGATTTTCAATTAGATTTTTTATATAATTTAAATTATATTCTTTCAATGACTCCTCTAAATATTCATTATACTTATCCAAAATCTTGAAGCTAATAGTCAAATTTACTATCACTCCGGTGTTATTAATTAAAAGGTAATTAATAAAACAACACCATTTTTTCTTTTTATCCGTCGACGTTTCGGACAATTTATTTTTGTCCCTCTTCAGGTATCTAATATATACAACCGTAGTTAATATTATTTTAATAATTTCCAACAGAGAAATATTTTTCACATGAAATAAATAAAACAGAATACAAAACTTACAATCAAAATGTTAAAAGTCCAAGTGTTACGTGGAAAACAGTCCACCCGTCAATAGTCACATAAACCATTATTTCTCTTTATATAGTCTAATATTTAAATAAGTGTGTGTAATAAAAGGTGTGAACGTACATACATAAGACAGTATATGTAAGTAGGTAGGGCACAGCCGACTAACAGAGTTCGAGAACGGGAAGAGGTATTAGGCAAACACGTCTGCGAATACGATGGATAGTGTACCGCACAAAGCTCTACTAATCATATGCTCCTAATACCTGCTCGTCTACAATACTCACAAGGAAAGTACCCGAACTGTCAAATTCAAAAAAATTCCAAACCCATATTAAAAAGTAGACCTCCATGCGAGATTCACGAAACCATTTTTTTTATCGGCTGAGAAGCGCTTTATAAGGGTTAAAATCACCCCTAAAGTTTACCCCCAAGAAACGTTTTTTTGATATATCTCGGCTTCTACTTAACTTTTTTTAACGAAACAAAATGGAAAAAGTCAAGAAATCCGTGGTAGTATGAATATTAAGGGTTGCATCCCTTATTTTTTAGAGGGTGAAATTGTGTTTTCTTAAGAATAATTTTTGTTGTGAGAATTCATAAAATAATTAAAAATAGGTCAAAACATTATTTTTGCCAACTACAATAAATAACAGTTGGTGTGTTTGGGCATTCTTCGCGAAACAACCCCTTAAGAGGTGGTAAACCACCCCTAACACAAATGAATTAGGTATATTTTTTTCGCAATTATTTTTTTCCTTAAAATGGGTTCTTGAAGTCGTTAATCGGAATCCACAGTTAGATCCACAATAAAAATTTGAAAATAGTGAATTCAATATGGCGAAAAATTTTTTAGAAATATTTTAAATTCCACGAAAAATAGTATGTAGACCCCCTAGCGGAAATTATATTATGTAAATAAGTGTATAATAATGTAACAATGTTTTGCTATGTTATTCTATTATTTATTATTTTTTTATCATACACTTGTTTATCGTACGATAAACAAGTGTATGATAATGTAGTTGTTTGTAAAAAAGTGTAAGAAAACGTAACAAATTGTACTTTTCTACTGGATTTCGGACGTTTTATATTTTACCACAGTTTATACCATTTTTTAATAATTTCTTACTTTTCCTTACATTTGTCTACGTTTTATTATTTTTTAATTTGTACTCTTAATTCAAATTTTATAGGCATTCTGACACTTTCGTACATCTTTTTACATTTTATTATATATTTGTACTTTTAATTACATCTTTTTACGTTTATACACAAATTTTGTTACACATTTTACATCGTATCACATATTTGTACACTTTTTTCAAATAGTTCATAATTATACTTTTATAATAATTTATAATTGTACTTTTATTTAAATAAAGCTATAAATAAAATATTTTCAAAGATGTAAAGAAAAAATACTAAAACGTAATAAAATGTAAATTATTATGTATTAGAAATATAATTAATATATGTTACAAAATGTAAGTTACTGTATGAAAGTTTAAATTTTTACAAATTCTTACAGATTTTTTTAACAAATACTTCCTTATAATTTCATAAAAATAAGCTACACAAGGAAATATTTAGAAAACGTAAGGAACTGAAAGAAAATGTAAGAAACTTTAACAACTTGTTAAATATGCCCGAAATCCAGTATCGTATGATTTCTTACATTTTTCGACAATTTATTCCATTTTATAAGTATTTTCTTATTTTCTTTCATATTTTATAATTTCAGCTAGGAGAGATTTTCATGCTTGTTGAAATTATGATAGGTTTTAATAAGTAAAGTTTATTTATGATTTATTAATATAAATTAATATGAACAAAATTTTTAATATAATGATAATTATAGCAATTCATGGTTATTGCGCAATATACAAGATTACGTACACTTGCATTGATATGGCTTATCTCCCGTTTCCTCCTCTTTTATTCATAAATAAGTGAAACATCGGCCAGTCGAAAACAAATATACGTTACTGAACGTTTTTCTACGCTCGTGTTAAATTAATATTCAATGTCAACATTATTTTATGGGTATTAATTGAAAATATAAGTGTCTGGAGGTACTTGCATCATATTTTTTAATGGCAAGTAAACATTTTACGAGTACGAAATCCTATTTGAATTGAATGATAACAACAATAATAATAGTCGTAAGTAACCATATAATTGAAATTTCTTTCTTCTACATAATTATTCAAAATATTTCTAATAGAAGGATATAATAGATATAATATTGAAAAGTTAAATAAAATGCAGCATTTTTAAATATAAAACTCGTCAAAATATACAATAAATTTTGAACAAGTGGCCGAAGTTAAGAAAGTCAAATTCAGTAAAAATCTATTATAGAATCTTTATTGTACCAATTGTAAATATTTTGATAGTGAAACTTTACTCTTAATACATGCATTGAATTATTTTATGATAGTAAAAATTATGTTTTGATTTTAATTTTTAGAATTACTGTTACATTACTGTTATTCTAATATATAAAATATGACATACTGACGATTTAATCAGTTAAGTGTAAAAAAATATTCATACGAGTGAATAGAAGTAGTACTTTATTTATAATAATAACGTTTAGCAACTATTTAATGCTAATAAAATAGTGTATCTTGTAGACAAAACATTGACAAACAATAACGAATTCCCATGCACTTACACAGCAATTTAGTAAAATGTTTTCCTCAAAAGTTTTGGATGTCTGAATACTTTTTACACTTACTGTACATTCATACTATTGTACATTCCTATACTGTTATGGCTATAAAAAGGCTATAATAACTAAAACTTTTGCAGGTTTACACTGCGACTCAACGTAAGGTAAAAGACCATATTATGAGACAGTTTTTCATGGGTCAACAGAGGTTTTCGATTTTCAAAATTTATTAAAACTGAAATCAGGTGGATTTTTTTTACATATATCTGGTTTTAAGCTTCTAGAATGATAAAAAAAATTTTATTTTAGAAAAAGAGTTAAAAAAATTATGCAATTAATTAAAAATCGCAGCTACTTTGACGTCCATATTATGAGACACAGTCGAAACGATTTGTCCGTGTGTCTCATAGAGAATGGCCATATTATGAGAGACTCTTTTACACCCTATTTATTGAAAAAGAACTCTTTTATTTTAAAATTTCTATGCTAATTATACAGTAATCTTTATTCCTCAGCATTACTTTGGTCAATCACAGATAAAAAACTAATATAAACCTTGATTAGAACCTTTATCAAAAATCATAATACAGAACCTCAAAAGTCTAACCTGACTGATTTTGATTCCTCCGAATAAGAGATTCCAAATCTAGTTGTTCGATAACTGATTTATGGGCTGGAAGACTTCATTGTAGGAAATAATTGAACTCGGTGGACCACACAATTTCATATTTGACATGATTTTATTTATTTTAGTTTATTTATAATTTTATTTTTTTCATTTTACTTTATTTATTATAGAAAATTTAATCCATGCAAACCATAACTATTATAAATTAAAAAATCATATTAAATATGAAATTATGTGGTTCACCGAGCCCAATTATTTCCTACAATGAAATCTACCAGCCCATAAATCAGTTATCGAACAACTGGGTTTGAAATCTCTTATACGCAGGAATCAAAATCACTCATGTTAGACTTTTGAGGTTATGTTTTATAATTTTTAATTAAGATTTATTTCCGTTTTCTAGGTTTCATAAATTAAAATAAAGGTGAGGAATGAAGATTGCTTCATTATTAAAGTAAAACGTTTGTAATAAAAGAGTTTTTTTTCAATAAATAGTGTGTAAAAGAGTGTCTCAATAATGGGGACAAGGTGAACCGTATTATAAGACACGTCTAATATTGTACCATAAATACGGGCTTCCGAAAACCAAATGTACATATTATGAGACAGCTAAATAATTTAATAAACTTTATGAAGTTTGTGATAACTTATGATTTTTTTAGAATCTACAGCTCTTAATCTTTTAAATAAGCTAGATAACATATTTTGGAATCATTTAAATTCCTTGCAATATATAAGCTAAATAGTCAGTGCTCTCGCTGCTTCCATTCAAATAACAGAGTGCTATCTACATAATGTTCATGCGTAAATTCTGTATTATTTTTTCTTAAATATTAAACGCTTCAAAACAACCTACAAATTCACATACTTATAGCATTGAAAACTTATGCTTATGAATATAATTTTTGTTTGATAATATGAGCAATAATTATTTTCAAAATTTAGTTTTCTTTCTGGTGTCTCATAAACGTGGACAGTGTCTCATAATACGGCCTTTTACCTTATCTAAAAGAAGAAAGAAAATATTTTCCATAAATATGAATTTGGTAAATGCGATGAATGTTTTATTTATTTTAAACAGTATGTTTCAAGATCAAGAAAAGAAATTACCTGTTAATGACGCTGAAAGAAATGTTGCTAATATAGTGTATAATATTATAATATCAAGTATAAATGATCGTAGTATTTACGAAGAAACGGAAGAATTTCTATATTATGATGATACCTACGAACCTTACGATGACATACCTGCAGATGATTTACATGAACATATCGATGCAGAAGATATGTTAACACCCGAAACCGAAAATCAATGTAGGACCGAATCAGAGAGTATTAATTTTGACTAGAAAAAGCAAGCTGTGGAGTATTGATTAAGTAGTAAAAACAAGTTAAAATTTGAAACAGTCCAAAATCGATTCAAAAAATTAAAAACAGCACGTCAGCTGTATAGATGGAGAGATCAAGTGGCAATAGGAGGAAGTAGTATCGATAAATTGAAAAAAATTGAGGAATATTGTTTACAAAAATTTAACGTAGCCAGATCGAATAGAATACCCATTCATGACATTGATGTAAGACGTATGGCAAAAGAAAAAGCATTAGAGTTAAACTTCAATGAATTTAAAGCTTCTAGACACTGGTTAAATGAATTTAAACGGCGATTTAATATCGTTTCTCGAAAAATAACAAAAATTATTACTAAAAAACCTATAGATGATTCAGAAGAATGGTCAGCACAAAAACAGGAATTTCGCAATAGAGTAAAAAATGCCATCATAAAATATGATGCAAAACGTGTTTATAACTCCGACCAAAGTGGTTTTAATTACGAAATACACAGTGGTCGAACCCTCAATCTTAGAGGAGATAAAAGTGTAGAGAGTATAGTGCAATCAGTGCATTCGACAACTCATTCTTATACTATCCAACCTACTGTATCTGCTGAAGGAAAACTTCTATCACCCTTCTTTTTAGTCATGCAAGAACCAAAGGGAGAGTTTGGAACTGTAGTCAGAAAAAATTTATTTGCAGCAGAAAATGTTTATGTAATGGCATCGAAATCAGGTAAATTGACTAAAGCACATGTTGAAACTTGGGCGCAAGATGTATATTTTCCATCAACTACCATAACAAGTACCCTATTGCTTGATTCATGGAGAGGTCACTGCCTAGATATAATTTATAAAGTAAAACCGGAACATATAACCTTAACGATTCTACAAATTCCACAAAGAACAACAAGTGAACTTCAACCGCTTGATATTTACGGTTTTCGAATGTGGAAGAACTTCGTTCGAACGTTTTCGGATATGATATTTCTAACAAATGAGGATCTCAACTTACACGATAGAAATAATATAATCAAAATGCATTCATTAGTACATAATCAATTATCAAGTCCCAGGTTTCAAAATTTATTTAAATATGCTTGGTACGCCGCTGGTTACATTGATGAAAGGCCAGAAAAAATTGAAAACCCAAAAAAATTTTGCTTCAATTCTAATTTTATTACATGCGATATTTGTGGTAAACGAGCGATTACAACATGCTCATGGTGCAAAAAATCGCTATGTTTACAACATTTTTTTCATGAATATGAACCACCTACGCGGAGAATAGGTAATATTGAGTATACGCGACGTCCGAGCTTATTAAACTTAAAAATTTCAATTCTGTCCCTGTCAGTTCCGTCCCACAAAAGATTAAAATTCATTATTAAATGTTAAAAAATTTTTAATTGAACTGAAATCTTTGGTGTTCGGATTTTTTTTAATTCTTATAATAAAACTGATATTCCATACGGTTTCAAATCATAAATTATATAAGATTGAGTAAATTCATATAAATAATGAATGATTTACATAATTGTGAAATCTTTAAAATTTCTATTTATCTGCTTTTATAAGATAAATTTTGAAAAATAGCTCCGACCACGAGAAACGCAAATATTCTGAAGAAAAAGTATCAAGTTAAACAAAGAAAATCAGTAAAAGTAAAATTTGAAAATGCTGAGAAAGCCGTTGATGTATGAACTCGTAATTCAGTGAATTTGCAGTTTGTCCCATGAAAATCCATCATGCGGTCTCAGAGAAAAGTTACAAAAAATTTTTTTTCTTGAGAATACTGTAACTGAGGATAAAATGAGTCTTAGGACATCTGCCTAGGCTCATTTTATTCAAGAGAAGTTATATTTACAATATATTTTCATTATTTTATTATAATAATATTTTTTATCATTTTTTTAGGTAATTTTGGCCATAAAGGCCTATAGGTGTAAGAAGGCCGCATTAACAAATTATTAAATATTATATTTTATTAAATTAATTTTAAATGTAAACAGAAAATATTAATTGTAATATTATTTTAATTTCGTAAATAAAAATGTAAATCAAAACACTGAATGAAAAATAATTTGCATAAATTACCATAAATTATCATTTTGATTCCTTAGTGAAAATAATTTTCGGGCCTAATTGTGCATAAGTGTGCTTAACTGTGCAAATTGTGCCAAACTGTGCCCAAGTAGGTAGGTTTCGGACATTTTACACAGATTTATCACACATTGGCACAGTTTAGAACAATGTGGCACACTTGCACAGTTTCGCATAAATCATTTTCAACTGTTGAGAATATATATAATTTGATTTTCGATACAGTTGTGCATAGTTTAGCAAACTTTGGCACAATTTAGAACATTTTGACATAGTTTGGTACAAAGAATTTTCAGTTACTAAAAATAAAATTAGGTTTATTATTAGGCACAGTATAAAATCAGTAAACTGTGGCACAGTGTGTCAAACTGTGCCACAGTTTGACACACTGTGGCACAGTTTTGCACAGTTTTTGTACAGATTCGCACAATTTGGCACAGTTAAGCACACAAAATATTGTTCACTTATTAAAACAATATAAGTAAAAATATAAATAATTTCTTATTAACAATAATTTTGAATATTTAAGTATAGGTAATCTCAATTAGAAATAAATGGACATACTTGACTATAGCTAACTCCATTGATTTTCAAAAATTAATAATTCTTGAGTCTAATGACAATAAATGGTTGAATAAAAGATTTGATATTGTAAGTAATAAATGATGGTTGTTAATTTAAACATTTGACAATAATTTGTGTTAGCGTGTGCTAACGTTGTGCCAACCTGTGCACAACTGTGCTCAACTGCGCCGAAGTATGTCAAAGTGTATTAAACTGTGCCAAATAATCATGCTAAATTTATTTTTAATGGCTAAAAGCTTTTTGTGCTAAACTGTGCCAAAGTGTGCTAAACCTGTGTAATATGTCCGAAATCTACCTGCTTGAGTACACTTTTGCACTTTGCACAGTTTTACATACTTTAGCACTCTACGGCACAAACATTTTTTCCACCAGGGTTACTCTTAATATTATTACGGAATTTGATATTATTAATTAATTTGGTTATATAAAATATTATTTTTCAAGCTCATGTTCGAAATTGTTTTACCGAATTTTTTTATCATATTACATATTTTAGAATTAATTTTGAGAATTTTTTACAATAATGGTCAGTTCCGTCCCCTACCAAGATCATAAAATGTTATGTAAACTATAGCCGGAATATTTTGTAGTGGATTCGTTCTAGGTACTTATTTTCAATGTTATAATGAGTAGATAAAACCTCAAAACGCTTATAAAAAGTTGGTTTTGAAAAAAAAAAGTTAGACCTAATCTGGGGAAGTTTGGCAGAATCACTCATATAGGTCAAAAAAATACTTTGTTAACAATCCGTCCGCACGGGGGTCTCCGATTTTTCCGGTCTTCAAATATTTTTTAGAACTTATCAAAAAATGATCTCTACAAATTTTTAGGGTACTATATTTAAAATTGACGTCAGGTGTTCGTCATAAAGGTGCAATAAAGGTAATTTTTTATGCGTTTTTTCACGTTTTCAAACTTTTATTTAAAATGTTTAGCCATATCGATTTGCAATTTATCAGTGGGTTTTTTCTTCGTCTTACCTTGGGCTTTAAAGATTGATTTATTTCGAAAATCAATATTTACGTATGCATGTTCAAATTACAACATTCCTAAAGTCATCTTTTCACCATTTTAACGATACTTTGAAGCGGTTTTTCGGGTATTAGTTACAATCGCACCCTAATCTACCGAAATGTGATTGAAAGAGAGATCTTTCTATTTCACTGTGATAGAACTCAAAAAAGTTGAAAAATCTAGTGCGAGTGTTAGTTTGAATTTCGCAGATTTTGAAAAAATAGCCATTTTTACAAAATTCGAACTAGTGGGAAATTTTTTTAGCAACTCCGATTTGGCTGAAAACTATTGGAGAGTGTTCTTAAAACATACCTGAAAGATGTTCAGTTGGACAGCGTACGGATGTCAAACGATTTCTTATTAATTAGAGCTGATGAATTCTGATATTTTTTCAATTTCAATGTTCTAAATTACTAAGCACGTTCTGCATTTCTAGACCATTAACTTAAACTTTTAGGATAATAAAAGGAATTTTTTTCGATATTTGATCAAAATATACTTCTTGCGTGACATTTTTTTTAAGTTATGTATGGCCTCTATTAGCATAGGCTGCAAAGCACATAAACGAGACTGGGTGTAAAATTTTTACGTAGAAAACCAGTCATGTAATCTATATTAGTGTTCCACGCAGGATGCAGCCTAGAGATGTATAAATCTGGCAAAAAAACCTCTACTTTTCGAGAATGACAAAAAGTGGACTTTTTTAGAAATTTTTGTTCATTCCCAGGCTGTGGCCTGCGTGGTACACTAATATAGTTTACAGGACTGGTTTTCTACGTAGAAATTGGAGATTTTACACCCAGTCTCGTTTATGTGCTTTGCAGGCTATGCTAATAGAGGCCATAAATAACCTAAAAAAAAGTCACACAACAGTTAAAAGTATTATGGATTTGCTCATATGGCGGTTTGAAATTTAGAAAAAGAAATGGTACCAAATGATGGAATGCCTATTCTTTTATTCGCGGCAGGTCTATATAACAAATAATACATTAAATTACTGAAATAATACTCTTAATTACTTAAAGTAATATTTTGGTTGATATAATATGCAAGCCAAAACTGTAGCTTAATTGGCCCCCAATAGCTTGACATAAGCCTTCAAAAATTGAAGAATTGGTTAATTTCTGCTATTGATAGTTCTGTTTTACAAATTTACTAGATTTGAAATTGAGGGAGGCACAGAAACGGTGTGTTTATAGTAGCTACGCACGATATAATAGGAACAATGTTAAGTCCCTGAATATATAGGTATAGAAACAATGTATTTTCTTATTCCCTGTAACCTGTTCCTTTTGCCTGTGGAAACCCTTATTTTCGCGATACCTTCCTTCATGAGAGAGATAGCGGCAGTATCTCTTTCCTTTTCTAATAAATTTAAAGGAGTGTCTACATTATGTGCCGTCTGCCTTGTACCGTATACAGTGCGCCGAGTAAAAAAAATGTTGTCGAACATCTATTAATCGATGTAACCACAGATTAAATAGAACCATGTCCTGATGGTGGATTGACCATCTGTTGTTGTGTTGAGTTTCGGAAGTTGAGAAATATACTTTTATATTTTTTATTGATAAATTATGATGATTAATTACCATTTCCATGATGTGGGTTCTCGAAATGAATTAATGGGGATTTTGAAATAATTAAGATTAGTTTATTGATATAAAATTTCTTCGGTAAATTGACCTGGTCTCGTAATGACCCTTTCAAAAATAACTACTCCTTTTATCGGCTGGAGTGGTATGGAATTCGCAATTCGGCTGCGAGAATACTGATGCGCGTAGCATACATCGCTGTATTTGTTAAACGGTTAAATTAGGTTAAAGATGATTTTGAATTTGGAAAGTGCTGAGTGTTGACAAAATTTCGACGCGCGTATGCTTTCGCGAAGTTGGTGGCTTGCTATGTCACGCTGTTGCGTAGTAGAAATGCTGTGTCGTTGAAATTCGCAATCACATGGTTTGTGGGTCAGATAATTACTGATGAGAATATAAATATCAAATTTAATTTCAAGGATACGTCACAGACGTAACAGTTGCATAGATTAATAGACGTTCGACATTTTTCTACTTGGTACATTGTATCCGGTACACCGCATACGACACATAATGTGGACACTCCCTTAAGGAGGTTGGCTGCCCAAATGAAAATGGTTACATCATTCCAAAAACTTAATATTGTTGTTCTTCGATTCATTTCCTATAAATGTGGAAATTTCAGATCGTTTGTCAATTCGGTTATGGAATAATTCAATTTCAAAGTTCAACTCTTATACATAGGTTCTTATGGAAGTAAAACTATAACCTTAGTAAAAATACAAGATACTTAGGATGCGATTCTTTAAAAAAGGTAACAATGAACCAAAAAACTACTGATAGTATAGAAAATATACAGGAAAAGGTGTATACGAAATCTGAAAACGGAGTACAACACCAATTCTGAATACTGCGGCAAAACATAAGGAACGATCGAGTTCGTTGGCTGCAAGAGGGGGTGCGCAGTGAGTGGAGCTGCACGCACGATGCGGGGGACTCTTTCCCCCTGCCCTGCGCGAGCAGCAGTAGCCAACCTCCTTAAGGTTCCAGCTGTGCGAGGCAGAAAGATATCCTACGGCTAACCCTCTCTCTTTCTAATGTTGGCATCAGGCCTGTTACACGCAAAAAAGAACAGTTACAGGAACAGTGACAAAATAACATTGGACAATATAGCTATACATAAATGAGGAACAGGAATAGCTAAAAGGAATACCTTGTACTGTTCCTGTAACTGTTACTGTTCCTTATATATATAGAAGGCGTTTCACGTCAACTCTCCCAGCGTGGTGCACGAGCTCAAAATCTTGCTATTTCTAACTCATGTTTATGATACTTAAATGTACTTAAAAAAATTGTTTTATAAGCATTTCCAACGTATTTTTTCCTCAGCTTTCTAATGATGTAGGCAGTTTTTCCGAAATTTTCCATTTCACCTTCAAAAACTACAAAACATCTTATATCTCAAAAAGTATATTTTTAATATTTTTTTTACCACTTAAATCGAAAGCTGAGCATTTTTTTACATAGGAAATGATTATTTTCAAAATTTGCTCAAGACGTTTTCTTCAAGAAATAGAGCCCAAAAGAGTAGATGCAACGTCTTTCCTGTGCTCTGTACCGCACGGTACGTTGCGTGGACTAGGTCTGTCTCGCTACTTAATAACGTTTAATCATAATCTTTACCTGTTCTTTCGAATTCTTTATAATTCATTAATAATATTTTATTGGTTATTTTATAAAAAAAATAGAGTTGTATAACGAACAGCAATATAGTAATTATACCAACGCTTCTTTCTCAGTGCAGATAATTTTTCATTATTTTTTTCTAACTGTTATTCTAGGAAAGATTTGATATTCAGAATTTAAAAATGATTTTTTGAACTTTAATGTACACTCAGAAAAAATACACTACATTTTCACATAAAAGTACTATCAAATTTAGTAGTATTTGGCTACATATATATATTTTATAACCATATCAGGCACGTTACAATACAATACTATTATTCTAATAGATAAAAGTACACTGAGGAAAAAGGCCTTTGTACTGTGAGCAATATTGCATAGTGAAACTTAATATTATTGTCTTTACTATTTATTTTTTAAGGTGGTCTTACACCTAGTGGCTTCTGAGGTCAAAATGAGCTATAAAAAAAAGAAAAATGTAGTTTAAACAAAATACAATATACATATAATATATACACTAATCGGGGTTTATGTAGCCCAAGACTGTATGTTAGTACCTACAGCCCAGAGTTCCCTATGGCAAGTGACTAAAGAAATAATGGACCCTGGGGTTATAGACTCTAGGTCGGGCCGCATAAACCCCTATATTTAGAAATATTATGAAGCCCGGGCTGCATAATCAAAATCGGGCTCGATAAACCCCTATATATAAAAAAACGGGCTTTATAAACCCCTTTCGAGAAATATATATATATACACTATTTCTGATAATATGGCCCAAGACTTAATCTGTAGACCAACTTTACTCAGAGATATAGCATTTTTAATTTTTCTCAATTGGCGTAACTTTAAAAAAACTATTCCATTGATTTTCATGGGAGAGGAACTAAATTACTTGAAATTCATGCAGTTATGGCAGGAAGAGTTGGAAAAATAAAATTTCTGAAAATTAATATTTTTTTTATGGAAAAAACTGCTTTAAGTTCATGAATTTTATGAATTTTTATGTTTTTTTGTGGATTTTACCATTTTAAAATTATTTAATAAAATATTTTTCATATTTCCAACTCTTCCTGCCATAGATGAATAAATTTCAATTAATTCAGGTCCTCCTCCATCAAAATCAATGGAATAGTTTTTTTTTTAAATAATGGCAAACTTTAAAAAATGACATTTTGAGAAATAAGAAAGAAAAATACCATAAAACTTCAAAAATAACCAGCCATTAGGTTCCCAATTTTTTTCCCTTCATGAAACTCAGTTTCCTGTACACCTAAGATATGTTCTTCTACATAAATATGTTGAAATAAATAAACATGTTCTATAAAAATATGTTCTATATAAATATATAAATATGTTGAGCTCTGGTACCTTGCATGCATCCGTTCTTTTAAAAGTTATTGCTAATCTAACAGCATGCGTTCCATTCAAAGTTATTGCTAACAATCTGTTTTTCGTTTTTGTACTTTTGATTCATCCACTGTTGAGTCACTTTTTAACACATTGTACTGAGTTATATTATTATTTATTATACTAAGATTAATGAAGAATATGCAGCAGGTCTTATGAAATATGAAATCCTAATCGCAACTTAAGAAGCCATCACTGTTATGGCCAAAAGTACATAAATACATAAAAGCCGATAAGCCCATTTTGTCAATGATCACTTGATTACCCATATTGTATATTAAATATATCTTGAATTCAAGCCTGTATTATATATTTCTTGTGTGTTCAGCAGGCTTATCGCTTTTCTGTGTAGATACATCTTGACACTTTACCATACTTCACAACTTTTCTGAATTGAATTATATCCTATAGTAAGCTAAACTCAATTATTTCACTTTCATCTTTTTTAGAAAAAAGATGTATTTATTTTTATCCGTAAAGAATTATTACAGCTTCTTCCTTCGAATACTTAACTAAATCCACTTTTTTTCTGTATTAACTTTCATACAGCAATCTCATGCATCTTGAACTGAAGCTATAATTTCCAAATTTAAACAAAACTGTCACTGCACGCTTGTATTATAATCACAATTATAAATACTTTTACATATATATCTTCACATATAATTCATTAAATTTTCAGTCCTAAATTCACTTATGATTACAAATAATGAAACATTATGAAAACAATCTTTCTATTTGAGGAAGCCAAAACTCTGCAAAACAAACTGTTGAAATCACATAGTTATGTATCTCTGCTCATTTGAGCTTTTGAGCTGTTAGCTGTGCGGCTGTGCCACTGTGTTTACACTGGCATTAGTTATATATATATAATATATATATATAGGTATAGGTACAAAAGGGAGTATTAATATAGTGAATTGCTGTCGAATTTCGGTCACGGAATGGTCACTTTACTAGAAGCAGAAGTGGGAAATGGTCACAAGACGATTCCACTGGATTTCGAATTCCACAATATGGTTTATTTAATTTTTATAATAAATACTGTATGTGAATTTAATTATTTTTTTTATCCTTATATAAGGATTTATATAAGTATATACTTATATAAATAATGTTTTTTTATATTTTATAACACATTTAAGTAAATCACGTTTTCCTATCAGAAGTCTATAAAAAAGGCAAAAAACGAGAAAATCAATTTTCTCGTCAGTTTAAAGATAGTAAACTCTTTCAGCGGTTTATTTAAAATTTTTTTAATTATTGATCCAAACTATAGTTCTTTTAGGTTCGAAATAACATATATAATCAAAAAATTCAATAAAAAAAAATTTGATTTTTTCAAAATTTTTAGGTGTAAGACCGCCTTAAATCAACTATAATATGTTAATAATAAATATATTCATATAATTCAAACAACTAAACAGTTATAATAACTCAATTATTGTTATTTAACTAATATTGAAGGTATGACGCCATCCATTTTTTATGTTAAGTACTTGAAGACGATCTTTGGAGGCAAAAGTGAAAAGATCTTGGGTGTTTTTTAGCAACGTTTCGTTGGCTTAGTACGCCAACCTCATCAGGCCAAAAATAATAAAAGTATATATCATACTTCGATCCGATTTTATTATCGACCCAACGAAACGTTGCTAAAAAACATCCAAGATCTTTTCACTTTTGCCTCCAAAGATCGTCTTCAAGTACTTATTTAACTAAATTTCCATTAAAGTTTATTATATTTATTTAGTATAATATAATATTTCCATTCGAAATCTTGAGGTATTTTAAATTTTACTATGTAATATAATACCCAATAAGGAATTTTTAGACATCTTTACCATAATTTTGTTGTTTTTATCACTATAAAATGTATATGTAGCCAAATACCACTATACTTTATAGTACTTTTGTATGAAAGTATACTATATTTTGTTCTCAGTGTACATTAAAATTTAAAAAACCATTTTTAAGTTCTGAATATCAAATCTCATAAAAAGCGTTCGTATAATTACTATATTGCTGTTAGTTATGAAACTCTATTTTTTTATAAAATAACCAATACAATATTATTTTTGCATAGTATGCGTAAAGTACGTCGATTCGCGTCGTTTTCAGTGCGTAAAGTTGAATTTCATGCATAGTGTGAAATTCAACTTTACACACTCAAACGATGCAACGACGTGCTTTACTCATACTATAAAAAAAAAATATTGTTCGCCACGCGGGCGAAATTTTTACGACCTCGTGATCATCCAACACTCGAGCCGGCTGCGCCGGCCCTCGTGCGTATTGATCACTCGGTGCGTGAAGTTCAACTTTACGCCCTAGTGATGAAAATTACTATTAATACATTATAAAGAATTCGAAAGAACAGGTAAAGATTATTATTAAAGGTTTTTAAGTAGCAAGACAGTCTTAGTCCACGCGACGTAATGCGCGGTACTGGACGCAGGAAAGACGTTGCGTCTACTATTTTGGATTCTATTTCTCGAAGAAAACATCTTGAGCAAATTTTGAAAAAAATCATTTTCTATGTAAAAAATGCTCAGCTTTCGTTTTAAATGGTAACAAAAAATATTAAAAATATACTTTTTGAGATATGAGATGAGCACCACCGTGAAGAGTACGAGCGTGAGCCTGCTGAATAAGCACCGTCGTGAAAGAACTGGAAGCTGGAAAAATATAGGTATACTTGGCATCATCCTCCAGCATAGAATGAGATAAACTACCACCCACCTTGAGGAGTTGCCCTTGAATCACAGGTTTAGCTTAATGAGAGAGCTTTTAATGCTTAGCTTTCCTTTCTGCTGCAGCTAACGTATTTCCTAACCAAAGTAAGAGCTCTGAATAATGTAGATCCAGAGTAAACGTGCATTATTGATTTCCCTTGAAGTAAGTTCTAAACGAGAGGGTGAGTCATTGTTGCAGACGAAAGGCAGTTTAAGAAGTTATGCGAAAAGAGTTTGGATGGCTAAATACCCCTAGAAATAACATCAGCAAGGTTTTCGCTTGAGCCAACATAATACCAATAGGCATTAGATAGCAAAGTATGAATTTCCGCGCAACAATTGGCTATAAAAACACTCCATCGTGACGGATGATCTTTGAGCCAAAAGAATACGTAGGCAGAAGTGTTCGCTATAAACATTTAATGGTACAAATGTCTATAAGTGATGAACTAGACGCGACAGCAATAGAGACGCACAGAGCTCTAAGCGGGTTATGCTTAGTGTCTTGATTGGAACGATACGCGTTTTTGCTACTTGGAGTGATACTAATACTTCCCGATTCTCAACTAAACGAATCTATATTACAGCACCATATGCGAATTTGGAGGCGTCGGCGAGTCCACGTTTGAAGAGTATAACCGCTCGACCGAGGGATTTTAATACCACTTATTGAAGGCAATTCGCGCAGCTATACTTGCCAACGCTGAGTGATATTGGAGGGTAAAGCCTCGTCCCAATTGGACTTAAGAAGCCATAACGGTTGCACAATGATTTTTGCCGTTATTACAACCGGCAACATCCAATCCGTGGGATCGAACGTGTTTTGAAGTTTTAAGAATCTGCTTACTGCGCTGCATAGGAGATAAATAAAAAGAAAATATTTTTATTTATTTTTGTATATTTTCCATATAAGTAAATATTTTCAGACTTTTTGAAGTCATGCGCCTAACCTAAAAAAATAGAAAACAGTTTTTTTTCACCGTTTATGTAATCGTTTATGAGTAATTATAGTCTTATCTTACTGTCTTCAACATATTAATATTACTATTATTATGAATTTTCCTATATAACATTAAATTTTATGTGAATTTTTTATTTTATCTGATTCAGTAATATTTCCTAAAAGCTGTTTATTAACTTTGATGAAATATGTAGGCAATATTACCTCAAACTATAATTTCAGATTTTTCATTAAAAATGTTTAGTTTAAATATTCATTGTATTATTGTAACAATATTAAATAGATACTATAAAATTCAAAATAATCTTGTAATTGATTAAATGAATAAAATATTTTCTGTTATAACAGAATCTTCAAACTTTTAATTACCATTAGTAAACATGGTGAGGAATACATTGTATTACATTTTTCAAATGTCATAGATAGTTTAACTAATTGTTTAAATTGACTGATGGAGTATACTTTTGAAATTTAAAATTTCTATATATTATTTTTTTGATACAAGATATTCTGAAATTGTTCAATTATAATTAAATATAGTATTTTGTGTACAGAACAGTAGAGTTTAGCCTAAAAAAAACTAATTTAAATTCACCGAACAAAAATGAGCCGTGTATATTCTCGTTTATACTAGTGAATTGTGCTTTCCCAAACGTCCTTTCCCAAGTAAGGATGCTCTACAAATTGTAGACCAGATTTGATGGCATTCATACTCTTATGATTTCTATTTCTACGTACAAAAATTTTTTTTTTTCATTCATAACGACTGACTATGTTACTCAAACATATCAAAGCAACTATATAATCCTGTATAAATAAAGTTTAAAAATGAGTTTTTTTTATTCATTTCAGATAAATCAGAACAAGATGTTGATCGTGAGCAAAGCTTAGTAGACCAATGGGTATGTCTCACGGAAGAAAGGAATGCGGTTCTAGTTCCTGCAGCAGGATCCGGCATTCCAGGGGCTCCTGCTGATTGGAATCCTCCTTTTGGAATGGAACCTCATACTCCTGTTTTATTTCTCGATTTAAATGCAGACGATTTATCCATGCATCCATCTGGTGAAGAAGTTCCCATAGTCGGTCTTAATTCAATATTACCTAAAGAACATGGCCATAAATTTTATAATTTACCTATTATTAGACACTTAGAAAAAGATGTATGTGCTATTACTGCTTGGGATTCAAGCATCCACGATGACATTAACTTAAACAAAGTCACAGATGGTAAAGATATTGTTCTTTATTTTCTATATTACATTAAATTTGTATTCTATTTAATGGATTAAATATTTTATAGCTCATGAAAGAGTATATTTAATACTTAAAACAACTGTACGCTTATCACATCCGGCTCCTATGGATCTTGTATTACGAAAACGACTTGCATTCAATATTTACAAAAGACAAAGTATTACTGACAGAATATTTAAAAAGATTGTTCGATCAGATTTGCTTACTCGTACTGGAGTTACGTACGAAATAGTCTCAAACATACCAAAAGCTAGTGAAGAACTTGAAGATAGAGAAAGCCTCGCACAAATTGCTGCTAGTGGGGAAGAAAGTAATCTTTCAGACGGTGAAACCTACATAGGTAAGCACTTGTCCATTAAAACTGTATACGTTTGTATAAGTATATTTATGGAGCCCAACATGTATTTTCATATAACGCCATATCTGTCTGTCATATTGGTTTTATGGAGGCCGGGCTCCATAAAACTAAAGAAATAACCTCATCAATGAATCCAACGGAAAGGGCTCCATAAACCTACTTATTCAATAATATATGTAATTATAATAAAGTAAGTTTTACTATGCAATTGATTAGCTACCAGTTTTCTCAATAATTGTAGTCACCAATAAATTATCCAAAAAAAAATCTTTTTAATCAATGTTTTCTTCAATTTGTTTAAGAACCTGCAGCATTATCGACAAAGATTTCTCACAATCTTATTAGAACACAAATTACAAAAAACTCGTTTAACATAATGCATTATCGTAAAACAAAAAACTACACTTTCCTTATGCGCACATTACTGATAGAATTTAGCATTAGCTAAATTCAATTCTCTTTTGAAAATTCGTACTCTCCTATAGATAATGCAAATTCCCTCTCTTTCAATGAAATTACAGTATTGTTCTATTCTCAATGTATAGACGTAGTCTGTTGTACATTGTTTACCGATAGGATGGAAAATTAAAAATATAAAATACAGTATTACTGTTTGTCAATAGTGTCGGTACTAATTTATTACTATCTCTTACAAGGAAAGTATACTGGCCATAACGGGGCTTTAGAAAACGATTTCAGGAATCTTCAAATGAAGCCCAGTGCTCACAATTCCATCAAATAAGTCCGTATCTTGAGATATGGGCAATCTAATCACAAACATACACTATTTCGTTGAATAATAGTATCTCTTATTTTGCCTATGACTCTGCAATTACTTAGGGTCCGAAAATGAACAATTAATATTATAAAAGTAGATGGAAAAAGCTACAGGTTACCTACAGAATAGAAAGCTACACGCTTAACCCAAAAGTGTAAAAAATTGAAGTGGAAAGATTAAAACCCTGATAGCATGAAAATTTCCAGCGGAAAGTTTCGAGAAAGCTTCCAACAGAAGATTGCCGCAATCTTTCAGGGAGCAAAATGAAACATTCAATAAAGTTACATTGGCAATATCTCAAAAAAGCTTCCCGAGAGTTTTACGAAAGAAAACATAAAAGATACAAATTACCTGACTTTGAGGTATAATTGCAAAGCTTTAGGGAAGATTGCAGTAATCTCAGGAGGAATATTACAAAAATCAATGCTGGAATCTTCCATAGAAGCTTCACGAAAGATTACAAAAAGCTCTTTGAAAGTTATTATTGTCTCTTTTCATAACAAGCTTACGAAAAGCTTCCAAAATACCTTTCAACGTCCCTCGCGTGAGATACTCCATTGAATCTTGGCATAACCTTGCCAGCAAGATTGTGAAAAGCATTCAAAAAAGATTTTTGATTTATTACAGAATACCTTTACGAAAGTCATAACGAAAGCTTGTAGGAGTATTCCAAATCAATGTTTCAAGAAAGCTTCCTGAGAGATTCACGAAAGAGTAGAAAAAAGATTCCAATTACTAGAATATGAAATATAATATGAAAAGATTACGGAAGATTCTAGGAATCTCATGAGCAATATTAAAATAATCAATGCTGGAATCTTTCATGGAAGTTTCACGAAAGATTACATAAAGCTCTTTGAAAGTTGTAATTGTTTCTTTACATAACAAGCCTACGGAAAGCCTCCAAAATACCTTCCAAAATCCTTAAACTGAGATATTCCATTGAACTTTGGAGTAACATTTCAAGCAAGATTTTGGAAAGAATTCAAAAAATATTTTTTTTTTACACACTACCTTTACAAAAGTCATAACGAAAGCTTGTAGGAGTATTGCAAGTCAATGTTTCAAGAAAGATTCCTGAGACATTCACGACAGAATAGAAAAAAAAGATTCCAATTACTCGAATATAAAGTATGACATCAAAGCTTTAGGGATGATTCTAGGAATCTCATGAGTAATATTAAAATAAGTAATGCTGAAATCTTTCGTGGAAGCTTCACGAAAGATTACATAAAGCTCTTTGAAAGTTACAATTGTTTCTTTACATAACAAGCTTACGGAATACTTCCAGAATTCCTTTCACAATACTTCCCGTGAGATATTCCATTGAATCATGGCGTAAGCTAGCCAGCAAGATTTTGGAAAGCGTCCAAGAAGATGTTTGTTTTATTACAGAATACTTTTACGAAATTCATAACGGAAGCTTGTAGGAGTATTACAAATCAATGTTTCAAGAAAGCTTCCTGAGAGATTCACGTAAGAGTAGAGTATAATATGAAAAGATTACAGAAGATTCTAGGAATCTCATGAGCAATATTAAAATAATCAATGCTGGAAACTTTCATGGAAGCTTCACGAATGATTGCATAAAGCTCTTTGAAAGTTACAATTGTTTCTTTACATAACAAGCTAACGGAAAGCTTCCAAAATACCTTCCAAAATCCTTAAAGTGAGATATTCCTTTGAATCATAGCGTAAGTTTGCCAGCAAGATTGTGGAAAGCATTTAAAAAAGATTTTTCATTTATTACAGAATATTTTTACGAAAGTCAGAACGAAAGCTTGTATGAGTATTCCAAATCAATGTTTCAAGAAAGCTTCCTCAGAGATTCACGAAAGAATAGAAAAAGAGATTCCAGTTACTCAAATATGAAGTATAATATCAAAACTTTAGGGAAGATTATAGGAATCTCATGCGTAATATTAAAATAATCAATGCTGGAATCTTCCATGAAAGCTTCAGGAAAGATTATATGAAGCTCTTTGAAAGTTATAATTGTTTCTATGCATAACGATCTTACGAAAAGCTTCCAAAATACCTTTTAACATCCTTCCCGTGAGATATTCTATTAAATCATGGCGTAAGCTTGCCAGCAAGATTGTGGAAAGCATTCAAAAAAGATTTTTCATTTATTACAGAATATTTTTACGAAAGTCAGAACGAAAGCTTGTAGGAGTGTTCCATATCATTGTGTCATGAAAACTTTCTGAGAGATTCACGAAAGAATAGAAAAAGATTCTAATTACTCGAATGTGAAATATAATATGAAATCTTGACGGAAGACTGTAGGAATCTCATGAGTAATATTAAAATAATAAATGCAGGAATCTTTCATGGAAGCTTGACGAAAGATTACATAAAGCTCTTTCAAAGTTATAATTGTTTCTTTACATAAGAAGCTTACGGAAAGCTTCCAAAATACCTTTCAACATCCTTCCAGTGAAATACTTCATTAAACCTTGGGGTAACCTTTTTCGCAAGATTTTGGAACGCATTCAAAAAAGATTTTTGGTTTATTACAGGATATCTTTACGAAATTCCTAACGAAAGCTTGTAGCAGTATTCCAAATCAATGTTTCAAGAAAGCTTCCTGAGAGATTCACGAAAGAATAGAAAAAATGATTCTAATTACTCGAATGTGAAATGTAATATGAAAACTTTACGGAGGATTGTAGGACTCTCACGAGAAATATTAAAAACATCAATGCTGGAATCTTTCATGTAAGATACACGAAAAATTACATAAAGCTCTTTGTAAGTTATAATTGTTACTTTACATAACAAATTTACGGAAAGCTCGAGAATACCTTCCAACATCCTTTCCGTGAGATATTCCATTGAACCTTGACGTAACATTTTATATCAAGATTTTGGAAAGAATTCAAAAAATATTTTTTTTTTACACACTACCTTTACAAAAGTCATAACGATAGCTTGTAGGAGTATTGCAAGTCAATGTTTCAAGAAAGATTCCTGAGACATTCACGACAGAATAGAAAAAAAAGATTCCAATTACTCGAATATAAAGTATGACATCAAAGCTTTAGGGATGATTCTAGGAATCTCATGAGTAATATTAAAATAAGTAATGCTGAAATCTTTCGTGGAAGCTTCACGAAAGATTACATAAAGCTCTTTGAAAGTTACAATTGTTTCTTTACATAACAAGCTTACGGAATACTTCCAGAATTCCTTTCACAATACTTCCCGTGAGATATTCCATTGAATCATGGCGTAAGCTAGCCAGCAAGATTTTGGAAAGCGTCCAAGAAGATGTTTGTTTTATTACAGAATACTTTTACGAAATTCATAACGGAAGCTTGTAGGAGTATTACAAATCAATGTTTCAAGAAAGCTTCCTGAGAGATTCACGTAAGAGTAGAGTATAATATGAAAAGATTACAGAAGATTCTAGGAATCTCATGAGCAATATTAAAATAATCAATGCTGGAAACTTTCATGGAAGCTTTACGAATGATTGCATAAAGCTCTTTGAAAGTTACAATTGTTTCTTTACATAACAAGCTTACGGAAAGCTTCCAAAATACCTTCCAAAATCCTTAAAGTGAGATATTCCTTTGAATCATAGCGTAAGTTTGCCAGCAAGATTGTGGAAAGCATTTAAAAAGATTTTTCATTTATTACAGAATATTTTTACGAAAGTCAGAACGAAAGCTTGTATGAGTATTCCAAATCAATGTTTCAAGAAAGCTTCCTCAGAGATTCACGAAAGAATAGAATAAAAGATTCGAATTACTCGAATATAAAGTATGATATCAAAGCTTTAGGGATAATTCTAGGAATCTCATGAGTAATACTAAAATAATCAATGCTGGAATCTTTCGTAGAAGCTTCACGAAAGATTACATAAAGCTCTTTGAAAGTTACAATTGTTTCTTTACATAACAAGCTTACAGAAGCTTCCAAAATACCTTCCAACATTCTTCCCGTGAGATATTCCTTTGAATCATAGCGTAAGTTTGCCAGCAAGATTGTGGAAAGCATTCAAAAAAGATTTTTCATTTATTGCAGAATATTTTTACGAAAGTCAGAACGAAAGCTTGTATGAGTATTCCAAATCAATGTTTCAAGAAAGCTTCCTGAGAGATTCACGAAAGAATAGATAAAAAGATTCCAATTACTCGAATATAAAGTATAATATCAAAACTTTAGGGAAGATTATAGGAATCTCATGCGTAATATTAAAATAATCAATGCTGGAATCTTTCACGAAAGCTTCACGAAAGATTACATAAAGCTCTTTGAAAGTTACAATTGTTTCTTTACATAACAAGTTTACGGAAGCTTCCAAAATACCTTCCAACATCCTTCCCGTGAGATATTCCTTTGAATCATAGCGTAAGTTTGGCAGCAAGATTGTGGAAAGCATTCAAAAAAGATTTTTCATTTATTACAGAATATTTTTACGAAAGTCAGAACGAAAGCTTGTATGAGTATTCCAAATCAATGTTTCAAGAAAGCTTCCTGAGAGATTCACGAAAGAATAGAAAAAAGATTCCAATTACTCGAATATGAAGTATAATATCAAAACTTTAGAGAAGATTCTAGGAATCTCATGCGTAATATTAAAATAATCAATATTGGAATCTTTCATGGAAGCTTCAGGAAAGATTGCATGAAGCCCTTTGAAAGTTATAATTGTTCCTTTACACATCAAGATTACAGAAAGCTTCCAAAATACCTTCGAACATCCTTCGCGTGAGATATTCCATTGAATCATGGCGTAAGCTTGTCAGCAAGATTGTGGAAAGCATTCAAAAATATTTTTGTTTTATTACAGAATACCATTGCGAAAGTCATAACGAAAGCTTGTAGGAGTATTTCAAGTCAATGTTTCAAGAAAGCTTCCTGAAAGATTCACGAAAGAATAGAAAAAGAGATTCCAGTTACTCAAATATGAAGTATAATATCAAAACTTTAGGGAAGATTATAGGAATCTCATGCGTAATATTAAAATAATCAATGCTGGAATCTTCCATGAAAGCTTCAGGAAAGATTATATGAAGCTCTTTGAAAGTTATAATTGTTTCTATGCATAACGATCTTACGAAAAGCTTCCAAAATACCTTTTAACATCCTTCCCGTGAGATATTCTATTAAATCATGGCGTAAGCTTGCCAGGAAGATTGTGGAAAGCATTCAAAAAAGATTTTTCATTTATTACAGAATATTTTTACGAAAGTCAGAACGAAAGCTTGTAGGAGTGTTCCATATCATTGTGTCATGAAAACTTTCTGAGAGATTCACGAAAGAATAGAAAAAGATTCTAATTACTCGAATGTGAAATATAATATGAAATCTTGACGGAAGACTGTAGGAATCTCATGAGTAATATTAAAATAATAAATGCAGGAATCTTTCATGGAAGCTTGACGAAAGATTACATAAAGCTCTTTCAAAGTTATAATTGTTTCTTTACATAAGAAGCTTACGGAAAGCTTCCAAAATACCTTTCAACATCCTTCCAGTGAAATACTTCATTAAACCTTGGGGTAACCTTTTTCGCAAGATTTTGGAACGCATTCAAAAAAGATTTTTGGTTTATTACAGGATATCTTTACGAAATTCCTAACGAAAGCTTGTAGCAGTATTCCATATCATTGTGTCATGAAAACTTTCTGAGAGATTCACGAAAGAATAGAAAAAGATTCTAATTACTCGAATGTGAAATATAATATGAAATCTTGACGGAAGACTGTAGGAATCTCATGAGTAATATTAAAATAATAAATGCAGGAATCTTTCATGGAAGCTTGACGAAAGATTACATAAAGCTCTTTCAAAGTTATAATTGTTTCTTTACATAAGAAGCTTACGGAAAGCTTCCAAAATACCTTTCAACATCCTTCCAGTGAAATACTTCATTAAACCTTGGGGTAACCTTTTTCGCAAGATTTTGGAACGCATTCAAAAAAGATTTTTGGTTTATTACAGGATATCTTTACGAAATTCCTAACGAAAGCTTGTAGCAGTATTCCAAATCAATGTTTCAAGAAAGCTTCCTGAGAGATTCACGAAAGAATAGAAAAAATGATTCTAATTACTCGAATGTGAAATGTAATATGAAAACTTTACGGAGGATTGTAGGACTCTCACGAGAAATATTAAAAACATCAATGCTGGAATCTTTCATGTAAGATACACGAAAAATTACATAAAGCTCTTTGTAAGTTATAATTGTTACTTTACATAACAAATTTACGGAAAGCTCGAGAATACCTTCCAACATCCTTTCCGTGAGATATTCCATTGAACCTTGACGTAACATTTTATATCAAGATTTTGGAAAGAATTCAAAAAATATTTTTTTTTTACACACTACCTTTACAAAAGTCATAACGAAAGCTTGTAGGAGTATTGCAAGTCAATGTTTCAAGAAAGATTCCTGAGACATTCACGACAGAATAGAAAAAAAAGATTCCAATTACTCGAATATAAAGTATGACATCAAAGCTTTAGGGATGATTCTAGGAATCTCATGAGTAATATTAAAATAAGTAATGCTGAAATCTTTCGTGGAAGCTTCACGAAAGATTACATAAAGCTCTTTGAAAGTTACAATTGTTTCTTTACATAACAAGCTTACGGAATACTTCCAGAATTCCTTTCACAATACTTCCCGTGAGATATTCCATTGAATCATGGCGTAAGCTAGCCAGCAAGATTTTGGAAAGCGTCCAAGAAGATGTTTGTTTTATTACAGAATACTTTTACGAAATTCATAACGGAAGCTTGTAGGAGTATTACAAATCAATGTTTCAAGAAAGCTTCCTGAGAGATTCACGTAAGAGTAGAGTATAATATGAAAAGATTACAGAAGATTCTAGGAATCTCATGAGCAATATTAAAATAATCAATGCTGGAAACTTTCATGGAAGCTTTACGAATGATTGCATAAAGCTCTTTGAAAGTTACAATTGTTTCTTTACATAACAAGCTTACGGAAAGCTTCCAAAATACCTTCCAAAATCCTTAAAGTGAGATATTCCTTTGAATCATAGCGTAAGTTTGCCAGCAAGATTGTGGAAAGCATTTAAAAAAGATTTTTCATTTATTACAGAATATTTTTACGAAAGTCAGAACGAAAGCTTGTATGAGTATTCCAAATCAATGTTTCAAGAAAGCTTCCTCAGAGATTCACGAAAGAATAGAATAAAAGATTCGAATTACTCGAATATAAAGTATGATATCAAAGCTTTAGGGATAATTCTAGGAATCTCATGAGTAATACTAAAATAATCAATGCTGGAATCTTTCGTAGAAGCTTCACGAAAGATTACATAAAGCTCTTTGAAAGTTACAATTGTTTCTTTACATAACAAGCTTACAGAAGCTTCCAAAATACCTTCCAACATTCTTCCCGTGAGATATTCCTTTGAATCATAGCGTAAGTTTGCCAGCAAGATTGTGGAAAGCATTCAAAAAAGATTTTTCATTTATTGCAGAATATTTTTACGAAAGTCAGAACGAAAGCTTGTATGAGTATTCCAAATCAATGTTTCAAGAAAGCTTCCTGAGAGATTCACGAAAGAATAGATAAAAAGATTCCAATTACTCGAATATAAAGTATAATATCAAAACTTTAGGGAAGATTATAGGAATCTCATGCGTAATATTAAAATAATCAATGCTGGAATCTTTCACGAAAGCTTCACGAAAGATTACATAAAGCTCTTTGAAAGTTACAATTGTTTCTTTACATAACAAGTTTACGGAAGCTTCCAAAATACCTTCCAACATCCTTCCCGTGAGATATTCCTTTGAATCATAGCGTAAGTTTGGCAGCAAGATTGTGGAAAGCATTCAAAAAAGATTTTTCATTTATTACAGAATATTTTTACGAAAGTCAGAACGAAAGCTTGTATGAGTATTCCAAATCAATGTTTCAAGAAAGCTTCCTGAGAGATTCACGAAAGAATAGAAAAAAGATTCCAATTACTCGAATATGAAGTATAATATCAAAACTTTAGAGAAGATTCTAGGAATCTCATGCGTAATATTAAAATAATCAATATTGGAATCTTTCATGGAAGCTTCAGGAAAGATTGCATGAAGCCCTTTGAAAGTTATAATTGTTCCTTTACACATCAAGATTACAGAAAGCTTCCAAAATACCTTCGAACATCCTTCGCGTGAGATATTCCATTGAATCATGGCGTAAGCTTGTCAGCAAGATTGTGGAAAGCATTCAAAAATATTTTTGTTTTATTACAGAATACCATTGCGAAAGTCATAACGAAAGCTTGTAGGAGTATTTCAAGTCAATGTTTCAAGAAAGCTTCCTGAAAGATTCACGAAAGAATAGAAAAAGAGATTCCAGTTACTCAAATATGAAGTATAATATCAAAACTTTAGGGAAGATTATAGGAATCTCATGCGTAATATTAAAATAATCAATGCTGGAATCTTCCATGAAAGCTTCAGGAAAGATTATATGAAGCTCTTTGAAAGTTATAATTGTTTCTATGCATAACGATCTTACGAAAAGCTTCCAAAATACCTTTTAACATCCTTCCCGTGAGATATTCTATTAAATCATGGCGTAAGCTTGCCAGCAAGATTGTGGAAAGCATTCAAAAAAGATTTTTCATTTATTACAGAATATTTTTACGAAAGTCAGAACGAAAGCTTGTAGGAGTGTTCCATATCATTGTGTCATGAAAACTTTCTGAGAGATTCACGAAAGAATAGAAAAAGATTCTAATTACTCGAATGTGAAATATAATATGAAATCTTGACGGAAGACTGTAGGAATCTCATGAGTAATATTAAAATAATAAATGCAGGAATCTTTCATGGAAGCTTGACGAAAGATTACATAAAGCTCTTTCAAAGTTATAATTGTTTCTTTACATAAGAAGCTTACGGAAAGCTTCCAAAATACCTTTCAACATCCTTCCAGTGAAATACTTCATTAAACCTTGGGGTAACCTTTTTCGCAAGATTTTGGAAAGCATTCAAAAAAGATTTTTGGTTTATTATAGGATATCTTTACGAAATTCCTAACGAAAGCTTGTAGCAGTATTCCAAATCAATGTTTCAAGAAAGCTTCCTGAGAGATTCACGAAAGAATAGAAAAAATAATTCTAATTACTCGAATGTGAAATGTAATATGAAAACTTTACGGAGGATTGTAGGACTCTCACGAGAAATATTAAAAACATCAATGCTGGAATCTTTCATGTAAGATATACGAAAAATTACATAAAGCTCTTTGTAAGTTATAATTGTTACTTTACATAACAAATTTACGGAAAGCTCGAGAATACCTTCCAACATCCTTTCCGCGAGATATTCCATTGAACCTTGACGTAACATTTTATATCAAGATTTTGGAAAGCAATCAAAAAATATTTTTTTTTTTTCAGAATACCTTTACAAAAGTCATAACGAAAGCTTGTAGGAGTATTCCAAGTCAATGTTTCAAGAAAGCTTCCTGAGACATTCACGACTGAATAGAAAAAAAAGATTCCAATTACTCGAATATGAAGTACAATATCAAAGCTATAGGGAAGATTCTAGGAATCTAACGAGCAATATTAAAATAATCAATGCTGGAATCTTTCATGGAAGCTTCACGAAAGAGTTCATAAAGCTCCTAGAAAGTTATAATTGTTTCTTTACACATCAAGATTACAGAAAGCTTCCAAAATTCCTTCCAACATCCTTCGCGTGAGATATTCCATTGAATAATGGTGTAAGCTTGCCAGCAAGATTTTTGAAAACATTCAAAAAATACTTTTGTTTTATTACAGAATACCTTTACAAAATTCATAACCAAAACTTGTAGGAGTATTCCAAGTCAATGTTATAAGAAAGCTTCCTGAGAGATTCTCGAAAGCATAGAAAAAAGGATTCCAATTACTCGAATATGAAATATAATATGAAAAGATTGCGGAAGATTCTAGGAATGTCATGACCAATATTCAAATAATCAATGCTGGAATCTTTCATGGAAGCTTCACGATAGATTACATAAAGTTCTTTGAAAGTTATAATTGTTTCTTTATATAACAAGTTTACGGAAAGCTCGAGAATACCCTCCAACATCATTTACGTGTGATATTCCATTGAACCTTGAAGTAACCTTTTATATCAAGATTTTGGTAAGCACTCAAAAAATATTTTTTTATTTTACAGAATACCTTTACGAAAGTCATAACGAAAGCTTGTCGGAATATTCCAAATCAATGTTTCAAAAAAGTTTCCTGTGAGCTTCACGAAAGAACAGAAGAAATGATTCCAATTACTCGAATATGATGTGTAATATGAAAGCTTTATGGAAGATTCTAGGAATCTCGTGAGTAATATTAAAATTATCAATGCTGGAATCTTTCATGGAAGGTTCACGAAAGATTACATAAAGCTCTTTGAAAGTTATAATTATTATTTTTCATAACAAGTTTACGGAAAGCTTCGAAAATACCTTCCAACATCCTTCCCGTGAGATATTCCATTGAACCTTGAAGTAACCTTTGTAGCAAGATTTTTGAAAGCATTCAAACAAGATTTTTGATTTATCACGGAATACCTTTACGAAATTCGTAACGAAAGCTTGTAGGAGTATTCCAAATCAATGTTTCAAGAAAGCTTCCTGAGAGATTCACGAAAGCATAGAAAAAAAGATTCGAATTATTCGAATGTGAAATATAATATGAAACCTTTACGGAAGATTGTAGGAATCTCACGACAAATATTACAAACATCAATGCTGGAATCTTTCATAGAAGCTTCACGAAAGATTAAATATAGCAGTTTGAAAGTTATAATTGTTACTTTACATAACAAGCTTACGGAAAGGTTCCAAAATACCTTCGAACATTCTTGCCGTGATTTATTCCATTAAACCTTAGCGTAACCTTTTCAGCAAGATCTTGAAAAGCATTCAAAAGAGATTTTTGGTGTATGACAGAATTCCTTTACGAATGTCATACAAAAGTTTGTTGGAGTATTCCAAATCAATGATTTAAGAAAGCTTCCTGACAGATTCGCGAAAGAATAGAAATAAAGATTCGAATTACTCGAATGTGAAATATAATATTGAACCTTTAGGGAATATTGTAGGAATCTCATGAGTAACATGAAAATAATCATCGTATTGACACCTTTTTGTTACACCTTCATTTTTTATTATTTTTGGAGTGGCATATAGAGACTCATGAAGAGCTTCCATCATAAATATTATTTTTAGATCACAGTTTTTGCGATATTCATAAAGTGGAGTCGGAGATCGTTCTTAAGGAGATGTGGGATACCGACATCATATTCCAAAAAGTATACTTCATCAAAATATTAATACGATGGCTTTAAAGATATTCTTTGTATAGTATTTACATATACGGAGGGCGTGCAAAATTGAGTTTTTCCAAAACACTGTTCAGAAATTTTTGAATTAATAAATCGTTGTAATATTGATAAGTAGGAACCTGCATTTTTGTCATTTTGATTCGATTTTTCAACGAATATATTTCATGATAGTACTAATAGAATCGTTAAAAAAAATTCTGAATACTTATTGTATTTACATATAGGTAGGACGTGTGTATTTCCAAATAAATATTTAAAAGTTAATTTATTAAATAATAAAATTAGGTGGATTTTCGACTAGAGATGGTCGACCTTGCAAGTCGACGACTTTATAAGCTAAATTAAAAATATATATTATACTATATATTTCTTATAAAATTACTTTTTTTAATCAACATAATGAAATGCCAAGTTTAAAAAAATGTTTATTCGAAGTAATAATAATTAAAGTTAATATTTTCTTTATTTCGTAAAATATATTCAGTACACTGATTTTATGTCTACCTTACCAACACTACATTTTTTTAATTTATGGAATTATATAAATAATTTTTAAATGCCATTAATACGTAAGATACAGTAATGAAAATAATAACATTTGAATTATCGTGGAAACTGCACCTTATTTACATGATAATGTCTGAACTTCTTGAAGCGAGCGATAGCGTAACGGATAGCATGCCTGCGCAGTAACCCAAGAGTCGTGCGTTCGATTCCCGGTCAGGTCGAAAAATTTTATGTACAATTTTTTCTGCGATAATAAAATTGCGATTAATATAGAAATAATAAGTTAAAAATAATATGCGAGAATTGTAATACTTCTAGAGAATTGTTAATATTATTTATAGGTTTATGTACTCTTTCATGATATTGAAAAACGGTTTCTGGAAAGATTACTAGAATCTTTCATGGAAGCTTTCTGCCAATGAGTTGCCCCAGAAATTTCGATCTTCCAGGAAAAGTTAATATGCGAGAGTTAAAAATAATATGTGAGAATTGTAATACTTCTAGAGAATTGTTAATATTATTTATAGGTTTATGTACTCTTTCATGATATTGAAAAACGGTTTCTGGAAAGATTACTAGAATCTTTCATGGAAGCTTTCTGCCAATGAGTTGCCCCAGAAATTTCGATCTTCCAGGAATCTTACATGAAAGCTTTCTGAAAGATTTTAATGACTCTTTCTGAAATGTTTCAGAAATTCGTTCACCTACATTACGGTAGTCGTGTTAAAACATTTCCTGAAAGCTTGTGGTTCTCATTTGTGAAAGCTTCTCGTAATATTCCTACGTCATTTACGAATCCTTCAGCAACTTTTTCGAGAACTTGAAAAAAGGTCCTTTAAAGGTTTCCTAAAAGATTATTAGAATGTTTCATATAAGCTTTCTGAAAAATGACGAATCTTTCTTGTAGGCTTTCAGAAAGCTTCTAATTATCTTTCTACAAACCTTAAAGATACCTTCCCGAAAGGTTTCCTGACAGGTGACTGCAATCATTCAAGGAATCTTTATGTGAATCATTTGTCCCAGACATTTTGAACTTCCACGAATATTCCGTGAGAGCTTCCTAAAAGATTCTTGAAGGTTGGTGCATTCTTTTATGGAAGCTTGCTGAAAGATTCCCTCTTCCTTCAGAAAGCTTCCAGTTACCTTTTCAAAAACTTTAAAGAAACTTCCTGAAAGGTTTTCTGAAATGTTGCTGCAATCTTTAAAGCAATCTTACTGCCAATGGTTTGTCCCAGATATTCTGAACTTTCGCGGAGATTTCATGGAAGCTTCCTGAAAGACTACGAATCTTTCATGCAAGCTTGCAGAACGCTTCTAATTATCTTTCTAGAAACTTTAAAGATACCTTGCCGAAAGGTTTCCTGACAGGTGACTGCAATCTTTCAAGGATCTTTATGTGAGTAATTTGTCCCAGACATTTTGAACTTCCACATAGATTCCATGAAAGTTTTCTAAATGATTCTTGAAGGTTGCACGAAAGCTTGCTGAAAGATTCCCTCTTTCTTCAGAAAGCTTTCAGTTACCTTTTCAAAAACTTTAAAGAAACCTTCCTGAAAGGTTTTCTGAAAGGTTGCTGCAATTTTTAAAGGAATCTTACTGCCATTGGTTTGTCCCAGACATTCTGAACTTTCGCAGATATCTCATGAAAGCTTCCTGAAAGACTGCGAAATTTTCTTGCAAGCTTGCAAAAATTTTTCAGCAATCTTTTATACTTTTTAACCTTCATTTTAACCGTAAAGAAATTAGTTCTTTGGTTTTAATCTTTATAAGATTATTTTTATCAATTCACACTTTTGATAAAGATTATTATATAGATTTTTTACTTTGTAAAAGCGTAAAATGTTACAATAAATTAATAATAGATTAATTTAAGTTATTCACACTTTTGAGGGTATTTAAATCACGTGAAATCTCGGCACGTAGATGGGGTTCTGATAAAAATTTAAATAAGATATTTCCTAAACCCGAAAAGGTGGTATAAGCGACATCCTCCCAGAAAAGTGGTGGTACGCTGCAGGCTAGCGACAAAATTATCAATCAAATAATTTCTATACGACCGAATCCATCTCAAATCGAACAGCCAGAGTCTGCCTACCACACCGATCATTTTGGAATCAAAGTACGGCTGTTCTTTTTGAAAAATGATTCGACACGTATTTTTTCATTTTTCGATTGCACTAAAATGACATCCGGTTGGCAATGTCAAAAATTTTTTCAAAATCCTAACGTTCAAATTTTATTTTTCAAGGTCATTTTCAAACAGCTGTCAATTAACGAGTTTAAGTTTTTGAGTAAACTATACGCGATCCTACTCAGATTAGCGCCTTCTTTCATGTCCAGCATGACGTTTGCATAAAAACAAAAAAATGCATAAATTATGCAGTTTTTACTAAAAAAAAATGCACTTTTTGAAAAAATGCTTTTTTTTCAAAGATCCTATGTTTTTTTATGAAAATTTAGATAAAGATAGGGGGTGTTGATACCTACCAAATCGTGTCTGTCGGATATTGTAGTTTTGCTCATAGAATGAGAAAAAAAAATAAAATAAAATACAATAAAATCTTATTACTTCAATATAAACGGATATTTGTATATATGTAAAGAAACACACGCACGCGCGCACACACACACACACACACACACACACACACACACACACACACACACACACACACACACACACATACACACACACACACACACAGACACACAAACACACACACACACACACACGCACGCACGCACGTACGCACTCACACGTGTAGGCAGTATACAGTATAGGCGGTATACAGAATCATATGTGCATGCTTGTATCCGCTTATTATATACTTATACATTTGTACGCTAGATGGCGAACGTTGAGCTTAACACTTACCAATAACTGTATGGTTTTAGCTTTATATAACTGTAGTATTTTTTAATACAATACACAGTTTTTTGAAATTTATTATATATCTCTATTATATTAAAACAACCTCTATGTATAAGTATTTTTCAAAAGATAGAATTAAATATCCCAATTTCTTTGGGAG
The DNA here is from genome assembly GCA_036365515.1 of Torymus aiolomorphi. Classification (NCBI taxonomy): domain Eukaryota; kingdom Metazoa; phylum Arthropoda; class Insecta; order Hymenoptera; family Torymidae; genus Torymus; species Torymus aiolomorphi. The sequence continues at coordinate 67,446,074 of CM070877.1, forward strand.
ACATAAGAAAGCCTACTATGTATCGAATAAAACACGATTCAAGAATGTAGATGATCTTATTCATCCATTGAAATGTCGCTATCCTAATTTACTTTTGACACCGTCTAGAAGTATATGTAACGGTTGTTATAAGTTTGCTTTGAAATTGATGGATGGCAATGACGATGAATTTGTCAATATCGTAGTTGATGTAGCAACTGAGAATGAAGCTAGCGATATTGAAGTTGATACAGACGAAGATTTTTTACCAAGTACTCCAGAACGCATCGAAGAATTTATAATGAAATGAGTAAATCATTTTTAGGCTCTGTGTCACCACTTAAAATAAAAAAGCCTTATACGGTAAAAATCTACTGAAAATTACGTAAACCAAAAGAAAACAAAACTAATTTCAACATTTTCTAGTACCCTCGATGCTAATTTAAAGACACATTCTGACGTTTCTGTTGCACAAATGAATCAACCACAGCTCTATGTCATTGTACGGAATGGGTACAAAATATTGGATTAGTCCTACAAAAATGTTCTACGGTATCAGAAAAAATAAAAATTCTGACTTTGCTACCTTCATCATTTACAAAACATGAAATTTTATCTTTCTTTCCAGAAATAACAATGTGTATGATCAACAAATTGAGAAATCTTGTTAAAGAAAAAGGAATTTATTCAGAACCAGATGCATATTGAGGTCATCCGATTGATGAAAACATGGAAAAACCGCTGTCAGTTCATTGGCCCGTGGCTTCCTCAAACTTAATTTGCTTATTCCATTAATGAAGTTTCAATAACAAAATTTATAATTTTTCGAACAATTTATGACATAATTATAATTAAATTCATTTATGAAGATTAAAAAATATGTATTTTTAAATTATGCATAAAATATGAATAAAATAATGTGTCTGATTTTTTTTTTTAAATTATGTGTGAAAGATAAGTAAAATAATTGATTGTAATATTATCGTCAAAACCTTTTAAAATTCCTAAATAACCTTTACTGCAAATTATATTTTCTTTGTGAAATTTCACACATAGGATACGTGTCTCTAGTAGTATTCTGTCCGTATTTGTGGGCTCTTTCAGCAATTTTCGATGTAAGAAAAAGGTTCTAACCTTAAAAATAATAAATTGCTATTTCAAAACAAAAGCAGGTATACTACACGCGCGCATCGGCGCAAAGCGCATAGCGCATGTCATTTCCATTTTCTAGTATACATAAATACGTTCCCGAATAATTACGATTTTAAAAGAGGGCTAAACTAGTATTAACCACTAATATCTTCGGAATTCATAAACGAAATCTTTTACCCTTAGAATTCTTCTAATAAATGATATACAAACTCTACATCTACACCAAATTACAAAGAAATTAAAACAATTTTAATGTAGTTATATTGTGCGACAACAAAGAAAGTCATTTTCAAAAATACTAAAATTTTAAATATCAAACACCTCAAAAAATAACCATATAATCTGGATGAAATTTTACACAGGTATTATCTATATCGCATACAAAATAGTCTATAAATTTCAAGCTGATACATGAAGTCGTCATTGAGAAATAACGATTTTGAAAAAAACCGAAAAAAATTTTAACCTTAAATATCTCTAAAAATCATGAGACAATTCTTTTATCTAAATGACTTATACGATAATATATAGAATCTACATTTCCACAAAATTTCAACATGATTAAACCAATTTTTGTTTTCTCTAGTTATCATGCGACAAAGAAAATAACTTTGTAAGATATGAAAATTTTCAAAATCAAATATCTCAAAAAGTAATCGTACGATCTTGATGAACATTCTAACACATATTATCTATATCACATACAAAATTCTCTATAAATTTGGAGCTGATACATGGAGCCGTTCTCGAGAAATTACGATTTTAAAAAAAGATTAAAAAAATTTTAACCTCAAATATTTCTGAAATTTCTGGACTAATCATTTTGCCCAAAGAACTCGACCGAGAGCTATCCAAAACCTACCTCTACAAGGAATTTCAGCGATAAAGTCAATTTTACTCCCGCAATCGTTGGACACACCAAACTCATTTTTTTTTCACATTTCAATTTTTTTCTCAAAAACTAGCCGACAAAATGAATTCAGATATTTACAGATTATAGCTATTTATATTCTGCATTATCATGATTTTTCTCAAGAAAATTGAGCGTTTAGTTTAGGAGTTATAAGCTTTTAAAAAAAACACGTTTTGTTAATAACAAAAGAACCATAATAGCGAGAGAAATTTTTTTTTAGAAAAAATAGGTATTTTAATGGTGTTTCGAATTCTATCCATTCGATTCAAATATCTCGATCTTATCATTAAAAAAAAGCAAGAATCGATTTTGAAAAAGTCGAAAATTCGAAATAAAACAAAAACGCATCGGCGAATCAAAAAACGAGCTTTTGACCCGCCGTCACACAAAGAAAACAAAAAAATGAGACCTGCCCGGTCAAAATCCATCGAGTAGAAGCTGAGATCCAAGCGTACACACACACACACACACACACACACGCAGCACGCACACACAGACCCACTCACCCACCCACACACACAGACCCACCCACACAGACACACACACCCACACACACACACACACACACACATCCATACAGACATCCATACAGGCATCCATACAGACATTTTTCAAAAATCATGTATTTTGATTCCTGAGACCTCGAAAAACAATTATAACATTTTTTTACAATATCTCAAAAAATTACTATCACAAAGCTTCCTCTAGGAGGAAGCGAAATTGTTATGGAATATTATATAAATGATGATTTAGTTGTTCAAGACAAAGTCCTAACAAATCTAATAAATGTGACGTTGTTACAATTAAATTTAACAATAAAAAAGAGAAAAAAGTTAAGCGTTTTCTTACTCGATGTTCAAAAGAGACATATAAAGTACTTAAAAATGATAATCCAGAATTGAGATTTGGAAAATTGAAATTTTATGGTACTTAGCCCCATCAAAAAAGTTTGTCTCTGTATCTATTGTGCAAATTATGATTTATTTCTTACGACTTTAATTAATTATAGTGGGAGTAACGTCACAGAGTTGGATGAAAGTCGGTCACAAATAATAAATGCAACAATGTGTTCTGAGCCATCAGATTTACGTTAGTTATAGGAATGTAAAATATGTCCAGGAATTAATGGAATCACGTTTCATGTTCTAAAACTGCAAAATGTAGAAGGCACAGAAGAAATTACATATGCTTTGTGGGATAATGGAAACTTGATTAAAAAAACATTATCAATTACTGCTTTAAAAGATGAACTTTCGGTTTGGACCATGAAGGTTTTTTTTTTTTTTTTTTGTTTTTCCGAGGTACTAGGTGAATCTTCCGAGGCCCCCGTCCTTGCTTACGGCATGGAGGGGGGCCCACTAAGACCATCATGAAGCGTCGGGCTCCGCGGTGTGAGGGATTTCTACCCCCTAAACACCCAAAACCTTTCCCGCGGCGTTTACCGGAATCCGGCCCGGAACTGTTATACACATTACTTCGGACCGGTCGGCGTTTCTATGCCCTACGGCAATCTTATATATCTTGTCTGGTCTGTCTATTTTTCGTCTTCTGTATCAGTTTTCAAGGCAACCGTCAGTCTTTTTGCCTTGTAGTACGTGAGTCACGTAGCGTGCTATGTCGTTCCAGTTTTGTTTGCTTGCAGCATCAGTGTCACGACGTTATCCGGTGTGATGTCACCTGTCTTCGTTTGTAGTCTGTGTTTCGCGACTATCCAGCGGGGGCACACGAAAAATGTGTGCTCTGCGTCGTCTCTATTATGTCCGCAGTACCTGCAGGACGGGGTTGTTACCTTCCCCATCCGATGCAGATACTGGCGGAAGTATCCGTGTCCGGATAGGAACTGGGTCAGGTAAAAATTCACCTCCCCAGCTCCTCTCTTATGCCAGAGTCGCACGTCCGTTATGAGGCGTCTCGTCCACTTGGCTTTGTCGCTGTCTGTCCATCGCGTTTGCCAGGATGTCAGTGTCGTCGTCCGTAAGTCTATGGAGGCTCTCGCTCTTCCCCTTTCTTTGCTGTACTCGTAGATCCTCTTCCGCTCAAGAGCGAGAAGGTCTACTGGGATAACCCCTGCGATTACTAGTACCGCCACCTCTGAGACAGTGCGGTACGCGCACGCGATTCGCAGCGCTCCCAGTCTTTGTACCGCTGCGATCTTTTTGCCGTACTTCTCTATTCGCGTTGCGTCCGCCCATATCTCGGCCCCATAAAGGAGCATCGAGTTGGTCACTGTCATAAGCAGTCGTCGTACGCTCGGTCTCGGTCCCTTCGTATTTGCCATGAGGCGGGCGAGGGCGGCGGTCTTTAACACCGCTCTCTCAGCGACGCCACGTATGTGCGGCCAGAAGGTGATCCTCGTATCCAGGGTCACCCCCAGATATTTGGCGGACCGTCCAGGATGCACAACGGACGTCCCCACCGTCATGGGTATCGTCGTGTCTATCCGTTTCCTAGTTAGGTATAGTAACTCCATCTTTTGCATGGCCAGCTGTAGTTCCCGACTTTGCATCCATTCGTCCACCCGTCTCGTGGCTTGGATCAGCCTCATCTGAGCCAGTCGTGTATCCTTGGTCGTGATGACGATGACCAGATCGTCTGCGTAGCCGACCAGATAGACCCCCGGCGGCGTCGGAAGATCCAACACCTCATCGTAACCTACGTTCCAAATATCGGGGCCAAGGATCGAGCCCTGCGCTACTCCCGCCGTCATTTTTCTTTTCTTAACCCCAGTCTGCATCCCGTACGTAATGTAACGGTCTCGTAGATAGTCCTTGAGGATTCGGAGAAGGTATGGGGGCAGCGGGAAAGCGTCGGAGAATGCCCGCACGATGTCCGTCCACCTCACCGAGTTGAAAGCGTTTCGTACGTCGAGTGTTGCCATGAGCACTATTGGCCTGTTCTTGTGGGGTCTAGTCTGTGCTCTGTCAAAGGAGTCGTACCTTTTTGGATCGCCCCTATCGTCGACCGTCCTTGTCTGAACCCGTACTGTCTGTCGTTCAGGCCGCCAGCGTCCCGAACCGCCTGTTGGATTCGCGGTCTCAGGAGCATTTCGAAGAGCTTGCCAAGTGTATTCAGCAAGCTCAGCGGTCTGTAGGGTGACGGCGAGTCCGGGTCTCCACCCTTTCCTTTATCAATGAGGATCAGCCGCGCCGTCTTCCAGTCTTTGCTGAACACGCCCTCCGCCAGGCATGTATTATATAGGTTCAGGAGTATCTCCGGGCGTCGTTTTGCAACGATCCCGAGGATTTCCGCTGGGATACCGTCGGGACCTGGTGCCTTCCCCGCCAAGAGCTGCGCAACAGCCAAGCTGAGCTCATCCCGGGTGAACTCCTGCACCTCGTCGTCGCCAGTATCGTCGCCCCCCCCCCCCACCCTTGTTCCAAGTGTGTAGGGAAGAGTCCGTCAATCATTCGCCGTAGGCATTCGCGTCGGAGGCGCGCGATATCTTCGGTCCACCAATATACCAGTTCTTTGTCACGTCTCGTCCGTTTTCTTGGCATAGAGGCGTCACAGAGCCGTCTCAAGAACCCCGACGTTTCCTCTGTTAGCTTTTCAGCCTTTTCCCTACCACCGATGCCGCGAGGGATCGCCGTTGTCGGGTTCGGTTCCCTGTCCAGCTGTGCCGTCAGTTTGTCAACGTCTAGTTTTTTCATGTTCCATCCCGCGGGAGTTGGGGCGGTCCCTGTTCTGCTCTGTGCTTTGTCGGTCACTCCGAAGATGATGTGCTGGTGGTCGCTGGCCATGTAGCCCTCGAACAGCCGCCACCCCTCGACACTTCGGAGAAGTCCAGTCGTCACAAAGGTCACGTCTGGGATGGATGCGCCATAGCCGGGTCTCCTGTACGTCGTCGCCTGTCCCACGTTTGCTACTGTTAGGTCTAGCCTCGCGGCCATTTCCAACAGCAGCCGTCTACGTTTGTTCGTCGTCGTCATGCCCCACTACCATCAAGGTTAGTACTCACATGCACGTAAAAAATATACAACGCAAAGCTATAAAAGCAGAAAACGAAAGTGCTAAAAAAAGACTCATATCATTTAGTTCTTCAAATAGACTCCGCTGAAAACTGGGCTGTGATTCATGATAAGGCTGTTTAAGGAAATCATTTGGTTAATGATCAAATTTCTATGTTTACAGCGGTGTATTATCAAGGGGATTCACACAAAGTATGCAGTCGTAAGTGACGACCGAATACATGATTCAGCGTATGCTTTGCTAGCAGTAGAAAAAATTATAACTTACTTAAAAGAAAATTTTAATTTAATAAGTGAATCTAACGGCTATTCAGGGCCAAAGATAATAGATAAGAAAGGTAACTAACTTATCAATCACTTTTTTTCTATATTTGTGCTTAAATATATATTTAAATTTTTAGAAGCTATTTGACATAATAAATAGCAGTCAAAGAATTATGCACAATATTATAATAATTAAAGTGCAGTCAAGAATTTTTAAAGGATATGGAAAGGGAAGGTAAACGTATAAGATAAAAAATGAGAACGAAAAAATAACGGCCCAGGCCCGGGTCGAACCGACAACCTTCTGCTTACTGGGCAGCTACCCTACCATTTGGGCCACTGGGCTGACAATCCTTTCCAGACCCTAACCGCTACTTAATCGTTCTCAATTTTTATTTCCCAAATCCCCCCCGTCTGCATTATTTTCAGCCGAAGCAGACAATATTATTTTATCAATTGAAGGAAACGCCCGACGATTTATGTTAATTTAATAAGTGAATCTAATGGCTACTCAGGGCGAAAGATAATAGATAAGAAAGGTAACTAACTTATCAATCACTTTTTTTTCTATACATGTGTTTAAATACATATTTAAATTTTTGGAAGCTATTTGACACAATAAATAGCAGTCAAAGAATTATGCACAATATTATAATAATTAAAGTGCAGTCAAGAATTTTTAAAGGATATGGAAATGGAAGGTAAACGTATAAGATAAAAAATGAGAACGAAAAAATAACGGCCCAGGCCGGGATCGAATCGACAACCTTCTGCTTACCGGGCAGCTACGCTACCATTTGCGCCACTGGGCTGACAATCCTTTCCAGACCGTAACCGCTACTTAATCAGCAGAAGGTTGTCGGTTCGATCCCGGCCTGAGCCGTTATTTTTTCGTTCTCATTTTTTATCTTATACGTTTACCTTCCCTTTCCATATCCTTTAAAAATTCTTGATTGCACTTTAATTATTATAATATTGTGCATAATTCTTTGACTGCTATTTATTTTGTCAAATAGCTTCTAAAAATTTAAATATGTACTTAAACTCATATATAGAAAAAAGTGATTTATAGCCTTCCTTATCTATTATCTTTCGCCCTGAATAGCCGTTAGATTCACTTATTAAATTAACATAAATCGTCGGGCGTTTCCTTCAATTGATAAATTAAAAGAAAATTGTTGTGATTCAAAAAATCACCATTGTATCAGACGGCGCCGCTAGCCATTTTAAAAATCGCTTTCAATTATATGAATTAAAACGAGCACCATATGTTATAAAATGGTTGTTCTCTGCTACTGGGCACGGCAAAGGAGCTGCAAATGGTGTGGGTGGACTTACAAAGCATTATGCTACTTCACATAATTTTCGAGAGGCCCACGAAAAATCTATTCAAAACGCTAATGATTTCGTACAGCACATTCAAAAATATACTGATGCAATTAAAATAATACATTTACAAGATGTTGTAATAGAACAATTCTGAAAAGCAAAAAATATTGATTGGCCTACAACTCCAAAGTATCCTGGAATTCAAAAATCTCATTTATGGGTTAAAGAAACATGTAATAATAAAACACATTGTTGTACAGCAAGAACTGCCAATTATTTACTAACGAAAGTTAATACAAAACAAAATAAAACTAAGGTAGTCATAACAATAAAAAATACAGAAAAATGAATTAAAAAAATGAAAAACAGCTATAGCGTGTAAGTACGAATGTGTTTATGTATATTACTTAGATATGTACAACCATTCGTTTATATTAGTTAGTATTGACTACGATCGTAATAAATGTAAATTTTATTGTATTTTATTTTATTCTTTTTCTCATTCTATGGGCAAAACTAGGATATCTGACGCACACGATTTGATAGGTATTAACACCCCCTATCTTCATCTAAATTTTTATAAAAAAAACATAGGGTTTTTGAAAAAATGTGTTTTTCCAAAACGTGCACTTTTTTTAGTAAAAACTGCATAATTTCTGCATTTTTTTTATTTTTATGCAATTGACATGCAGGAAATGAAAGAAGGCGCTAATCTGAGTAAGATCGCGAATAGTTTACTCAAAAACTTAACAAACTCGTAAATTGGTAGCTGTTTCAAAATGACCTTGAAAAATAAAATTTGAAAGTTATGATTTTGTAAAAAATTTTTTACATTACTAACCTGATGTCATTTTAGTGCATTCGAAAAATGAAAAAATACGTGTCGAATCATTTTTTGAGAAGAACAGCAATACTTTGATTCCAAAATATCGGTGTGGTAGGCATATTCTGGCTGTACGATTTGAGATAGATTCGGCCATACCCAAATAGGCGGGGGTAGCGAGTTCAAGGCAGAAAAGTGGAGGCATGCAGATGTGCTAGGAATAAAATTTTAATCAAATAATTTCCAAACCCAAATAGGCGAAAGAAGCGAGTTCTCGCAGAAAACAAGAGGCACGCAGACAGGCTACCTATGTAATTATCATTCCAATAATTGCTCAACCCAAATAGATGGGAGAAGCGAGATACATGCAGGAACGTGGGTGCACACAGATAAGCTGCAAATAGAAATTCAATAGAATAATTTCTAAACCCAAATAGGCGTGGGAAAGGAACCCCGCGCAGGAAAGGGGAGGTATGGAGACAGGCAACTTATAAAATTATCGATAAAAGTATTTCTAAACCCAAATAGACGGGCGAAACGTGTTCCAAACAGAAACGTAGAAGGACACAAATGGGCTACAAATAAAGTTTCAATAGAATAATTTCTAAACCAAAATAGACCTGCGAAGCGAATTTCCGCAGGTAAGATAGAGATATGTAGACAGGCTACCTTTAAAATTATCATTCAAATAATTTTTAAATCCAAATAGGCGGGGCAAGCGCGTTCAAGGCAGAGAAGACGAAGTAGGCAGCCGCGCTACGAATATACTTCCAATCTAATAATTTCTAAACCCTAGTAGGCTGGAGAAGAGGTTTTCTACACAGGAACGCGGGGGCACGCAGATTGGATGGGGGATAGGCTATAAATAAAGTTTCAATAGGATGGTTTCGAAATCCAAATAGACGGGGTAAGCGGGTTCCCGCAGATAAGTAGAGGCACGCAGATAGGCTACCTACAATATTATCGAGCGAGTTGCGCACAGGAACGTGGGAGCTCACAGTCGGTTCGGATTACAAATAAAGTTTCAATAAAATAATTTGTAAACCCAAATGGGCGTAAGAAGCGATCTCCACGGATGGAAACGGAGCACGCAGACGGGCTTCCTATAAAGCTATCTATGAAATAATTGGCAAACCTAAATAGGCTGGAAAAGTGAATCCCACGAACGAAAGTGGAGGTACGCAGATTACCTATAAAATTATGATACAAATAACTTTCAAAATAGACGAGGGAGGGGAGTCACATGCAAGAACGTGGAGGCACACAAATGGGCTACAAATAAAGTTTCAATAAAATAATAAAATAATAAAAAATAAGAGTTTGAAGCATAAAAATGGCGGCACGCTACACATAGGGTTTGAATCAAATAATTTCAAAACCTAATGCGGTGGAGGAATTGACTTCCACGCATAAAAATGAAGCCACACCATCTCGAAGAATAAATTATTTGTGAAATAATCAATTACCTAAAGAAGCTTAGCAGACGAGGTCAACTGACAAGTCGGAGCACGAAGACGGTTTGGTGATTTGATTTTAAAGTACGAGAGATTTTCAATACCATTTTAAAACTCCAACACGTGAAGGAAACAAGTTCGAAATAAAAGTTACACGTCATGGTCATTGCAACCGGATGGTGACTAGATTATGAATTGAAAATTACTAGTTATCAGTCGTGTGCGCTAAATTTGCTTCCCCGACATATTTGGGATTCGTAATGGTCTAATTGACAATTTACCAGCACATCTTTGTACCTCCACTTTTCTACCGGGAACTCGCTTTCCACACCTACTTGGATATAGAAATTTTTTTATTGATAATTTCATAGTGATCATGTCTACGTGCGTCCACTTTCCTGCCTGGAATTGGTTTCCCCTTTCTATTTGTGTTTGAAAACTATTTTATTGAAAATGCCATCGGTAACCCCTCGGAGTACTACCGTTTTCCTTAGTGAAATTCGCTTTCCCAGTTTATTCGGGGTCAGATCTATGTGCCTATACTTTTCACTATGGAACTCGTTTCCCCCTCCTACTTCTGTTAAGAAATTATTCGATTGAAACTTTATTTATAGCCCATCTGTGTGCTTCCACTTTTCTGTCTGGAACTCTCATCGTCCTATTTGGGTTAAGGAATAATTTTATCGATAATGTTATGCCTGTCTGCATACCTCCCCTTTCCTGCGTGGAATACCCTTCCGTCCTATGTCTGCGTGGAGTTTGTTTTCCGTACTATTTGGGGGCTTAGAAATTATTCTATTGAAAACTTTATCGGCAACCATTCGACGTGACATGGTATTTCGGCGTGAAATTCGGCTCCCCCGTTTTTTAGAGTTTAATAGTTCATTATGTAACAAGGGATAAAAGTCGCTCTTGATTCCCGCGGGTGGGTTCACTGCCCCAGCGAGCGAAGCGAAGCGAGTTTGTAAACATGGGCGACGGCCGGCAACAAGAGGGAAATATCGTCATATTTCCCGCAAACGTTAAATTTGTTGAAAGAGGCACACAAATCTAACTTTTGTTCCGCTTTTCAGGTAAAAAAATGGCCATATTTGTTGAGATGGGAATAAAAATTATTTTATCTTTAATTTTATAGTAGCCTGATCGCGTGCCTCCCCTTTCCTGCCTGGAGATCGCTTTCCACGCCTATTTGGGTTTAAAATTATTCTATTAAAACTTTCTTGTAGCATATCTCTGTGCCCGAAAGTCATTGTATTAACAAAATTGTTTGTGTAAAAGGTCAAGATTATAAATTTATGAAGGCTTGTTGGATATATGAGTAAATGTTATAATCCTGATCTTATACCGAATTGGTACTCGACGCGTCATCTCTTGATTAACGATGATTTCGTGCAACGAGACAAGCGCAGGCGAGAGCGGCGCACTGCGAATTCTTCTTACTACTCTACTTTTTGACTGTAATGTAGGCAGATGTGGCGACTGGCTTTTGCTACAAATAAATACTCTATACTATTATTTCTAGTTAACAATGCTGTCTCTTTTTGTTACCAACAATCGCAATAATACTAGTGCTATACATTTATATTTCCAATACTGACCGATGTAAGCCAATCAAATTTTGATTCATTAATAAAAACGTAAATAAATATTTAAGTATTAATTGTAGAATCGCATTATCCTTACTACGACGCTCAGGCTTTTAATACAATGTTTTATATAAGATCTCTTTTTACAAAGGATATGTAATATAAAATAAATTTAAGAGTCTTGTTTTCCATGTATTTCAATTTTCATCGACAAAATAACAAGTACAGAATATGTAAGATTAACTTTAGTAATATGATTTTTAATAATGAATATCTAAGATTAACTTTAGTAATATGATTTATATTCCTAACAGAAAAGTATACTCGTGGAGTATCTGCAGTTGAAAGCATTTTAACTTTAGACCGTTTGAGACAAAATGTTGCAGTAAAAGAATTATTACAAGCCCAAGGACAACCATTAATGCGCAAAACTGCTAGTGTTCCTAATTTTTCACAGGTATGGTTATTAGTTCGATTTATTGTATATGCTATGTTGTTCCATGTGTTTTATACATAACTACACTAACGCTAAAAATTTTAAGCTTACCTAAATTAAATAGAAAATATAAAAATTTTAATAGCTCCGGAACTATACATCGTAGAAGACTCGGATTGAGCTCATTTTCAAGCTGTTATAGTATACTTTAAAAAGTGTACGTACTTTTTATTTGTGTGACGTACTGTGTTCGTCTGCTTTAGCATAAAGTTGTGTGAATTTTGATAAATTTTTTTAGATGTCAATTTGACACTCTGCAACTATGCCAGAAATTTACGTACAAACAAAGTTTTTATCAAATTTTTGAATCGAATCTTGTGTTTCAAAAGTTTAAAATAAAATACAAATTTTTTTAAAAATAAGTACATTAATGTATTTGAAAACTCCATAAGTATTGTCATAGTCACACATAGCGACTTCCTATTTATTATTTACATGTACATTCCACAAAAAATAATGGATTGTATATTTGGCGATAACATATTCTTTTCTCTGATTACTGCAGTACTTTTGAATGTTTAGTAGAAGACGTTTTTGAACCTATCCAGTACCGTTTCATCAATTTCTGTGATTTTAAAAGATTCCAAATGTTTGAACTAGAGAAAAGAATATGTTACTACAGAGTGTACATGTTTATCAAAAAAAAATCTTAGATAAGATAATGATGTTGTCAAATATCAAAGGGCGCTGCAGCGCCCTGCTTGGCGAGTTATAGGGAAAGAAGTGACGGATGAGCAAGCTGAGCGACGACGCACCCTTCATTTCCTTTATCAACATTTTATATACGTAGATACCGCGCATGAGGTACTTAATTGGATAGTATTTTTCATTTACATTCTACCTGTAAAGTTTCATGGTGAAAGATGCTTTCGTATTGAAGCTATGAATCGATAAAGTTTTCATCCCCTCGAAATTAAAATAGTTTTTTTTCTTCTATCATATCTCCATTAGGGTGTCCATTATTTCCCAAGTTTAATGTTTTCGAAATGTCGGGTTTGCTATCAAATATGGACCTCTAAAAGTGAAGTTTCCCGTTGGATTTAGCTCGATATGTTATAACAGGACGGCTAGTGGGGGAAAATCCCAAAAAACCACAGGCCAGCGATGCCCTAGAACGCTGTGACGCGGGTGTCAGACTAAAATGACTTGCCCGGGGATCTGCTCCTGAAATCCCAAAAACAACGCGAAGATCGCACGCGAACTTTACTTTCCAACTAATTGGATCGCTGAGTGAAAAACGCGCGCTAGAAATGTAAAGCGTGCGGCCGCTAGACTCAAATATGAAAACGACCGGCGGAGTCGTTTTCCCGCGGAGGCGGCGGTATCCGGGAGAAGGACGGGTTGTAATGAACAACGCGACGAGTAACGAGATATTACAGTATATTAAAAGCACAGGGTTAAATACAGGCACGCCGCACGTGCTGTTAAAACGAATCAGTTGGCGCGCGGCGGTTACAATTCAAACGCGCGAACGTTACGGCGTGCGGCAAAGCTGCTATAAAATAGGCTCGCGGTGTTAAAGTACGGCGGACTGACACGCACCCAAACGTACACGGCACAGAAAACTTGCACGGGGCGATTTCCGTGCAAGCCTTTACAATAAATGCGAGACATGAGAACAGAAAACTTACGTGTAGAAGGCGCAGCCGGTGTACTCGACTCTTTCTCGCTCTCTGTCGTTCGCACAGTAGTTGCGCTCTCTCTCTCTCTCTCTCTCTCTCGCACTCGCTGGGTAGGGTCGGTAGGCTGACTCGCTGCCGGTTCCTCCTTCGCTGTCCTCCTCGCTTTCGTGGGACATGCGACGCGGAGAATCACTCTCTCTCTCTCTCGCTCTCTCTCTATCTCTCGTTCGCTCGCACGTACACGGGTCGGCGCCTCCACTTCTATTCCCCACGGGGTATATAAAAAAACGGCGCGGACGCGGTGAAACTTGAGGGAGTGTTCAGCTGGTGTGCACGGCACGATCGCTTACACGAAGATAGCTGCCGTGACTTGTGAAAATTAGTAAGCAGCTTCGCGATGGATGACGGGTATAATACGCGTCCCCAGACGGATTTGATAAGCGCGGAGCACAAGCGCGCAGGCGCGCGGGCCTCATTTCGGCTGCGTCGGAGTTGCACGCGCGCGCTCACTGCCTCCGCGCGGCGGGTTTAAATCGCTACCGGTGTACGCATTACAATGTTTAAAATTGGCGTGCTGCGGAAATACCTCGATTTCTCATGTTATTTAAGGGGGCTAGACACTTTTTTTCCGTGAAAATAAAAAAATCATTTTTTAACATATTAATATCCACTGATTATTCTAAAATTTTTTCCTCTAAAAGAGGGTATATTTATCTCACTTTAGCACTTTATCTGGATCTATCAGCTAGAACCATAGTTATTGATGGAACAAGTTTTACCACTGTCCACATGATCCTGTCGATAAAATGACTCTAAATTTGGAGAGGGTACTGTGAATAGTACAGTTCCCGTATGATTGTAGGATTTTTTTTATTCTATCTCAGAAAAAATTTTCACATAAGAAAAAATTTGCAAGAATTTAGAAAATGGGAAAAATAAATGAAAAATTCATATAAATTTTTTTTTCAATTTATTAACAAATCCTACATTCATACGGAAATTGTATTATCCAGGAGTACCCTCTTCAAATTTACTGTCATTTTATCTATAGGATCATTTTAAATCATGTCGACAGTGGTAAAATTTGTTTCATTATAATTATGGTTCTAGCCGATAGGAAGACCCAGATAAAGTGCTAAGGTAAGATAAATATACCCTCTTTTATATTAGAAAATGACTTTTTTATTTTCATGGAAAAAGGTGTCTAGCCCCCTTAAATGGAAGGAATCAGTACTTTTTTAGTTTTTTTTAGCTTAAAATCTTGCTCAGACTAGTTTCACAAAAAAACTCCGGTGCCATTGTAAAGAACGGAAAAAATACTTTTTTTTATGTGCTAGATTTTTATTTTTTGATAATTTTACCCATTTTTATAACACTGACATAAGTGAAAAAAACACAAATATAACGCTTTTTATGTATTCCATTTACATTTTTTGATAATTTTACCCAACGCTAAAATAAGTGAAAAAAAACACAAAATAACGGTTTTTCTCATTCTAATATTTGGGTGTGGTTAAGATCTAGAATACCGTTTACATTAGAACGTGACTGACAGATTAGTTAGCTCATCACTTACAGGTTATTTGACCTTTAAAGGACGGAAACTTTAGTATACTGGATCAACCCATGATCGGTACTTTATCCTTATGAATCGGTGATATAAGATACTTTTTTTTATACATTTTCTAACAGGAAGGTACCCCAAGTGTAAGTCGCCAATTTGGACGATATTGCAATATGTTGTAGTACATTAAAAAATAATAGACACATATTTTTTTTACGTGCTGATAGACACTTTAAGGGAGTGAAATCTACCCCTAAAGTTCACCCTCAAAAACAGTTTTTTTCAAATATTTCAAAAACGAATAAAGCTAGCTTAATGAAACCGACGCCAAAAGTTGTAGAATAAAAAAGCCTTCAAAACAGCATTACTTTCAATTTTAAGGGTAGCAACCCCTATTTCTTTTCAAGAAAACTAAGCTTTTCTCATCAATTTTCAGCTATAAAAATTACAATAAATTATATATCGCCTCAAAACAGATTTCATTTAAAAGAAAATTAGAAAATAAAGTTGACCTGTCTCGTGGTTTTGGCCAAAATTATTTTTTAGGGGGTAACTACCCCTTATTTATATTTTGTTCATTATTTCAGAAATAAATAGAGACATCTTAATAAAACCAACGCTGAAAATTTTAAAATAAGAAAGGCTTCAAAACAGCATTATTTTCAATTTTAAGGGAAGCAACCCCTATTTTTTTTCAAGACAACTAAGCTTTTTTCATAATTATTCAGCTATAAAAATTATAATAAATTCTATATCGCCTTAAAACTGATTCCATTTAAAAGAAAATTAAAAAATAAAGTTCATCTGTCCCGTGGTTTTAACCAAAATTATTTTTTAGGGGTAACTACCCCTTATTTTTATTTTGTTCATTACTTCAGAAATGAATAAAGATACCTTAATAAAACTAACGCTAAAAATCTTAAAATTAAAAAGGCCATAAATCTGCATAACTTTCAATTTTAAGGGTAGCAATCCCTATTTTTTTAAAGGAAATTAAGTTTTTTATCAATTTTCAGCTATAAAAATTACAATAAATATATCTCTTTAAAAACCATTCCATTGAAAAGATTGACCATAAAATTTTGACCAATAACACAGACAAACGCTATGTAATTTTAGCGCTTTCGGGCAATACGAAATACTAATTTATCATTAATTTTGCAAAATTAGTTTGGTTAAACTACTTGTTTAAACGGATTATTGTAAAGCTTTTTCGAAAAACTAATTTTGACTTGAATTCCACAAGAAAAGTAACATGTTTATTTAATCTTTTATATGTTGTAGTGAACCAAAAAACGAAAAATATTTATATTTTTTATCTGTGAATAATACATTTGAAAGGGGTGCAAATCATCCCCGGAAGTTCATTATGTTCTTACTTCCCTTTATTATATTTTATGTATTATTATAAATACTTCGTCAAAGGCAATCGTACCGTTTTGATACGTGATAAAGCATTAAAAAAAATTAATGTGTGTGTGCGTGTGTGTACGTGGATTTAAGTGATTTTTATGCAGTAAATAAGAGTAATCGCTGATTGTGAATGAGAAAATAATATGTTATTTTTATGTTATTATGATGCGGATATTTATAGATTGGTGATTTAACTCGTAGTTTCATATATTGCTGGCAAACATTGTATTTATAAATCGGTAGAGTTCCAGCCGTCCAGTGTTGTTTTGTGAAAGTGGTTATTTCTACAATATTGTGGCTGTAATATTGCATCAATTCATTTTTTTTAATATCAGCAGCACTACAAAACTACAGGTAAATGTCTATTTATATATCAGATCTAATGCATTAATTGTAAGAATTTCGTATCTGTCTATAGGCTTTAATAAAATTATAACAGCTTTTCAAAATTATATTTTGCGTTATTTTTAATGAACATATTAGAAAGTATGCAATTTCGTACATTGTTATATTTTTTGGAGATACATTTGACGTTATAGAGCATAAATAGTTTAAATTGATTTTTCTTTAATTTTAAAGATTTAAAAAATCCTGATTTATAACGGCAGGCGCGTCTCTGTGTGTGTATGTGCGCGAACACGGAGCTCGGATCGAGCCGATCTCCGACGCACGGTATAAACACAGGTAGTTGACCGAAAACATAAACATACCGCGGCCTTGGAGAAGGCAAGGCCGACAATTGCGGCATGAGGATTCGCAAGTAGAGTCGGGCTTGTCCTCGTATGACTCCGGGGGCTTGCGTGTGTGTGTGTGTGTAGTTGCTCGCACGTGTAGCTGTGCGAAAAGTACCGAGCGCAACTACGACACACAATGAGCCCCGAAATGAAAACTCGCGACAACCTTGCGCGAGGGGGAAGGAGAGCGAGAGACAGAGCCCGGCAGTATCGCTTCTACCGTAGCTGTGGCAGCTGCTCGTCCCCCGTGCGCGACGACTTGGAGAGAGAGAGAGAGAGAGAGAGAGAGAGAGAGAGAGAGAGAGAGAGAGAGAGAGAGAGAGAGAGAGAGAGAGAGAGAGAGAGAGAGAGAGAGAGAGAGAGAGAGAGAGAGAGAGAGAGAGAGAGAGAGAGAGAGAGAGAGAGAGAGAGAGAGAGAGAGAGAGAGAGAGAGAGAGAGAGAGAGAGAGAGAGAGAGAGAGAGTCGAAGTGAAATGCACGAGGATTGCGGAGTGGCTGCAGTGTAGTGCACGAGAGTGAGAGAGAGACGCAGCACGGCTCCGAGAACCTTGTTCCCCGGTGGTTGAGGGAGAGGGAGAGAGAGCCACACTCGACCGAGGCAGCGAAAGAGCGAGAGAGAGCAGCGCGGCCGAGCTCACTCACGGGAGCGAGTGAGAGAGAGCATCGCGGCCAATACTCGCAGGAGCGAGAGAGAGGGTGAAAGGCGAGGCCCGTAGCAGCGAAGAAGGAGAGAGAGAGAGAGACACAGCGACGCGCTGCAGCAGGCACCGCCGAGCGCGTTCAACCGCGCCTTCTCGCTGCAACTGAGGAGGTAAGTCCTGGCCAGGCGAGCGCGCGCTTCCCCCGCGGACGACGAGCGTCCAGGAAGCGGAGACGGGCGAGCGAGCGAGGCCGCCGATCGTGCGCGGCGATCGGCCGGTCGGCCGCGAGCCGCTTTTGCGCGTACGGGTATGCGGCAGGGCACACACGTACTTCGCATGCGCGGGCGCACCCGAATCGGCGCGTACCTAGAGTACGCGCCGCGCGTGTAAATAGTAAACAGCCTCCAGAGGCAATAAAGATAATTCGTTGCTTTTACTTGTTCGCGTATTATTTCACGCATCCTACTTTCAATTACCTATTCGGTGGCACGGTGAAGAATACTGCCGGCCTCGGCGGTCGCGAGTACGTAGTACTCGCGTGATAACTGAGCAGCTGGGGCAACACGCTCGAGAGAGAGCGCCACGACGAAGTCGCGCGTTGTAACGGAGCGAAAAGGCGCGGCTGCTGCTGAAAGCAGCCGACGGCGAGCAACAGCACGGAGCTGACGGGCCGCTAATCATCGAGGGTTGGCACGAGTAAGTGCTCGCGCCTGTTAATTGCTGCGCCGTTCATCGGCAAGTCCGCATTGAGATATAGCGCATCGAGAACAGCTTTTAGCCCGTTACAGTGCATAAAGTATTTTTAATATTTTTACGAAAATTAAAAAATGTATCAAAATATACTTTATTGTGTATACTGTATTGTTTACTTTCTGTTATTAACAAAATTATAGACTCCTGATTCAATTTTATCCAAAATTGTATACGGTTCCTTTACTATTAGATGTTTTACAAATAATAAATTTTGCATACAAATAATAATTTTAAATAACTAAATCTTAATTTTAATAAATCTAAATTAACAGGCATTGTGCCTGATCTTATCGATTACTGTTTATAAATTTAAAAAAAAAATCGAGATTACCTTCTTTTCCTTTTAATCAAGCGCTTTAGTAAAGAAATATACAGATACGATATTCTTAATAGATTCTTAACAGGATGGCCCAAAGTATAAATATTTGTTTTATTTGTATGTGTCGCCTTTTTAAATGCAACATTATTATCTTGTGAAAATATGGTATTTTTTTAATATTTAAACAAATATTTCCCGGTAAAAAGACATTGGTCGCATGATGGCGTACATCAGTAAAAGCGTACAACGTACAACGTACAAAGCTTCCTCATTGAGAAATAGCTATGTTCTCGCAACATAGTAATGTAACGTTTAGAGGGGTGACGCATACAAATTAAAAAAATTTTTTTATTTTCAGCATTCTATATATGTGTGTTGTAAAGATACTATTTCTGTATGCAATTATTCTTATAAATGTTTGATTATTTTAGCACTCAAAATGAAAATTAATCCTCTGAATGTTATTAATTTGCTGATTGCCTATTTCCAAACACTTGATATTGAAGATAGCCCTTATAATATTAAAGAAATAGAAATAAAAGACCATTTCCAAATGATACTGTTAGATTTAATGGAATCGTCTAATAGCATAGATGTTATAATGGAAAAATCGTTGGATTTTCAAGAAGAATATAAAGAAACAGATGCACGTATTGTGGAAGATGTTGATTTACATACACTTCCTTACTATCCTGAATTACCTACGGATCAATGTACGGGACATGAAGAACCATTGAGTTTTGAATACAGAAAAAGGGCTGTAGAATATTGGAGAAGTGGAAAAACGAAAAAGAATTTATCGCTTAAAACAGTTCAAAATAGATTCAGGAAAGTCAGTTCTGAAACACAGTTACATCGCTGGGCTCACCAAATCAATCAAGGTGGAACTTACCGAGAAAAAATTGCAAGAATTTGCGATTTTACACTAGAAAATTTTAAAGCTGCTACTGAAGCTGGATTAATAATTCATGACAACGATTTTAGAAGATGGGCTCTACAAGCACGAAAATTAATCGGAAATGAGGACGTAAGATTTACAGCTTCAAAACATTGGCTTTGAAAATTTAAAAACACCCATAGAATTGTTTCTCGAAAAATTAATAAATTTATCACAAAAAAAAGTATAGAAAATAGAAATGATTTGCATATAAAAGAAGTAGAATTCGTAACAGAAGTCAAACAATTGATTAATCAAATAGACGCTGACAATACATATAATTCAGACCAGTCTGGTTTTCAGTTGGAAATGCATTCTGGTCGATCTCTTGCTTTTGAAGGAGAAAAGAAATTACAGTGCCTTGTACAGTCGGTCACATCAACAACTCATAGCTATACTGTACAGCCGACAATTTCAGCCACAGGAAAGTTACTATCACCATTATTTTTAGTATTAAAGGAACAAAGCGGAGAATTTGGACCAATTGTCTCACAAAATTTGTTTGTGCCTACAAACGTATATGTTACATCCTCGACATCTGGAAAACTTAATTCAGGTAAAATCACGTTCTATTAATTTCTAAAAATAAAACGTTAATTATTTCGGAAGACACATTTAAATAAAATCCAAATTTTTTAGAACTCTAAGGCCATGTGATACTCAAGTAAAAATCCCTACGTTACTGATATGTCGGTAACATATAATATATTAAACAATAATTTAATTAACAATAATTTTTATGATAAAAACGCTTAATTAGGTCCTCGGAAATTCTTTGAAGATGCTTATATTAAATTTTCAGAACAGAAATGATGATTGTCATCGAGATATTTGTATTTTAGTCACATTTTTTATCTAAAAAAAGGATTTTAGAATATACATCGGATTTGCCTGAAATTTTATACACATGCTCGCCATAACATTTGCGAGTTCCTAATTACGCGCTTTTTTTGAAAATCAACAAAAAGTATAATTTTATGATTTTCCACATATAAACTTTCGACAAGGAGTTGTGAGGTTGACAAAACTGTTCAGTACTTCTATACCACTAACGTAAGATGGTTGTGTACGGTGCAAACTAAGTCGTACCAACCATTTTTGATGCGCTATATTTGTTTACGTTTTATTGTTTTCATAAATTAGTGTAGATGGCGCTCACAACAAAAGTGTAGTCACACTACACTTTTGCAGAATAAAATTCTAAATGAAGGAGCGCGATAATAACAGAGTAGCACTCTGAAGTAATAATTTATTCGAGGTAGCAGCTAAGGTAGGACGAAGCGTTTATTTTTGTATGGTGTTGTGTTCCTTGCAGGTAGCAGCACGACAGCAGAGAAACAGCAGTAGAGTACCTCTCAGGCTTGAAGACAAGTAACACCGTGTTACATAACCTCCCAGTTGACCTCATGTTGTCTAAGGTAAACATTACGACGTCTTAGCTGTCATCTGATTTGAGCTTTTTTCCAAGTTAGGAGATGTTGAGTCTTTTTTTTCAACACCTGAAAAGCAAATTCTCGAGCTCTGTGTGCAAGTATCGGACATTCTTATTCTTGTATCCGTTGCTGATGCTACTGCTCTGCACTCAGGTTTACTGACATACAGCATTCTGGCACAGTGGAAAATGAGAGATAAGATAATCTGGATGATAAAATTGTTTAGAAAAAAATGTATATGTATGCATATGATTTAACCATAAAGGTAAACTCTATTTCTTTTGTTAATTATTGATTCTTATTATTTTTATTATCAATATTTTATTTCAGATTGCGATAGAAATTCTATTCTATTTATTCTATAAAGTAATATGAATGATGTTTAAATATAATTTTATGTAACAATTAATTTTAAATTGTTTTTTTGGTTAACTTTGTGCTCGGTAAAAAAAAATTATGTTTTTTAAATTTAATGCACTCTTAGGTTCTAAATGATTTTATTATTAATTCTAATAAATTCTAATTTATTAACAATGTTTATTTTAGTTTTAACTAGACAGAGAACAGAGAACCAGCCTGAGTTGGGGATCTTTATTATTTGTACTCCTGATTACTTATAGATAATTTAAAAATTGTAGAAATAACGATTAACTACAAGCTCAACAATGTTAAACTAACCTCAAAATGTACAACGTCGAATGTTCAATATCTACGACATATCAATAGATGAAAATACACTAGTAAAACGATGTGAGGTCTAAAATCAACCCAAATTCATTATTTATTAAACTAACTTTCGAACGTTTATTTTGAAAAATACGTCAATTAAGTCCTTCCTATATGCAAGTAATAATATACTCAGAATTTTTTATAATGATTCTATTAGTATTAATATAAGATTTTTTTGAAAAAATGCGTCAATCAGACACTCAATATATGTCATTACTACACACAGGAATTTTTTATGCGATTCTATCGGTTAAGAACTTTTATTTCGGTACACATGTCACCCGAAATCGTCCACATATTCGAATTCTGCGCGTGCGCATACGACGTGTGGACCTACGGCGGCGGCTTGCCTCTCAGCCCGCGCGAAGAGAGCCGCTGCCGTAGGCCTCGATCTGACGCGGCCTATTTACCGGCTTCGCCCTTGTTTCGTGTGATACGATATAGCATTCATTGGCCTAACAGTATGTCTTGACTTTATTCATAGATTACCAAAAATTTAATATCAATAAGATTTATTACAATAGCGAATATTAATTATGGATTGTGCGAAGCATAGAACGTAAAGAACAGCCTCACCGCCCTTTGCAGGCACCAGTGAAAGAGAGAATGCAGCTGTAATTGTTGAATGCATAAAATCTAATGGTAAATTCTTTTATTTCAGTGCACATATCACCCGAAATCGTCCTTATATCCGCATTTCGAGTGTGCGCATACTCCGTGGACCTACGGCAGCGGCTCGCCTCTCGGCCCGCGCAAAGAGAGCCGCTGCCGCAGGCCTCGATCTGACACGGCCTATTTACCGGCTTCGCCCTTGTTTTATGAATAATGTAACGGCAAGTACTTTTATTTCGGTGCGCATATGACTCGAAAAACTCCAGCTATTTCGCGCATCCGCATACGGCGTGGATCTACGGCGGCGGCTCGCCTCTCGGCCCGCGCGAAGAGAGCCGCTGCCGTAGAACTCGATCTCACACGGCCTATTTATCGGCTTCGCCCTTGTTTTATGAATAATGTAGTTTGCCAAGTACTTTTATTTCGGTACATACCGTCCGAACAGATCCTGATATCCGAATTCCGCGCGTGCTCACACGGCGTGGACCTACGGCGGCGGCTCGCCTCTCAGCCCGCGCGAAGAGAGCCGCTGCCGTAGGCGTCAATCTGACGCGACCTATTTGCCGGCTTCGCCCTTGTTTTATAAATAATGTAGTGGCAAGTACTTTTATTTCGGTGCTTATATCACCCAAAATCGTCCCCATATCTGAATTCCGCGTGTGCGCACACGACATGTGGACCTACTCTTTGCGCGGGCTGAGAGGCGAGCCGCCGCCGTAGGTCCACACGTCGTGTGCGCAGGCGCGGAATTCGGATATGGGGACGATTTCGGGTGATATGTGCACCGAAATAAAAGTACTTGCCACTACATTATTCATAAAAAAAGGGCAAAGCCGCCTATACCTCGCGTCTACAGTAATGGAAGATAATACCATTTACCCCTATCATAACGGGAATGGTTTTCATCTAATCAGATGTTGCTTATAAATATATCCCAATTTCTATTTTGTATCTGAGCAATTCTATTCAGAGGAATTTTTGGTTATTGACGAGCATCCATAATACACGATGATTAACTGTATTGCCAAATGCAGCTCTATTGAAATATTTCCTTTCTTTCGTACATTATACTTATCTAAAAAATATCAGGCTCATTATTTGAAAGGAATAATAGTCGGTGAAATGGGAATTTCACGATAAAATAACACGATTTAACCTCTTTTATCTCATAAATTCGTGAACCGGAACTCCTGTATATTGAAAACTGCACATTCTTTAACACAAACGAAAACTGTATAGCAGACACATTTAGTAGTCTGCGGGTGGCCAGAGCCATTCGACGCTCGACCGAACTCGACTACTCATAGAGTAGCTGGCCGCCGACAAGCTCTGTCGGTTTCGGTCTTGTAATTGCGTACTATATTATAACCAATTGCTTAGCACTATTCATATAAAAATTTCCAATATCGCTAGAATCTTATGTTCTGTCTTATTTTCATAGCATATCGATCTATCAAGGCTCAAATTAAAAGCAAAACCAATTACATATTGATAGTAAGTGTGCTGCTTTTTCTATATAGATAAATAAACACATTAAAAACATAAAGAACAACTGGATTATCGACCTTTTTTAATTTTGTCTACGCTGTAAAATATTTTGAGCTTTCATTCATTTGTGTACTTATTGTAAATAACATGTGCTACAGCCTTTTGAATTTTAAACTCTTAAGCTCCAAAAAAGTTAAGAGTTCCTTAGATTTACGGATATATGAATGGAAATCCATCTATAAAAAATAGATTGTCACATTACGCTGTATTGCGCGCTCATCTCATGACGAAAGCAATCGTTACTTTTTCCAATTGGATTAGCAGATATAGGTACATGGGGAAACAGAAGCGAAAAACTTACGGTGCCTGGGCCAACCAAAATCGCTAACAGCTGAAAAACAGCTTGCGAGAGGCAAAGAAACTCAGTTGCCAGTTTACGTGGGCTCATATGATAACATAGCAGCCAGCAGCAATTCGCAGAATTCTTCCGAGCTCCCCGAGCGCCGACGAAGCGCGCGCCCGGGTTATCGATGCCGCAGTCGCGCCACCGCACTCCGTAGCCAAGATTTGACAACACTGCGCTTTCGCGTAATAGGAAGCGACAACCACACCGCTGGACGCGGCGATACCGTCACGCCGCGGCTCCTGGAGAACAGTGAAGAGCAGACACAAACATACACACAACGCATACGCGCACAGTAAGAAAGAGTGCACTTCCCGAGGACATTACCGAGGCGAACACGACGGAGAAGCGACGGCGGTGGTGCAATTGAAGCCACGCTCCCGCGACCGACTTGAGTAAGTATTTCACTTCGGACTTTATTCTGTAGTATCTGTAGTATAGCCGAACCTAACCTCCAAATTTCCATCTGCCTGATTTCCTAACCCCTTAGAAGTTCGATACTGCTCTCCTCATTCCTAATGCTTGACACATTATTAATATATTTTGTTCTGTCTAAAGCAAAGAGCTGCTGTACATGACCACGCGCTTTCACATAATTCTACTCCCCTCGAGAGTTGCCGGTGCAGCTACCACTTCCCGAGGACATCACCGAGGCGAGCATGACGGGGTCAGAGATGGTAGAGTTGAATGAAGACCACGCTCCTGCAACCAATTCGAGTAAGTACTTTGGTTCGGACTGGGACTTTATTATGTAGCATAGCTGAACCTAACCTCCAAATTTCTGTCTATCTGCTCCCCTTTTCCTGGCAGTTTGATACTGTTTCCCTCATCCCTAATACTTGACACGTTATTTATATATTTTGTTCTGCCTAAAGCGAAGAACTCCTGCAGATGATCACACGCCTTCATAAGATTCTATTCCTCTCGAAGGCAGCATTAATATAAATTGTCAATACAATGGAGAAGCGTTGGGGATACTGCGACGAGATCGCATTTTGTTCCATGGCACCTAGCTGTGCAGAGGTTCTCCTGGTGAAGTGTAAGTTGCAAAGTGCTTCTGGAGTATTAATGTGTACAGCTGCCCTACGCTGCAAACAACATGGGGCAAACCTTAGTGAGAAATCTGTGATGTGCATAATTAAAGGCACTGATATCACCGACACTTCTGCGATGGATGAAAATGAACTGGCAGCGATTTCTTATCTCTTTTAACATCATGTGGCTAAACCCCTGGTGCCAGTGAAGCTTCCCAATAACTGTCGTTGTCTTTTCAGCTGGTGAGTATACTTTCAATGTGATACTATTGGGATTGTTGCTTCAGCCACGTACTCTTCTTTTAGCAGAGGCAGAATGGATTATGAAGTTGTGTGTTGCACGTCTGGCTAGCCTCCAAGAGCGTTTACAGGGCAATTGTGATTGTAACAGCTATCGTTTCAACTACTGTTTATTCTTATTCTTTTATACGCCATGCAATGAGTGATTCTAGTCCAACTAATCCTTTTCTTTATATTACAGGTACGATATATAGCATATGAGAAAGATAAAAGTCTGCAAGGTCCAAGCGGGTGCAAGAGGAGCCGTCAAGAGGCCAACGTCACTACGCCTCAGGCAGCTGAACTCCTATTACCATCCTCTAATAATCGTTGGGGTCTATAGAGAGCTTGCATGCTCTCTATCAACACACTCATATTGCTAGGAAAATACATTACAAGTAAGTCGTTGCGCCTAGAGAGTTGATTAAGTTGCTCAGAGCCTTCCCTAAATCTGAGCTCTCTGTGTAGATTTTCTAGTCCACACTTCTGTATTATATATGTCGACTCTAACTATATACATTTTCTTTATTGTAATAACATGTGATGTTACAACCTTTGCACTCCTGGCATTATTGTGTGTACAGCTATCCTACGCTGTAAACAACACTAGTGAAGGCATTGCTGAAGAGGCTGTTCCAGTTGACAGTCTTTACTGTGATTGTTGACAGCTAATGGCTGTCTGCTATGTCACTTATATACTACAATACTGCAGGAATCGATTTTGTATCGATCTGCAATTAAATATTATGTTTATGATATTGCATGTTATAGTAAAATACTGTAGTAAATGATAATTTGTTTAACAATTTATAATCAAAGATCGTTTTGCATGTGTACATTATTGCATGATTTTATTCAATACAAAAACAGTAATTAATGATTTCTTTATCAATTAATAATTATCAAAATGTTATATATTATGTATTCTGCAGCAATAGATCACTTCTTTATTGAGTTGCAATAAAATATTTTTTATAACTAAATGTGCATGTTCTTTTATATGTAAATATGGTTTTTTAATCTGCAATCAATTGTTGTAGAAATAATTTTGCATGGTTTTATTTAATATCGCAGTAATTGATTGCTTTATCGATCTGCAATGAAAATTGTTTTTATGGTTCTGCATGTTATAAACAACAGCAACAATTGATCATACCCTTATCAATTTACAACCAAGGACTGTTTTCCTAATTTTCCATGATATTTTATGATCTGAAGCACACGATAATTTCTTTATTTTACAATCAAAAATAGTTATTATAATTTATTATGATTTAATCTGCAGTAATTCATAATTTCTTTATAAATTTGCAATCATAGATCGTTTTCATAATGTTGCATGGTATCTATATAAGTATTTTTTATTTATCGTTCTATAATCAAGTATTATTTTTATGATATTGCATGTTATCGTAAAATACTGCAGTAATCGATAATTTCTTTATAAATTTGCAATCATAGATCGTTTTCATAATGGTGCATGGTATTTATATAAGTATTTTTTATTTATCGATCTATAATGAAATATTATGTTTACGATATTGCATGTTATCGTAAAATACTGCCAAAATTGCTAATTTCTTTATAAATTTGCTTATAGATCGTTTTCATAATGTTGTATGGTATCTATATAAGTATTTTTTATTTATCGTTCTATAATCAAATATTATTTTTATGTTCTGGCATGTTATCGTAAAATACTGCAGTAATTGATAATTTCTTTATAAATTTGCAATCATAGATCGTTTTCATAATGTTGCATGGTATCTATATAAGTATTTTTTATTTATCGATCTATAATCAAATTTTATTTTTATGATATTGCATGTTATCGTAAAATACTGCAGTAATTGATAAGTTCTTTATCAATTTGCAATCATAGATTGTTTTTATAATTTTGCATGGTATTTATATAAGTATTTTTTATTTATCGATCCGCAATCAAATGAAATTGTTACAGCCCTTAATAATTTCTTCATCATTTATTATAAAAATAACGTATAACGTCTTATTCTCGCTAAATTTACTTATAAGAATTCTTATTTGAAAAAAAATGTATAAACTTGATATGAATATTTTCATAATTTTTTATGAAAAAAAATTATTGCTTATATTATGCACTCAGAGAACAACATCTTCTGTTTAAATTCGAAACTACAATATTGTAACTGTTACATATTATATTTTAATAAGGAAGAGTTTAGACGGCAAATCTCATGTTGTAACTATTGCAATATCAATATTTACAGCAATACATTGAGATTGGTTAAAAGAACACGGTGACTTAACTATTACAATGCGTATATATCGAAATATTTAAATATACGCATGTTAATAGTTACGAATGTTACGAGGCCATGTTATTATTAAAAAAATGTTCTCAGTGCACGCCATCTGTGAGTGTTCTTGGAACTAAAAGTTCTACGCATAGATTAAGTATAGCTTCAGCGCCATCTACTGTTTAATATACAGTAGTTGGCACCCACCTACATTAGCGACTGAACCCAACACAATTTTTGTTGAGTATCACATGGCCTTAAGGCGTGGTTAAAAGAGGTATATTTTCCTCAAGTTGGACCTAGAAGCATGCTGCTAATTGATTCGTGGAGTGGTCATTGTCCAACGATTGTACAGGAAGTTACGCCACACGATAAAACACTACATCTCAAAATGATACCTACAGGAACGACTGGAAACATACAGCCGTTAGATGTATATGGATTCCGCACATGGAAGAACTATGTTAAACATTTTTCAGACCATGTTTTGCTCATAGACGAAGACTTAAATTTACATTTGAGAAATAATATAATTAAATTACAGTCGTTGGTTCATAACCAATTTTCATCTCGACGATATGAAAATCTATTTAAATATTCGTGGTATAAAAGTGGGTATCTTGTGAATCGACCAGGAGATTTCGATGACCCGGTAAGTTTCAGTTTCGGAGATTTCTGTGCAACGCATTGTGAGATCAATGGTTGTAATAATGTTGCAATTGTTAGATGTTCGTGGTGTAAAAAATCTTTATGCTTAAAACACTTTTTTGAAGAATATCATTATTGTACAACTTACAATCCATAATGCCTGGAGCTATTCGACAAACAATTACTTTTTTGAGAATACTTTAAATTTTTTGTAGTAATAGTAATAATAAAACTTGTGTTGTTAATACAAAACCCATATTTACATTAGTTATCATTTCATTTTGTATTTTTCTGCAACACGTAACTTTAATTTTTATTATTTTTTTGAAAAAAAATTAATCTCATTAAATTTTGATTATTTACGCAATTTTTCCAGAAAAAAATAATAAACACATTTACCCTCCCTGCTAGAAAAAGTTAGTAGAAGTCGATAAAAATCGATAAGTTTCACCATTGAAGTCAATAAAGTCTCTTAATTTCCTTAAAAAGAGAAAAATAGGGGTTCCTATCCTTAAAATTGAAAGTGATACAGATTTGTGGCCTTTTTAATTTTAAGATTTTTAGCGTTAGTTTTATTAAGGTAGTTACCACCTAAAAAATAATTTTGGTTAAAACCACGGGACAGGTCAACTTTATTTTTTTAATTTTCTTTTAAATGTAATCAGTTTTAAGGCTATATATAATTTATTATAATTTTTATAGCTGAAAATTGATGAAAAAAGCTTAGTTTTCTTGAAAAAAAAATAGGGGTTGCTACCCTTAAAATTGAAAATAATGCTGTTTTGAAGCCTTTCTTATTTAAAATTTTTAGCGTTGGTTTTATTAAGGTATCTTTATTTATTTCTGAAATAATGAACAAAAAATAAATAAGGGGTAGTTACCCCTAAAAAATAATTTTGGCCAAAACCACAAGACAGGTCAACTTTATTTTTTAATTTTCTTTTAAATGGAATCAGTTTTGAGGCGATATATAATTTATTGTAATTTTTATAGCTAAAAATTGATGAAGAAAGCTTAGTTTTCTTGAAAAAAAAAAATAGGGGTTGCTACCCTTAAAATTGAAAGTAATGCCGTTTTGAAGCCTTTCCTATTTTAAAATTTTTAGCGTTGGTTTTATTAAGGTATCTTTATTTATTTCTGAAATAATGAACAAAATATAAATAAGGGGTTGTTACCCCCTAAAAAATAATTTCGGCCAAAACCACGAGACAGGTCAACTTTATTTTTTAATTTTCTTTTAAATGGAATCAGTTTTGAGGCGATATATAATTTATTGTAATTTTTGTAGCTAAAAATTGATGAAGAAAGCTTAGTTTTCTTGAAAAAAAATAGGGGTTGCTACCCTTAAAATTGAAAGTAATGCTATTTTGAAGGCTTTTTTATTCTACAACTTTTGGCGTCGGTTTCATTAAGCTAGCTTTATTCGTTTTTGAAATATTGAAAAAAACTGTTTTTGAGGGTGAACTTTGGGGGTAGATTTCACCCCCTTAAAGTGTCTATCAGCACGTAAAAAAAAATACGTGTCTCTTATTTTTTAATGTACTACAACATATTGCAATATCGTCCAAATCGGCGACTTACAATTGGGGTACCTTCCTTGTAAGAGGGATCACAAACCCGTGATGCAAATAATGTTAATATGGAACGAGTCATATAGCTCATCGCTGTTTGGCTCAGAGAGCTATGTTGTATATTCCTGTTCTCTGTTCTTCTATTTGTGATGGGAACTTTACATAGGTTATATTAGGGTTGAAATGTTACTCAAAACTGAGGAGAAAGCTTCTAGGAAGCTCACATAAACGATTACTGAAATCAGCCATGGAAGCTTCGCGGAGGGCTCTTGGAAGCTAATAAAAAGCTTCTTGGAAGACCAAAAATTAAATTAAATAATCACTGCAAACTTTTGTAATACATTCCAAGAAGCGCCCTCTGGAAGTTTCAATTGAACTTTTAAGGTAGCTTTTATGGAAGATTCTAGAAAGGATAACGAAAGATTCTGCATGGATTCCGGCATAACCTTCCCTGGAAGCTTTGGGAAAGTTTTAGGGAAGGCTGACAAAGCGGTCTCAAACGTGCTACGGTGAAATATAACTTGAAATATACGAAAAAGCTTTCAGAAATCTTATATGAAAGCGTATAGAAGATCAGCATTTGAAGCTTTTGTGGAAGGCTCTGAGAAGCTAATAGAAAGCTTCTACAAAGACCCATTGTTAGGTTACATATAAATCTTATGGGAATTACTTAAAATATATTTCAGTAAGCTTTCTCTGAAGGATTCGATTGGACTTTGAGGAAAGCTGTCATGAAAGATTGGACGAAGCATTCCAGAAGGGTTGCTGACATATGATTAAACAGCTGACCTAAAGATATAATCAGAATAACCTTTCTAGGAAACTTTTAAAAAGTTTTAGGGAAAACTAGCAAAAAGATTCCAAGCGTGCTACACATAGCATGAAAGCTTCCAGCGGAGTTTCGAGAAAGCTTGCAGCAGAAGATTGCTACAATCTTTCAGGAAGCAAAATAAAACTTTTAATAAGGTTACATTGGCAATGTTTCAAGAAATCTTCCCAAGTGTTTTACGGAAGAAAAAATTAAAGATTCAAAATACCTGACTTTGGAATATAATATGGAAGCTTTAGGGAAGATTGCCGAGTCTTTCATGGAAGCATCACGAAATATTACATAAAGCTCATTGAAAGTTATAATTGTTACTTTACATAACAAGCTTACGGAAAGCTTCTAAAACATCTTCCAACATTCTTCCGGTGAAATATTCCATTGAACCCTAGCGCAACCTTTCCAGCAAGATTACGGAAAGCATTCAAAAAAGATTTTTGAAGATTGACATAATACCTTTACGAAAATCATAACGAAAGTTTGTTGGAGTATTCCAAATCAATGTTTCAAGAAAGCTTCAGGAGAGATTCGGGAAAGAATCGAAAAAAAGATTCCAATTACTCGAATGTGAAATATAATATGAAACCTTTAGGAAAGATTGCAGAAATCTCATGAGTAGTTATTATGGCACTATAGGGCAGACAGAACAAACCCCCACCACTGACCATACCCCCACCACAAGGAGGGAGAGGAGAGGATGTATTATATATACCCTAAAATACACCCCCACTCCAACTGCGGTCAGAGGTGGGGATTCGCCATCTACTCCACAGTACCACAATATTTTAAAATTTATAATATTTAACTCTATAATTTAAAATTTAACTCTATAATTTAAAATTTAACTCTATAATTTAAAATCAACTGATAAGAATTTTTCCATCGGTCTTACAGTCTTACAAATTAAATTAAAATAATTAATATTTATGGCAGTTAGATTGCCCTTGTTTATAATCACCCCCGCAGAATCTGAAATAAAAACTTAATTAAAATCTGGAAAAAACTTTGTTAGCAAAGGACGATCTGACTGCCCACCACCACCACATTGTCCGACGTTTCGAGCCTGCTCCGGCTCCTCCTCAGGGACTGAAATAAAACCCGCGATACACCTCCTTATATACCATGCACCCATACCCCCTTCTTTTCTCTTACCCCACCACCCTCCACATTCCCCTCTCCAACTTGCCATTCTCACTTAAATTAATAAAGAATGATAAATGTTATCTAATTTACTTGTCATCAACATATCTTTTAAAAATAATTGGCTGAAAAACCAACTTAGACAAAGCAATACTTTCCAATTTTTCCATTACTAAATTGGCTATAACAGGTGACAAAGGTGATCCCATTGGACAACCATATCTTTGTTCATATAGACTATTATCAAAAGAAAAAATTGTGTTTTTAAAAACCAAATTAAGTGCCTTTATAAATTCATCTTTTGTTAAACTAGTATGTACTTTAATTTCAGACCATTTATCTTGTATAATATCATTCAACAACTCTAAAGGTATATTTGTAAACAAAGATACTACATCCAATGAAACCATCCTATGATCATTCGGAATAATAATATCTTTCATTATACCATAAAAACTCCAACTATCTTTAATATATGAATTTGTTTTACCCACTATCTTGAACAATATATTAGACAAAAATCTAGCAAGTCTATACGTCGGAAAATTTATCGATGATATTATTATTCTATATGTCAACTGTTCTTTGTGAATCTTAGGAAGCCCATAACATTTAGCTACAGTGCCATTTTCACATTTTAAATATTTAAACATACTATCTTTAATATAAGCTTTTGTTTTCCAATGCATCAATAATTCTTTCAATTTATCTTGTAGTCTATTGATATGTGGATTCCTAATTTTCACATAAGTGGTATCATCCTCCAACATAAGTTGAATTTTATTAATATAATCCCTTTTATCTGAAACTACAGTTACATTTCCTTTATCTGCTTTTTGGAAGATCATATTCGGATTCTCTCTCAAGAATTTCTTCGTTATTTTTAATTCATGGAATAAATTACTGTTCAAATAATTATCAAATCTATGTTCTCTTTTAAAATTATCAACAACTTTAACTAAAGAACTCCTACATTCTTTTTTAAACTCCAGATTAAAACTACTCATACTACTTTCTACCTCAGCGATGATATTCTTGATCGGAAGAGATTTACTTGAATATGATATTCCAAATTTAGCACCCTTTGACATGATATTTACCACTTCTTCTGGTATTACTTTGTCAGTTAAATTTCTAAACCAATCCTTATTAACATTGTTAGTTTGATTGACCTGAGAGTGTTTTCTAAGCTTTAAATATTCAAATTTTCTTTTTAATTTACTCCTATGGTTATATTTTACTTTTTCAAAGTGCCTCTTTTGACCACGAAAAAATTCTTGCAAATCATTCTGTTCTATTTTATTATATAAATATCTTTCAAGCTCTAATAAATATTTATTCAAACGATTAATTTCAAAATTCAAATCTCTAATTTCTAAGTTAAGTAATTTATTTTTGAAAAAGAAAATATTTTTCCGTAGATCATAAGAAACTCTTTTATTGTAATCCCGATAAAAACCCTTATCATCAAATTTTTTTCCAATATGTTTAGGAAAAATATTTGATTTTTTGCACCTTAGAAGAAAAGTGAGTTGCTCCTTTAAAATTACAATCCTTAAAACCATTTTTACCCATTTTGAGCAATAATCTTTCACCACCTTCCCATAAATCCCATATATATCTCTAAAAAACATTTTACCCCACCTTTAATAGACCTTAGTTTTATCATTAAAAATATTACTTATGTCGACTGCAATTTAATATCAACTGATAAGAATTTTTCCATCGGTCTTACAGTCTTACAAATTAAATTAAAATAATTAATATTTATGGCAGTTAGATTGCCCTTGTTTATAATCACCCCCGCAGAATCTGAAATAAAAACTTAATTAAAATCTGGAAAAAACTTTGTTAGCAAAGGACGATCTGACTGCCCACCACCTTGTCCGACGTTTCGAGCCTGCTCCGGCTCCTCCTCAGGGACTGAAATAAAACCCGCGATACACCTCCTTATATACCATGCACCCATACCCCCTTCTTTTCTCTTACCCCACCACCCTCCACATTCCCCTCTCCAACTTGCCATTCTCACTTAAATTAATAAAGAATGATAAATGTTATCTAATTTACTTGACTCTATCATTAAATTTACATTATTCCGATTTCTTAGAATGTGAATACTTTCAAGGCTTTCCCTCTTATATTTATTCTTAATCCCCTGTTCCAAAATATCCACACTCCCAAAATCGAAAGAATGCAAACTATTTAAACAATGTTCTTTCAAACCCGATGTACAACTTGAGCTGCGTAAACTATATTGATGTTCATATATTCTCTTTTTCAAATATCTACCCGTTTGACCAATATAACAACCATTACAATCCCTACAATTAATTTTATAAACAACTCCCGATTTCAAACATTTATCATCCTTGTCTTTACAATTACTAAATAACCTTTCTAAATTATTATCATTTCTAAAGAAAACTTGAATATTATGTTTACTAAAAACCCTTCTAATCCTTTCCGACAAACCTCTAACATATGGTAAACTAAAATATGCATTCTTTCCATTTCTATTCCTTGTTTGAGTCTATAATTTAAAATTTAACTTTATAATTTAAAATTTAACTATGATTTAAAATTAAACTCTATAATTCAAAATTTATAATATTTAACTTTATAATATTTAACTTTATAATATTGAACTCTGAGCGAGGATAGATGGACTTCAGTGGAGCAGGGGTTTGAACAAAAGAAAGACTTGGTCATTTAAACAAAACTGATCTATTAAACACATAACTAAACTGTAAGTTACAATTGAACTCCTGGGAAGGTAGCAATAATTATTGTGCATGATTTGTATAGCGTGTGTATTGACGTGTTGTCGCGCTCGCGCTTCTCACGAAACTAAGTTCGATAGCGCGGTTGACCTGCAAAGCGAAAGAGTATATGCGTATACGACTAACAATTAGTAAGTGTGCGTGTAGTGAGTTTGCTTGTAGTGAGTTTCTGTGATGTGCTAGTCCCGCGGTGGTAGAGGCGTCTCGATATTTTTCCGAACATCCCGCCCGCCTTTACCGGATGACGGTGTACAGGTGTCCTCGAGAGGCAGAATGCTGATCTTGGCGATAGGCTCCTTGTAGCTGGATGCTGCAGTCTTCACGTCCACTACTCGAACGAGACCATCTGGTCCTGGATGGACCTTGGTGACTCGGGCCAGCGGCCATTTGCTAGGGGGTACTGCTCGTTGCGGAGCAGGCATAGGTCACCAACTATAACCTGAGTCTCCGTGTTGCGCCATTTGGGCCGTTGTTGTAGTGTTTGGAGATATTCCTCGGACCATCTTCCTTAGAAGTGCTCGTACATATTCCAAAGCATCTGCCATCGGTCCAGCGAGAGCGAGACAGATCAAGCGTTGATGGTTCAGGTAACGTAACGAGAGGCTCTCCGATGAAAAAATGCCTCGGAGTTAAGACGGACAAATCCTCCGGATCGTCAGTGATTGGCTGAAGAGGGTGTGAGTTCAGGGCTGCCTCAATTTGAGTGAGTAGCGTCGTCATTTCTTCGAACGTCAAGAGGGCTTCGCCGATGACTCTCTTTAGGTGAAATTTTACGGATTTGACGGCCGCCTCCCAAATAGCACTAAAATGCGGCGCTCCTGGAGCGAATACCGGCGTGCCACAGTGACTGCATAAAGATCTTGAAGGCCACTGTGACTGGAGCGATCCATCCCAGTGGATCGTAAAGTTGTGCGATTAATGATAAGGCGCCTCTTTTAGTTACATCAGTTAAAGAAGCGTTGAAATTGAACTGAAAGCAGAAGGCGTCGAGAAGGGACTACCACACAACTGCGAGTATTGAAACTGTTTCTGTTTGATGCCAGGTAAGAAATTGAGCTGCAGCTTGCTGCTCCTAAGGTACTTCAGATAAGATATCTGGATGATTGGAAACCCATTCGCGGAGCGGAAACCCGCCCGCCTTGAGCAGCTCCACTAACTCTGACTTGAGTTTGACAGTCTCCTTCACAGTGTCAGCTCCAGCAAAAATGTCATCCACGTAGGTATGATTTTTAATAACCTCTGTTGCGAGAGAAGATTTGGCTCCCTCATCGTCAGCAAGTTGGTGCAGTGTACGAATGGCTTGGTATAGTGATGGAGCCAGACCATACGTAACAGTACAGAGGTTGAATATGGTTGTAGTGAGGCTATTGATCCACAAAATTCGTTGGAAGA
Organism: Torymus aiolomorphi; assembly: GCA_036365515.1. Classification (NCBI taxonomy): domain Eukaryota; kingdom Metazoa; phylum Arthropoda; class Insecta; order Hymenoptera; family Torymidae; genus Torymus; species Torymus aiolomorphi. The sequence goes on from CM070877.1 coordinate 67,482,638, forward strand.
CTTGATCTTCTTCCGTAATCAAAATTTGTCTGAACATCTTCTCGATGTCTGCCGAGAAGACGTAGCGAAATTTTCGCCACAGTAACATAATATCGTAGAGTTCACGCTGTGGCTTAGGACCGACATGAAGGCATTCGTTGAGGGAGAGCCTGGAAGCCAACTTGATCGAGCCATTGAAAACGACGCGCAGCTTGCTCGTGTCTCTGTGAGCCTTATAGATGCCGTGGTGGGGCAGATAGAACGAATTTTTCCGCATAAGTTAATAAATCATGCTTAGAAAAATACGTATATTGTGATGATTGTGATTCTTGCAATTTTTCTTTGAAATAATGACTAAGTGTATTAATAATATATTCTATGTTACATGTTAGATCGAATAAAAATCTCACTCTCACACGTATACAACGTTTAAATATTTTTAATCTATCAAAAGAAACTTTTTTAAATATTAAACTACGTCGATACTGTTTTGTTGATGGTTGATCACCTTACGTCTGTGAATCTTCTTCTTCCACAAGTTCAATTGCCTTGTCGCCATAACCCATCATAAGCCTTATGCTAAAATGGCTAAAGAACATATTTTTATCCAGCATATCTCCATCTTCAGTTTCAAAGAACTTATCAATAACTGGAAAAATTTCTTCAAATAAACGCCACTCAGACACAGTAAGTGGTATACCAACAATGTCGTCAGCACTAAGACGGATGATAGGTAGAAATTTACCACCAATTTTCTTATTTTCTAGATCAATTGTAATTTTCTTGGTATAAGATTTATTTAGTCCGTACACCATCGGCAGCAGCTGATGACAATGATATTTGGAAACACTATCTTGACTAGCCATTGTCTTATATTTACGCTTGCCTTGACCAGCCATTCTTGTGTATTATTTTCAGCAGGAGTGATCGAGTGAATTAATCAATAGCCTGTGCTAGACGCTCTTTTTTATACTATTAATACTGATGGTGGGGGGTTTTCTATTGAAAGGAGTAGGATAGTAGTGGGGGCGTATTGTGTTAGTAATGGGGGGCTGATAATGGTAGCAGGGAAATGTGCCGCTATACAATTTTGAAACATATATTCTAACAATTTCATCATTTTTGTGTAAGTTACAAGAAAAGTTTTCCAGAAAATGTCTAATTCCAAAACCAACAGACATGTAATGTAAAAATATGAGACAAAAATAACCACATGTATCTGAAGTTTCACTTTGCAGGTGTCGTGAATTCAATGGGAATTTTCTAACATTCCTTCGAATACGGTTCATATGGTCATGTATGTAAGGAGGTACACCAAAACTATCAAAGTACCAGGCATTACCATTTTTATTGACGTAAATTGCCACCCAATGCCTTTGGGTGTTGAAAATAAAAGCTGTCGGTCTCGTCCAGACCGGGGGAATTTGATCTGCCGCAAAGACCCCCACAGCGTGAATAGGAATTCGAGATAAAATCCGTTGAATTTGTATATTGTTCATCGCAGAGGCTAATAGGTGGTGCACAGATAAATTCTTCAGCAGCTTGAGTTTTACCTCGTGTGCTCAGCCACGTTTTTAACTTAGAGACGTTATTCAAAGCACAACTAAACTTTGAAAAACCGAATTTTAGAGAATATTGCATGCAGTAATTACCACATGCTGTGAGTTTGTGAAATGGTGGACAATCTTCCTCAAACTCTAAATTTATAATGTGTCGTGTAGTAATTTTTCGTAAAATCGCCACTTTCATACTACCATGAACATAAATATTGTTTGCTCTCTTACAAATTTCTTCTAGGTTTTTGAATAAGACTTTTTCGGAAATACCTTGATCAAGCCAGTCCAGGCCGTGATTGTTTCGTGATAACCAATCGTTTTCTTTCCTAGCTGCTTGAAATAGTGCAGTTATTTGTGCATTCGGAGAAATAATCCAATGTCCTGTGAAATTTTGATTATGAAAGAACTGCTACTTTTTTTGGTACCACACTATTCTCAACTGATAAGAATTTTTCTATCGGTCTTACAGTCTTACAAATTAAATTAAAATAATTAATATTTATGGCAGTCAGATTGCCCTTGTTTATAATCACCCCCGCAGAATCTGAAATAAAAACTTAATTAAAATCTGGAAAAAACTTTGTTAGCAAAGGACGATCTGACTGCCCACCACCACCACATTGTCCGACGTTTCGAGCCTGCTCCGGCTCCTCCTCAGGGACTGAAATAAAACCCGCGATACACCTCCTTATATACCATGCACCCATACCCCCTTCTTTTCTCTTACCCCACCACCCTCCACATTCCCCTCCCCAACTTGCCATTCTCACTTAAATTAATAAAGAATGATAAATGTTATCTAATTTACTTGACTCTATCATTAAATTTACATTATTCCGATTTCTTAGAATGTGAATACTTTCAAGGCTTTCCCTCTTATATTTATTCTTAATCCCCTGTTCCAAAATATCCACACTCCCAAAATCGAAAGAATGCAAACTATTTAAACAATGTTCTTTCAAACCCGATGTCAACTTGAGCTGCGTAAACTATATTGATGTTCATATATTCTCTTTTTCAAATATCTACCCGTTTGACCAATATAACAACCATTACAATCCCTACAATTAATTTTATAAACAACTCCCGATTTCAAACATTTATCATCCTTGTCTTTACAATTACTAAATAACCTTTCTAAATTATTATCATTTCTAAAGAAAACTTGAATATTATGTTTACTAAAAACCCTTCTAATCCTTTCCGACAAACCTCTAACATATGGTAAACTAAAATATGCATTCTTTCCATTTCTATTCCTTGTTTGATTATCTACCCGCTGCTTCAATCCACCATTATAAATTTCCCACACTCTCTCATCAATCATTTTATCAATAAATTTTACGGGATAACTATTTTTAATAAATGTTTCTCTAACTAAATTTAAATTCCTTTTCCTAAAATCTTTATGTGACAATTTAATCGCTCTGTCAATGACACCTTTGATCGCACCTGTCTTGTTTCCGAATTGGTGGTGAGAATCAAAATTTAAAAATCTACCTGACCATGTAGGTTTTCTATACCAATCTAATTTCACTCTATTATTATTACCTCTAATGACTCTAATATCTAAAAAACTCAATTGATAATCTTTCTCAACTTCTTTTGTGAATTTAATTCTATCATGGATAGAATTAAACACATCCACCATTTCATCCAGTCAGATCGTCCTTTGCTAACAAAGTTTTTTCCAGATTTTAATTAAGTTTTTATTTCAGATTCTGCGGGGGTGATTATAAACAAGGGCAATCTGACTGCCATAAATATTAATTATTTTAATTTAATTTGTAAGACTGTAAGACCGATAGAAAAATTCTTATCAGTTGATATTAAATTGCAGTCGACATAAGTAATATTTTTAATGATAAAACTAAGGTCTATTAAAGGTGGGGTAAAATGTTTTTTAGAGATATATATGGGATTTATGGGAAGGTGGTAAAAGATTATTGCTCAAAATGGGTAAAAATGGTTTTAAGGATTGTAATTTTAAAGGAGCAACTCACTTTTCTTCTAAGGTGTAAAAAATCAAATATTTTTCCTAAACATATTGGAAAAAAATTTGATGATAAGGGTTTTTATCGGGATTACAATAAAAGAGTTTCTTATGATCTACGGAAAAATATTTTCTTTTTCAAAAATAAATTACTTAACTTAGAAATTAGAGATTTGAATTTTGAAATTAATCGTTTGAATAAATATTTATTAGAGCTTGAAAGATATTTATATAATAAAATAGAACAGAATGATTTGCAAGAATTTTTTCGTGGTCAAAAGAGGCACTTTGAAAAAGTAAAATATAACCATAGTAGTAAATCAAAACAGAAATTTGGATATTTAAAGCATACAATCCACTCTCAGGTCAATCAAACTAACAATGTTAATAAGGATTGGTTTAGAAATTTAACTGACAAAGTAATACCAGAAGAAGTGGTAAATATCATGTCAAAGGGTGCTAAATTTGGAATATCATATTCAAGTAAATCTCTTCCGATCAAGAATATCATCGCTGAGGTAGAAAGTAGTATGAGTAGTTTTAATCTGGAGTTTAAAAAAGAATGTAGGAGTTCTTTAGTTAAAGTTGTTGATAATTTTAAAAGAGAACATAGATTTGATAATTATTTGAACAGTAATTTATTCCATGAATTAAAAATAACGAAGAAATTCTTGAGAGAGAATCCGAATATGATCTTCCAAAAAGCAGATAAAGGAAATGTAACTGTAGTTTCAGATAAAAGGGATTATATTAATAAAATTCAACTTATGTTGGAGGATGATACCACTTATGTGAAAATTAGGAATCCACATATCAATAGACTACAAGATAAATTGAAAGAATTATTGATGCATTGGAAAACAAAAGCTTATATTAAAGATAGTATGTTTAAATATTTAAAATGTGAAAATGGCACTGTAGCTAAATGTTATGGGCTTCCTAAGATTCACAAAGAACAGTTGACATATAGAATAATAATATCATCGATAAATTTTCCGACGTATAGACTTGCTAGATTTTTGTCTAATATATTGTTCAAGATAGTGGGTAAAACAAATTCATATATTAAAGATAGTTGGAGTTTTTATGGTATAATGAAAGATATTATTATTCCGAATGATCATAGGATGGTTTCATTGGATGTAGTATCTTTGTTTACAAATATACCTTTAGAGTTGTTGAATGATATTATACAAGATAAATGGTCTGAAATTAAAGTACATACTAGTTTAACAAAAGATGAATTTATAAAGGCACTTAATTTGGTTTTTAAAAACACAATTTTTTCTTTTGATAATAGTCTATATGAACAAAGATATGGTTGTCCAATGGGATCACCTTTGTCACCTGTTATAGCCAATTTAGTAATGGAAAAATTGGAAAGTATTGCTTTGTCTAAGTTGGTTTTTCAGCCAATTATTTTTAAAAGATATGTTGATGACATTTTTGCAGTTGTACCAGAATGTTTTGTGGATGAAATGGTGGATGTGTTTAATTCTATCCATGATAGAATTAAATTCACAAAAGAAGTTGAGAAAGATTATCAATTGAGTTTTTTAGATATTAGAGTCATTAGAGGTAATAATAATAGAGTGAAATTAGATTGGTATAGAAAACCTACATGGTCAGGTAGATTTTTAAATTTTGATTCTCACCACCAATTCGGAAACAAGACAGGTGCGATCAAAGGTGTCATTGACAGAGCGATTAAATTGTCACATAAAGATTTTAGGAAAAGGAATTTAAATTTAGTTAGAGAAACATTTATTAAAAATAGTTATCCCGTAAAATTTATTGATAAAATGATTGATGAGAGAGTGTGGGAAATTTATAATGGTGGATTGAAGCAGCGGGTAGATAATCAAACAAGGAATAGAAATGGAAAGAATGCATATTTTAGTTTACCATATGTTAGAGGTTTGTCGGAAAGGATTAGAAGGGTTTTTAGTAAACATAATATTCAAGTTTTCTTTAGAAATGATAATAATTTAGAAAGGTTATTTAGTAATTGTAAAGACAAGGATGATAAATGTTTGAAATCGGGAGTTGTTTATAAAATTAATTGTAGGGATTGTAATGGTTGTTATATTGGTCAAACGGGTAGATATTTGAAAAAGAGAATATATGAACATCAATATAGTTTACGCAGCTCAAGTTGTACATCGGGTTTGAAAGAACATTGTTTAAATAGTTTGCATTCTTTCGATTTTGGGAGTGTGGATATTTTGGAACAGGGGATTAAGAATAAATATAAGAGGGAAAGCCTTGAAAGTATTCACATTCTAAGAAATCGGAATAATGTAAATTTAATGATAGAGTCAAGTAAATTAGATAACATTTATCATTCTTTATTAATTTAAGTGAGAATGGCAAGTTGGGGAGGGGAATGTGGAGGGTGGTGGGGTAAGAGAAAAGAAGGGGGTATGGGTGCATGGTATATAAGGAGGTGTATCGCGGGTTTTATTTCAGTCCCTGAGGAGGAGCCGGAGCAGGCTCGAAACGTCGGACAATGTGGTGGTGGTGGGCAGTCAGATCGTCCTTTGCTAACAAAGTTTTTTCCAGATTTTAATTAAGTTTTTATTTCAGATTCTGCGGGGGTGATTATAAACAAGGGCAATCTGACTGCCATAAATATTAATTATTTTAATTTAATTTGTAAGACTGTAAGACCGATAGAAAAATTCTTATCAGTTGATATTAAATTGCAGTCGACATAAGTAATATTTTTAATGACCACACTATTCTTATAATCTTTGGCACACTGTGTATCTACGACGATATCCATCTTCATAGTTTTGAACACATCAACGTCCAATCAACGACTAACACATCAGAAACATTTCCTAACCATTATCCTTTCCTCCACCATCTCACCCACTATAGTCCACGAGAACTTGACGTGACGAATCAATCTCAAGTATATTTTCATATTGAGCATAAATTTTAAAATTTACTGTACTACTTAACGGATCATCAAAATGAAGATCAATTCTTACACTACCATGTTTTACTAGATTCCAATGTGGGTCTTTATTTGCTGATAAATCAGGTGTTAAATCCAAAGCGAAAAAACAATATCCATTGGCATAAGCTTCGCAGGAAATTGAATTACCCACATTTAAATAATGTGTACCTGTGCCAGAAAATAAAGTATGATATGCATCAACATACATATTATTCGTTTTAAAATCAGGTTGTAATGGTTTAGAAAGTACTTGTACACCATCAATGTAAACGGATTGAGACCCTTATTGCCGTAAAAAGCTTTATTTTCTACAAAGCCAACAATAATTGTTTTTGGTAATTGCCCTAAAATGACATTATCCAGAGTTTCTCCATGAATACCACTATACATTGTAATAACTTTATCTTCTACACGCGTGAAGGGATATTTAGCTGTTGTTTTCGAAAGTGCTTCTTCGTGAGCCAATATAATACTTGGACTAATTCTGACACGACGTACAAAGAGAGCAGCTTCGGTGATTCGGTCGGTGTAGAGTCCTGTCGGGTCCATAAGACAAAAACTATCTCGTGATCGTACGAGCTGCACACGTACTTCGACACCATTAATTAATAATTTGTCTTGATTGAAAACATTACAATGTAAATACCCAATCATATCTATATTTTTTGTGTTTTTTCAAAATATCGATGATTTTCTTAAACAATCTTGAAAACCCCATTCAAAAACGACAGCGGGCGCTTTTCGATTTTTTACCGCCCACTACTGCGAGCAGCGGGCGCTTTTCGATTTTTACCGCCCGCTAGCAACGGGCACTTTTCAGTTCTTCCCGCCCGCTACTGTGAGCAGCGGCCGCTTTTCGGTTTTTGCCGCCCACTACGGCGAGCAGCGGGCGCTTTTCAGTTTTTACCGCCCGCTGGTCGACAAGCGGTCGCTTTTGGCTCTATTAATAATTACAAAAAACGCGAAAATCTTACTTACAGGATCAAAATTTTTCAAGGTATTTTTATGTATGGTTCAGGTGTTACTGTTTGTGCAATAGTTACACAAACACTAAGTAGAGTATGTTCAAGGTCGATATATTCACTTGTTTCCGGTATAGAAAACTCTATTGGTGACCCTTCAGTTAGTGAAGATATTGGCTTGTATTGAACATAATTTGAATTTTCAATCGTTGTTTGAGTAGGAGGTACACTAAATAAATTCACTTCAGATTTAAGACATGCACACGAACCACTATGTAGAAAAGCCATTATTCTTCAAAAATATCTCGTGCAGTACGTTTTTCTTTCAAATTTTTCCTTCTATTTTTACAGGTTTTCTTTTATTACTAAATTTTTTCTTTGCCTTATCTTCGGAACGATTTCTACTTTTGGTCTTTGCTGTATCAGAGTTCGTAGTCGACTGTTGTTTGCATGCCCGGCGCTTAGTTTTATATCCCGAAACGCTTATCAGATTATCCAATTTTTCTTCGGCTTTTCTTTTAAGATTCTTTCCTGATTCTTGCATATTATTGCGAAATGATTTTTTGAAAGGCTTTTTATGTGTAATGTCGTCTAAAATATTTACACCTGCTCGTAAAGTCTCGTTGCCAACAGCTTTTCTTATAGTCTTACCACCTTTTTTTACAAGCGGTAAAATACAACGATAGACACCTTTTAAAAAGCTTGCAACACTTTTCCTTTTTGCGTAGATGTATCTATTGAAATATAATTATCGATTGGATCGCGGCCATTTTGGTTATCATAAGTTGCTTCAAAATACCCCTCTTATGCGGTTCTCTTAAAATGAAGTGTCACACTCAACGTGACGTAATCGGATGCTACAGGGTTTCCATCTTGGTCCTTTATATCTATTGTGAACGATTGAAACGACTTAGATAACAATGGTATGGTAAACGTATGGTTATTATGGTTAGATACATTGGTGTGGTACAGTTTTTAATCTCAATGCTACCATATTTATACTCGTTCATATTAAGAGGAACAATACGTAAAAGGGGTGTGTGTACATCACCTGTAATGTAAGGTTCACAAATATCGCTATACACTCTTATGATTGACGGTAAACCACTAATAAGGTCAGCAGATATTTGACCGACAACTGTACCCTTAATTTTTTGAAGATTACGGTTTTCAAAACCTATAATTCTCAAGAGTTTTTTAGACAATATCTAACTACGAAAATTCGTGTCAAGTATCCTGACAAATTCGTTCAATTTCTATAAATCCTCCATGTATTTTGAATTGTAAGTGATTTTTCATATTAGGTAAATTATTTATTTCTTGTACAAGATTTTCCATATCTGTGTAGATTACTGGTGATAAATGTGCTGTTACATGTGAGAGGGTTTTATTTCTCGTGGCCAGTCCAGGCGATAAGCCCAGAAAGGTGCACAATGAAGTATACGAGATTATATATGTATAGAATAACTACTTAGAGTTTATTGTATTTAAACTGTTATCGCGAGAGAGAGAGAGACTCCTAAATCAATTTACGCGACGCGGTAGTTTCTTTGTGGTAGGAAAGGACTTGGTGGCTCAGTGAGCTTGGTTGTCAGTCGTCTCGGCAGGTCGATGTGGTGGTTGGGTTGATGATTGTCGTGACTTTCTCTCGTGCAGCGTTGGTCGCAGCCTCGATCTCTCTCTTTAGCTAGCCCTCTCTCGGCGGCATCCTAGCCTCGGTCTCTTCCTTTGGCTAGTTCTCTCTCGATGGCGTCCTAGCCTCGGTGTCTCTCTTTAGCTCGTTCTCTCGGCGGCGCCCTACCTCTCTTATAGTCAAAATTCTTATAGCCCCCTATTTTCTGAATTACCTATAAATGGGGCTATTGTCGATGAGTTTCCGAACTCTGGCTTAACGATGTCAGCGTTTTCATGTTCGGGCGAGTCGACGTAACTATTTCGCGCCTCGCCTATATTGCTGAGTCGCAGCTATCGCCTCTTTGTTTTTGTGTTTCAACTATGTACGCGAAGTTACCCGTAACAGTGCAACAACATCATTTTCTGTTGATTCGTGCCCCAAATCATGTGATGAACATGACTCTATTGTTTTTACACAAACCATACCCTCATAGTTATCGATCGAAATATGTTGAAATCTGTGGGGTATCTGAATCTCACAAAGAGCTACAGACCACCACAACAAATTCTCGTGGTATATTTGCTTTACGGAGTGCTTGGAAAAACTGACCATAACCATTTGACAACGGCTGTTTTCTATTTCTCACAACATCGTTAATCAAATCTACTATATTTCCGCCTTTGAAGATACTGTCATCTATGGTAATCTTACCACGATCGTCCCATGTAACATCTCCAAAATCATACAATCGTTGTAATAACTGGTTTGCTTTAACTTGAAACTTTGATGGTACGCAATTTATTATGCTCTAATTGTTGTTTTCTTCATACGTATGTTCGTCGTTAGTTACTCTGCCTCCTTCATCGGTATGTCCAGGTGTATTTACACTACTCGCTTGAAACTTCATTGTATCATTTTTTTTATAATACATAAAACGCTACAATGCTTGTTGGAACATTGCATGTTTTTCACGATCATCTTGAATTGATGTCAAATTTATAATTTCGCTCATTTCTTTGTCTAGTCGCGCCGCGCCGTAGGTGTACCCGATATTTGCATGTTAGCCAATTTTTCACTTGATAAGCGATGGTATAAGTTGTTTATACTTTCTTCAGGGATCAACATCATTTTTCTTGCATGCTCCATAGTTTTATCACAGGTGCCAAGATGAGTAGTAATCAAGTCTGGTATTTGATGATCAACTTCTTTTTATTTTTTAAACTTTGCGTTGAATCAGTTAATTTTCTTAAAAATAAAACGTATTTTTTCAATTTATTTTTATAGTTTTTGTTCAAAGGCAAAAATATTTAATCCACATTCGCAAATGAGAATAACAAATTTTTTATCTGCTTCACGTAATAAAACACGTCGTTGATTTTTATCGAAATGAAGCAGCGATTTTAAAGTATTCAAAATATTTTGTCCAAGACGCTTGCATCTACTCGAACCCATCACAAACCTATGACTGGTATATTGTTTCAAAGTTCGCTACCTTTTATAGATTTCTTGGGAACATAAACATAGTGATATTTATCATACGGAAATATATTGCTACGACAACGAGAATTATCAGGTGTATCTTGACGTAAGTCAAGTAATAAATAGGAGTGTGCATGTTTAGTTGCATCAAGATAAATCTCTTGTAGAAATTGTGGATTTTCAGGACATACTTGGCGAGCTAGATACTGTATCTGAGATTTATCTCTTGGGTTTTTGAAAATAACTATATAATTAGAATTTAACGAGATTTCACGTTGGCCCTTGTGAAAAAGATTTTGCGTGATGAATATTACGCTTAAATTATTATGATAACATTGGCAATAACACCACTACCACCCGAAGACTCCCGCATCAAGTCGTCTATAATTATCAATTTTGGCCTGGGGTCGTCGTCAAAGTCTGAATTTTTGGGTAAACCCTCGTGAAATTCGATATCATCACCCAGTTCTTTATATGTTGATTGCCATTCGGAATAGTAAACTACAATATTATTTGATTAAAGTGTACGTTACTCATACTATCTATATGTTTTAAAATATTTTTGACACACGGTTTTCCCACATGATGTGGGATCGCAAACTAAAGATGTCCAAGGATGTTTCTACCGTGGATCCATGACAATAACTGTTTCATCAAAGCAGATAATATTTTTTATAAGTCTCGAGGTTTGCGGCGGCGGCAGTGGCGCGCACGTGTCACAAGGTGCTCGAGAAATCCGATTGCTGATGAAGTGACAAGCTATTTTGAAGTGACAATCTATTTTCAAGCTATAAAACTTGTGATAAACGCGCTCAACGTGTACCAAAAAGCTTAACGTGAATCGAAAAGTTCAATGTGAATCGATAAGCTTAATGTGAATCAATAAGCTTAATGTGGTATATCAGACTGGTAAATACACTTCTTAAACCTTTCTCCACCACAGCTTTAGCAACATTTATTTTTTGTTAAGTTTATTACATTTGAAATAAGATTAATTAAGAAACAAGCAGGTTTGATTGAAGGATAATTAATTATTATGTATTTACAAATGTTTTGACACATGAATACAAATAATTCACTTATGCTATTTAACAATATGAAATTATTCATAATTCGTACAAATATTTTCGAAATAATATTTTCTCATAAGTTTAGCATTATGAAGCACACAATTTGTTTTATAAGAATATGATTAATACAAATAGTTACATTTTTTTTTTTTTATTGTACAACTTGAGAATAACATAAATCGTAAATATCGACGACATTAAATTTAAAACGTTTCAACCAGTCCTTTCTAATCTGACCTCTGATAAAAACTTTATTGGCATCACGTAACCCTTCTCGAAGAATCTTGCCTATATTTGCATAAGGAATTTCACCAGACTTCCATGAAAGCTCATGATAGCACTAACTTGAGTTTGTAATTGTATTCACAATTTTACTCCCCATTGTCAAATGTAAAAATTGTTGTTTTGGTCAATTCTGACCAGTAATTGACATTACTCGACGGATCGCTGTGCGATAACTTAGCCTGAAGAGGTCGACAAACCCGTCGACGAAACGTTGCAACTACTTATCATCGTAGTCTATTTTCTTTCCTGCTCCCAACGGATCTGGTCAGAATTGACCAAAACAACAATTTTTACTCATGATAGCACTGTTTTGTAAGTCGGCACCAATTATATGGTTCTTGAAACAAAAGTACTAGAGGTTCAGAGTCTTGTTCCAGAGGTAATATAGCAAGCTCCTTAAGAACATAATCATCTGTAGATTGTTTAAACCCCTGCATGTCAACAATGTACTCCATTCTTTTGGACAGTCTTCTCGACGCTGTCGTTTTTGAATGGAGTTTTCAAGATTGTTTAAGAAAATCATCGATATTTTGAAAAAACGCAAAAATCTATACTTGCGGTACAAAAAAATATGGTGTGCAGCAAGGGCTAAGTGGGTTTTTTGACCTCGTGTGGTTGCAGTACTCGTCTTCGGTTCGCAAACGCACTCACCATCGGCTCGTGCTAGCTCACCTTCGATACGTACTGCAACCCCACACTCGATCTAAAAAGACCCACTTTACGCCCTTGGTACAGAATATACTATTTTGTACTGTTTAATATAATAGATAGTTTAACACGGGTGTCATCCCGTTCAGCAATATCTTTTAGAATAAACTGTCCATCAAAGCATTGTGCATTGTGCGCTATATAAACAATCTCCTTAAACATCTTTCTTTTCGCAAACATTAAATCTGTAAAGTGTTTGACAGCGTCACGATCAAATACATATTCCCGAATACCACAATATGTATACATTGTCGAAAAGTTTGCTACATGTATTCTAATTTTTTCATTGCTATCTACTCTTTCACATTGTTGGGTGTCAAAATCATAAAAGAAAAATAAAGTTTTTAAATTTTTACTTGGTTCAATTGGTTTCACGTAACAAAAATGATCTGTAGGTAATATTTTATTACAAACTTTACAAAATGTTTTTCCACACTCATGTTTTTCTTCTTTTACTCTAACGGTTTTATTCCACATTATACAAATTCTTATACTCTGACAGACTGACAGTTTTTTATCAAAAGATTTTGGGTTTTGATGATTTTTATAACAAATATACGCTTAAAAACACCTTTATGAATTAAAGCTACGCGACCACGCCCTACAGGGACTGATACAACGCTACAAGATACTAATAATATATCATCAATTTCAAAATTATCATGGCTTTGTGCAACGCTTGCTAGCTTATCCCATAAATCGTTAGCAGATAAATTACTCACGCTTCTAAATGAAATCCATGCAGGATCGGGAAGAAATCTTTCGGATAAAAGAGTTACACCAATAAAATCTTCGGGTGTTGCAATAGCATTGAACTACATTGTACAATTCCTGCATTGCACTCTCGATCCACTCATAAACATTGACTCCACAAGGTTGTGGTCGAATTTGATCACTCATTTCTCTACCTTCAATACCAAAGCGCCGATAATGTCTTGTAGTCTCGTCTCTTATTGCAATGTGTGGCTCTTCTACATTTTCTTCTCTATTTTCTTCTTCTCCTATGGTATGTTCATTTCCTCTTCACCTCTGCAAATTTTTAACTATATGTACAAATAAGAAACTCTATCTAGTACTCATATATTTAATATATTTACTGTTTTCATCCGAGTCAATATCCGTGTCTGATGAATTACCGTATTGCTTCTGCTACTACTTCTGCTACTACTTCTGCTACTAGTACTTCTACTACTACTTCTGCTACTACTTCTACTGCTACTGCTGCTGCTACTGCTGCTGCTACTGCTTCAGCTACTACTTCTGCTACTGCTTCTACTATGAGAATTTGTCTTCAGACTCAATACAGGTTGTTTCTCGTAGGTATTATCTAAATGGAAAATATTATTAAACATTATATAAGTATATGATAATAAATTAGTTTATGTTTAATTATGTGTACCTCTTCATGAGCTAGTTGAAGGTCCAGTCTCGGGATCAAATATTTCGTTTGTAGCATTGTCTGTATTATCTGAAAAATGAATTATTACATAAGATTAGTATATAGTGGTGTCAATAGAAGATAAAAATGCATCACTTATTGTATCATATGTGATATTCTCGAAGAGCACATCGTCTCCATCATCATTATTATAAAAACTATCAAGTTCTGTAAAATTTTAAATATATTATTTTAAATAAGTAAATAATATTAATAAGTTCGAAATTTACTTACATTTGAAGTGGTTGTACTGTTTAAATGTAAATTTCGTGATTTGAAGTGCTCAGCAAGTATACAGATTGCTTTCCTGTTATTTAAAATACCGTGCTTATAAATGTATAAAATTGTTCGTAATGAACAAAGATTAATAATAAATCGTAGTTTTCTAATCAATGTTTTTTCAGAAAGTGTTTTTAAATTTTGAAGCCATTGATTGTCACAAAATGTTCTAATAATGTTATGTCTTACGGTTTCAATATGATAAATAATAATAGCGCTTATAATTCTTAATAATTCTCTACGTGAATCCGTTGTAGTTTGAAAATTTCTTCAACCACTATTGTAGTATGAGTGCTAGTGATGTTTGTATCTACGAAAAATTATTTCAATTGTAAGAATATGTAAAAATTCTCTAATCATTTACATCTAATTTTATTAAAATATGAATCGCTTAATAAGTTACTTTTCATTTATAATTTAACTTGAAACAATATCAATACTTTAAAAACTTACCTTGACGTATAGTATGCACGGGTGATGAAATCTGGGAGTTCTAGAATTAAATTTTATAAGTATCTTGAGCAGATTACTGGTTCAACTAATCTTTAGTCTTTTCCGGAGAGTGCAAACAAAGTGAACTGTGCTGTACGTGGTACCGTAGGAATTTATATACCCGCCGAAGATCTTGAAACTGCGTAAATCGATAACAAAGTGGGATGAAAGAATGCACTACAAAACACCAAATCTTTTGAAGTGATAGACACCTTTTTGATATTTCATGAGCATAGAAGAATAAACACAACTCAGAATTTTATAATGGAAAGCTTCGTAAATCTTTTATGAAACATAGAATTACAAAAATCAAGTGAAAATCCGTAAAATAATATTTTATAAGTAAATTATAAAATGCAACTGGTAGTAGAATATCTTGTGTAGTGAAAACCATGTTACTCTGAACTAATATGAAAATTGATTCAGTCGATCAATATATCGATAATGAAATCAATCGAACTGTAAGGTTCCAAAATACCTTCAATCAAAAGACGATGTTGTACCTAACAATACAGTACAATACCGCTAATTAATGTTAATGTAACTTTTCGAGATATCTGTACCAATACCTTACTAATGCCGAATCAATAACAAAATGAATTGATTTGTGAAATTAAAAAATATGTGAAATGGTTAGCGAATACAGAAGTTGTAAAAAAGTATGATACCACGAGCTGATATAATCATTGATTAGACTGATCAATGTATCGATAACGAAATCGATTGAGCAATGGGGTTCCAAAACATCTTCATTTAAAAGAAGATACGGTACCATATAAAAAAGTCTAATACCGTGAATCGATCCGACTGTAATTTCCGGTGATAAATCGTACCAATACCGTATCAATACGTTGATCCGTGTACTAAACTACTACTTTCTATTTTCTCATCCTGCCTTGAGGTTTACGTAAAGGGGTGGTTTGTGTTCTTGTGAATCATAATAAATGAATTTTTATTGCAGTTTTTTCGTAACATGTATCAGGAACGTATAAGTTAAGAAAGTGGGACATGTGAATAGTCATAAATAGACCATTATGTCGGCTGGTCAGTTCGCCATTATGACGGACTATTTAGCATAGAATCGCGGACACCTCATTCGTTGCACTTATGATAAGAGTAAGCCAACGAAAAAAATTCAAGACAATGCACATAAAGTAGGTGTAGCTTAACGCGTGCTAGTGGAATAGTCCTAATGCAGTGGCTATCATTCTATTTTTCGTAGCTATTTAATAAACCTACTCGCTCAGATGTTCCTCTGCTAACTCGGGCTGATTTAATTTTATATTAATATTAACTTTTTATGTAAAATTAATAAATGAACATTTTCGAAACATAGTTTTATAATAAATAAACTTAAATAAACAATAATTAAACATAAACTAATAATTTAAAATATTTTTTGAGTAAAACGCTGTACAAACGCTGAAACAGTGCTTATATAAACTTTTCCTAAATGTCTCTGATATCGGCTGAGATTTAAAGTTTTCGTAAGAAAAGAATTTTAGAATATTCGCAAGACATAATAAGAGTAAACCGAGGGTGTTGTTCCATCTCTTATTATCGTATGATTTTAGAAGTTACTTGAAAATAATTTCTACTTCCTCCGTCATGTGTAATATCTATGCAGAATCTGATTTTCTACAAATTTCTACAGACTCTCAGCATAATAAGAGTGTAGCTTGTGTTCAGTTTTCGCCAACTTTTGAAAAAACGATTGCTAGAGCACCCTGCTGTCCTCCAGTCTGCTGCAAGATTTTATTGAAGCAACGCCTCTCTCCGAACGTGTCTATTATCATGGATTAAGCCATCTCGTCACCTGCATCACCTGAGGAGGCCATATAGGAGGTCCCCCAAGAACAGGATATCCTCCTACGGCAACAACGTGAAGAAGAAGAGGAGCGCCGCATCCAAATTGAAGAGGAACGGCGCATCCAAATTCAGGAGGACGCTGCACTTGCTCACCTCCTGCAATACGCGAAGGAAGAGGATGTACAAGAATACTTCGACGATGAAGTTGAATCTAGCTACGAGTCAGACATGATGTCTAGCGAACACGCCGAAATAGTGCAACAACAACAAGAAATTGAGGAACAAGAAATTGTGGACTCCGATATGGAAACCGTGGACAACAATCACGATGGTAGTGATGGTCATAGTGATCACGAATACGTGCCGGAACCCCTCGCGCAGATATGTGAAGTGGCGTTGAGACGCGCGATTAATGTTCGTCGAGGTTTTGACAGAAACCTCGGCGCTCTGTTTAGGAAAGCGCGAAATAATGAAATAGTGCTAATGCACGAGCAGCTACGGTAAGTTCAGCAGGAAACACGTCGATAACGCCGCTAAGAATTGGCTAATGTCCGCGTCGAAACTTGGATTTTTGCTTTGGCTGCGCTAAGAGATTTTGCTGCCAACGGAGTCGTCAGTGGGCGCAATGTGATGCGTGTGGATTCTGGTTATGCCAGATTGCAATGAAAATCCTGTTCATTGCCAGAATGAACAGGGTTTTTTCTAAAAACAGGACATCAAATCTGTAAATATTGTATAATAGTAGTTTATAAATAGTGTATAAATATATAAAACAATAAAAGACAATAAAAGTAACTATGAGTTGCATCGGTAGCAGTAGCAGTAGTAGTAGTTGCAGCAGCACATTGTAAGTATTTTTTACATTACATTATTTGTGCGCGTGTGTGATTTTTTTTTAAATACTTGTGTGTTTTGCGTACGTGTAAAATTATTTTAATTTTTAATTTTGTGTACGAAATATTTCTATTTCCAAATAAATATTTGGATAAAATAAATAAAAATAATTAATAAATATTTTTTTAAATTTAAATAGATATTGTTTTTATTTAAATAAATATTTTTTTTTATTTAAATAAATATTGTTTTTATTCAAATAAAAATTGATATAGTATGCAAATGTGCATGTGTATCAGTAAGCGCAAGTTTGCCGATGCATGTGTAAGCGATAGCTGCCCCACTACTGTCGATGGTGGGGGAGCTATAGCTCGTAGCCGTGGCTTGCTGCACAATCTTCCAGTTTTCCCGAAGCAGCGGGCCATATCAGACGGGGAATCCCTGCACCGGCTGGCACTTGCAAGTATAGCGAGCGCTCTGGTAGTATAATGGGGGCCGGCTAGTGCTTGCTGGTGTGCTCTCTCTCTCTCTCTCTCTCTCTCTCTCTCTCTCTCTCTCTCTCTCTCTCTCTCTCTCTCCTCTCTCTCTCTCTCTCTCTCTCTCTCTCTCTCTCTCTCTCTCTCTCTCTCTCTCTCTCTCTCGAGCGGTCTGGATATAATAGTATAGTAGTGTCCTATATTGGGGGGGGCCTGCTAGCGCTTGTTGGTGCTCTCTCTCTTTTTCCTTCTCGAGCGCTCTGGGTGGTATAGTGGAGTCGGCTAGCGCATGTTGACCTGCTGGTGCGTACTCTCTCTCGCTCTCGCTCTCTCGCATGCGCAATTTTAAATTTTAAAGTTTTAATTAAATTTTAAATATTAAAGTTAAAGTTAGATTTTAAATTTTGAAATCAGAATTAAGTTTAAATCGTAATTTTGATTTTTGAATATTGTGGCACCATGGGGCAGACATAATAAAGATATAAATATAAATAAATATATCTCTCCCTCCCAAAAACTTTGAACCGTGGCCCATAGGGCAGACTATCCCCACCTCCGTCCATTATAGGGTGGAGGGGTGTTACAAGTAACACTGTAATACCCCTCCCCTCCCCTTCTACCCTGTGGTGGTGAGGGAAAGGTCGACGACCTCAAGGGGTCGGTGGTGGGGGTTTGTTGTGTCTGCCACACATAGCATGTAAGCTTCCAGCGGAAAGTTTCGAGAAAGCTTGCAGCGGACGATTGCTTCAATCTTGTAGGAAGCAAAATGTAACATTCATTAAGGTTACATTGGCAATGTTTCAAGAAAGCTTCTCGTGAGTTTTACAAAAGGTAACAAAAAGGATTCATAATATCTTACTTTTAAATATTATATGAAAACTTGAGGGAAGTTTGCAGGAATCTCACAAGTAATATTAAAAACAACTTAGCTGGAATCTTACATGGAAGTTTACGAAATATGGCATTGAGCTCTTTGAAAGTTATGATTGTTACTGTACGTAATAAGCTTACAGAAAGTTTCCAAACTATCTTTCAACAAGCTTCCCGTGAAATATATTACTGAATCTTGCCGACACCTTTCTAAAAAGACTGCGAGAAGCATTCTAGAAATATTTTAGATTGACTACAAAAAATCTATGATGAAGTTAAAAGGGAAGCTTGCCAGAGGATACTAAATCGATATTTTAAGATAGCTTCCGACAGTTTTACGAAAGGTAACAAAACTGACTGAACATAGTACAATTTAAAAGGTTGTATAAAAGCTCGACGGGAAGTTTGCAGGAATCTCACAAGTAATTTAGAAAAAACGTTGCTGGAATCTTACATGGAAGCTTTACCTCAAATCGATATTTTAAGAAAGCCTCTTCAGAGTTTTTACGAAAGGTAACAAAAAAGAATCAAAATACCCTACTTCAAAAGATTATATGAAAGCTCAGCGGGAGGAACGCAGGAATCTCATAAGTAATTTGGAAAAAACTTTGCTGGAATCTTACATGGAAGCTTTATGAATGATTACATGAAGCTTTTTGAAAGTTATAATTGTTACTTTACGTAATAAGCTTACGGAAAGCTTCAAAAACATCCTCCAACATCCTTCCCGTGAGATATTCCATTCTATGTATCCTTTCCGGCAAGATTGTGGAAAAGATTCCAATTACTGAACTGTGAAATCGATATACAAGTTTTAGGGAAGATTACGAGAATAACGCAAGCAATATTATAAAAATGAGTGCTGAAATCTTTCATGGAAGCTTAACGAAAGATTGCATAAAGCTCTTTGGAAGTTATAACTGTTACTTAACCCCACATAGTACAAAAGCTTGCAAACCAAGATTCATGAAATATTACAACGTAAAGTCTGGTAATCCTTTTGGTAGGTAACTGAAACTTTTAGAAAGATTGCACTGGAAGACTCCATGAATGCTTCCTGCAAGATTGACGAAATATTATAATACTAACAAGATTTCAAATATGCAACAGTGAAATATTACACGCTAGGTTTCAGGAATGTTGCGGACACCTAAATGGAATAGTCCAGAAACTATTACCTTCGGTAAAGGGCAACAGAAGGATTCCAGTAAGCTTTTTATAGGAAGAGATAATTATTACACTGACTGAACCGCTTACCGGAGGCTTTCAAAACAGATTCCAGAATCATTCCATGAAATATTGCACTGAAGATTCGCACAACTTTCATGAAAGATTTAAGCTCGTTTGGAGAATACATTTTGATTTATTGTAAAAAAAGATCTCTTTGTGATTTTTTTCCAACCATAAGACATAAAACTAGAAACTATGAGGAATAATATGGTATAATTTTCAACATAGTAAGACGTATTAATTTCAGAGACATGACAGCATAAAGAAAAACACCAGATTTGTATATCTATATATAGTCACAACGAGTAATTAGTATTTATTTCAAATATCGTTTGACACCTTTTTCTTACACCGTCATTTTTTATTATTTTTGGAGTAGTGTATAGAGACTCATGAAGGGCTTCCATCATAAATATTATTTTTAGATCACAATTTTTGCGATATTCATGAAGTTGAGTCGGCGAAAGTCCTTAAGGAGATGTGGGATACTGACATCATCTTCCAACGAGTATACTTTATCAAAATATTAATAGAATGGCTTTAAAGAAATTCTTTGAATAGTATTTACATATACAGAGGTTGGTAAAATTGTGTTCTTCCAAAAGACTGTTCAGAAATTTTTTAATTAAAAAAAAAATTATAATATTGATAAGTAGGAATCTGCATTTTTGTCATTTTGATCCAATTTTTCAACGAGTATATTTCATGATAGTACTAATAGAATCGCTAAAAAATGTCTGACAAGGAAACCGATCGAGGTGTCCGCCTCCGATTTTCCTGAATTTTTTATATGTTGTAGAGGACCGAAAAATAAGAGACTCGCAATTTTTTATCGGCCCAATCCCTTATTAAAGGGGTGAAAACCGCCCTTAAAGTTTACCCCCGAAAACGGGTTTTTTTAATATCTTAAGTTCTAATCGATATTTTGAAATGAAACAAAATGGAAAATATTTCTCCTTGAAGTATGTAACCATCAAGTATAGTTTGGTCCTCGAGGGTGGCAACCCTTACTTTTTATTTTAGAAAAACCTTATTTTTTAAACTATTTCTGCATATAATATTTGCAATAAAATTAATTAATTATTATAAAAATCATTTTTTGACTTAAAATAAAAAATAAAGTTTACGTGTTTCAGAGTTTTTGCAAATAAACACGTCATCAGGGGTAAACAACCCTTTAGGCACAAAATACTTTCAAACTATTAAAATTAATATTTTAAGTTATATATAATACATAATTTATTTTTATTTGGACTATTTTTTCTATGGGCCCAATTTCCTATTAAAGGGGTAAAACGCACCTCTAAAAATCACCCCTAAAATAGGTTTTATCTGAATATCCCAAGTTCAGATTCAAATTTAAAATGAAACAAAATGAAAAATATTTCTCTTTGAAATGCCAAATTAGCTACCCTTATATTTTATTTCGGAAAAAATTTTTTTTTTAATTTTTTTTGTATACAATATTTGCAATAAAATTAATTAATTATTAAAATTCAAAATCAAAGTTGACTTGTTTTAGGATTTTTTCTAATAAAAGCATTATCGGGGTTTAGTAGCCCCTTGGACAAGTATACTTACAATTGAGCCATTGAAATAAATATTTTGAGGTGTATAATGCAGATTTAGTTTATTTTTGTGTCAGTTTTTTTTATCGAGATAGCGTAATTAATGAAGTCACTTATAAACTCTTATACTTATTGTGCAATCTATATTCGAATATTTTGTTCGTATTTATAGGTAAATAAAAAGGATGGAACTGGGAAAAGAATAGGTGAGTTAAATGATTGACTAATCTAACGAATAGAAAAATATAAATAAAAATAAAAAAATTAAAATATAAATAGAAAAATATAATATAAAATATTAATTGTTATTATGTAATTAATTTTTATTAAAAGTAAAATATAGGTATATTTTCACAAATAGTCAAAAAATATTCAAAGAAACTCTATACAAATGAGCTTATAATTTAGTTCTTATCGCAATTAATTTTGTTTAAGGATTATAGGTTGAACAATAATGAAAATCTTCAAAAAAATGTTTTAAGCAGAGTGATTTCTGACACCATGAGCATTTTATAATAGCAGTATTTTTACATCCTGGTACCTCACAATGAGCTTGGGATCCACCAAAGCTAAAGTCCACCGGATTTAAAAATTCATTTGGTTTATTATCGATATAACCGCTTTTATTCCAAGAGTATTTAAAAAGATTTACGTATCGAGGAGAAGATAACTGATTGTGCACCAGAGAGTGCAATTTAATTACATTATTTCGTACGTGCAAACTTATATCCTTATCCAACAAAATTACACTATCGGAAAAGTGTCTCACAAAATTTTTCCATATATGAAAACCAAACACATCCAGCGGTTGTATTTTTCCAGTTGTACCTTTCGGAATTTTGAAAAGTTTGATGTTTTTATCATCAGGTTTTTCTCTTTCGACTGCTTCTGTGCAATGTCCAATCCAAGAATCTAGCAATAATATACTATTTTTTCCAACATTTGGAAAAAATACATCCCTTAACCATTTCCGAAAATGATCTAAAAATAAATTGTAAACAAATAAATTTGGCAGGTCATTATAGTAAACTATTGCTGTGTGTATTAATATATATATATATATATATATATATATATATATATATCGATTTATTACATGAAATCAAATTAACAAAAATAAATAATGAAATTATTTGAAATATAATGGATCGATCTGAAGGAGGCAGGTAAAAAGAAAAAACAAGTTTTTACTTTAAATTTGTGCAACGTTTAATAATAACGCACTTTCCTGTACCAATACGACACTAGCAAAATGCTACGGTTTACCTAAGATACATAAAAAAGATGTACCATTTCGTCCAATAATTTCATTGATCAACAGTCCGACCCATTTTTTAGCTAAAATAATTTACAATGAGATTAACCATTCTATAAAAATACCCGCATCTCACATCAATAACAGCTTATATTTAAAACAAAAATTAGAATCAGTTATTATTCCAGATGACCATATACTACTCTCTTTAGATGTCATCTCTTTATTTACTAACATACCACTACAGTTAGTATTAGATAGTCTAGACAGAAGATTTGAATATGTACATAACAAATGTAAAATTCCTTTTCACGACATCGTTACTTGCACAAAATTTTTGTTTTCTAATACTTTTTTCTCGTTCAATAATAAGTTTTATCGACAAATTGAAGGTGCACCTATGGGTTCTCCCATTTCACCCTTGTTCGCAGATATGGTGTTAGATGACTTAGAAACAAATTGTCTAAAAAACTTAGAAGATAACTATAACGTCAAACCTCTCTTTTACTTCCGTTACGTAGATGATACCCTTATGTGTATTGAGAAAAAACATATCGATCTAGTTATAAATATCTTTAATTCATACAATAAACGTTTACAATTTACGTATGAACTTGAACAAGACAAAAAAATCAACTTTCTAGATATTTCCTTAATTCGTCACAATAATTCTATTATTACAGATTGGTTTAACAAACCCACCTCTTCTGGTAGATTGATTAATTATCTCTCCAACCATCCCACTCAACAAAAAATAAACATAGTCTATAACCTCGTCGATAGGGCTATTTCTCTTTCACACAAACAATTCCATAACAAAAATCTAAAAATGGTCTATCAAATCCTAAGAGACAATAATTACCTTAACAAATTTATCAACCGTCATACACGTATTAGGATGCACACAATTAAACATAAACAACCCCAAAAAAGTACACCATTACACAATAGATCTATCTCTTACATCTCTTTACCGTTTAATGACCAATACGAAAAAATAGCAGCAATTTTAAAACCCTTCAAAATTTGTACTCTACCCATAGTTAAAAAAAGTTTCAACTCAGTTATCAAACTAGGTAAAGACCATACCGATAAATGGGATCGGACTAACCTAGTATATAAGTTCTTCTGTAAGTCATGCCCAGCTTCATATACAGGGGAAACGAAACGTACTCTAAAAACGAGAATTAAAGAACATCAAAAAACTAATAACACAGAAGCAGTAGTAAAACAACATATGAACAAATTCTCCCATGACTTCGACTGGAAAAATTGTAAAATTCTAGATTACGTAACAAACTACAAAAAAACGCACTCTATCTGAAATGATCCATATTAAATGCGATAAAAACAATATCAATATGAAAGAAGATGTAAAGTCATTAAACAGTTTGTATTTTCCGTTACTGCGCCTTTTAAATTAATACTATGCATCGCTCTGTTTATTTTTGGCCTTGTTTGTAAATACAAGGATCGTACGACTATAAATACGAATGTACACCACTGTATTGCTTACATTGACGTTATGTGCTAGGTAAAATAAGGTATATACTATTCCTTTATACAAGTGATAGTTCTTTTTTTATATATTGTAATTAAAAACCTTTTTGTTAATAAATTATAGCCTGAAGAGGTTGGCGGAACATGCCAACGAAACGTTGCACAAATTTAAAGTAAGAACTTGTTTTTTCTTTTTACCTGCCTCCTTCGGATCGATCCATTATATTTCAAATAAACAATTGGAGAGCAATATTCATATTTAACTCAAAAAAATAATGAAATTCATTGATAATTTACAAGAACTTTTTTATAATTTTCGGAGTTTACGTTAAAATACCTTATTTTAAAAATAATTTACTAATTATTGTAAATTTTTTTAATATGAGTCTACTGAAATTAAAAGTTTACAAGTAAAATCTTTAAAATAGATATAAGCTACAAGTTTACGAATACAAGTACACTTTATTTAATTTCACTCACATGATGTCATTTTGCCAGATTTAGATGCCATCAAACATACGTTATCTGGCTGAAATAAATTTTTTTGAATTATTGGCCCAAATTCATCTTTAGTCTCTTTTAAAACTATAAATAATGGAGAGAGCAATTTTCCAGCAGCATTAAAATTTAATTTAAAATTATTCATACTGTCGTATATAATATTTTCGAATTTTTCAGCTAAATCCATTTCAACAAGATTAACAGGACTTTCTGGTATCTGAAGCCCTGAGAATGCTGCCAATAATAAATTTATGACGTTGATAGGATTTACCTTCATTTTTTCTATTCTTTGATTTTTATGAAATAATAAATTCTATTGTAGGAAAAAAACAAATAGCGGACTCTCGAAAATTTGTACCTCGCAACAGAACCGATAAAAATATACTGACTAACTAATCCGTTTTTAGGCAGCCGTGGACTCCAAGCTCACTTGCGTCATCTTTGCTTATGCATGTTTACAAGATGGGCTTACAAAAAATCGCTTATTCATATATATAAATAGAAATCAGGAAAATATTTACTTAAAAATAAGTATTTATGAAAAAGTACAAATGAAATATAATGTGATATGCCTAAATACGCAAACATAAATATTCTAAAATTATAATTAAACTATAATTATCAAGCAGTGATATATAAAAAAAAACTAATTGCAAAATATACCATGAAAATAATTTTAATCCTGGCTCAGCTTTTAAAAGCTTTTCTGCATACAAATATTATTTAATAAAAATATAGTCATGTAATTATTTATTCCTCTATTTATCTTATGCTATTATATTTTGAACATTAAAATAACGAAATTGTCAAATAGAAAATTGAGCCTATAGACAAATCAATCTGCAATAAATAAAATATCCATGATTATTTATTCTGATTATACGCACCATACACCTCAAAATAATTATTTCAAAGGTACTAATTGTAAGTATACGTGCCCAAGGGGCTCCTAAACCCCAATAATGTTGTTATTAGAAAAAATCCTAAAACAAGTCAACTTTGATTTTAAATTTTAATAAT
>CM070877.1:67513521-67871021 GCA_036365515.1 Torymus aiolomorphi
TCTAATGGTAATCTAAAGGTTCTATGAGTAGTCATTCCTTTGGGTAATAGAATAGACGCTATACCAGTCCAAGCCATTGATATAATATTTTTTCCTTTTGATAGAAAATAATAATTAAAGTTTTATATAAAAATGTTTTACCCGAACCTCCAGGACCGTCTATAAAATTTATTTTATTTATATTTTTTATAAGTTGTTTGAAAATAAATTTTTAATCTTCATTTAATTTTTTAAACATATCTTCGAATATTTCCTTACTAATTGAAATTATTTTACTATCGTATTTTATATCATTTATGATGGGATCAGGTTCAGGTAATCCAAAATCTGTACAAGATAAATCTTCCAACAATAATAACTTATTTATATGATCTAAAGCTAAGTTATCTTTATTTTCATGAAAATCTTCACTAAAGTATTTTTTTAAATTTTCCCAAATAATATTGGCTTGAATATTTTCTGTTAGTAGAAACGAAGTAAAAAATTTACGTAATTGAAAAGGTAACATGATACGACATGCTTCTTCAAAAATTTTTAAAATTTATAAATCGTTTTCTATTAAATCCATTGCAGTTGCACCTTCTTTATGAGTATTATACGTTACATTTTTATATGTACGTAAATCTTTAAAGGAAGTAGCGCCTCTTATACGACTTAATATTAATTTTAAAGCGAATCTTTCAAAATCTTTTGGAGATACTATATTTAAACGTCCAATAGCATAATGTTTTTGTTCACGTTCACGTTTTACCCAAACTTTTTTTGCGTTAAATACATAATAATGCGGTATATTAACGTATTTTATATTATTTGCAAATTTATTATTTTTATTCAAGTCAAACCAAGCTGTTAAAGTTGTTTTCCAATTATCAAGAGCATCTATTTCATAATTTTCTTCAAAAACAATTTTTTTGTTGATTTTCTGTATGAACTGCTAAACGGATAAGAGTATGACTCCTACCACATAAGGGAAATTTTTGTAACCGCCATGCTGCTTCCATTGGGCTCAAGTACCGGCCATCAATATATTCAGTAATTTCATCATATATTCCATTTCTTTTGTCATCATTTTTTTTAATGTACAAAAAGCTCTATCACTACCTTTATGTATATAATCAAAAATATATTTGATGCTTTGAATTGAAGCACAATATTCAACATTAATATGACATTTATATTTTTCTAATAAAAATTTATTGTAAGGAACTACCATTGAATTACCTACTGGAATAATTTTTTTATTTCTTTTAAGTCGATATGTGTAATGATCAGAAGAATTATTTGTTCGTTTATATCGAGGATAATCATTTTTTTTAAATGTTGTTGACGATTGAAAAGGTTTAGGAAAATTTTTTTTACGACGTCTTTACATTTATAGTAACACGGAGAATTTTCACTATGTGGTCCATGTAACATATGTTTTATAAATAATTTTTGTAATTTTTTATCATTATTAGAAAGTATCTCAGCAGAAATGTGTTTATTAATAGCTTCTGGTGTCATTAATTTATTTTTATGATCTAATGTTACTACAAGATGTGCATGCGGTAATCCTCTTTTCTGAAATTCAATAGTATACACATAAGCTAAAGCATTTCCAAAAATTTGATGGTTTTCTATATCGTTAAGTAAACACTTAAATTTTGTATAAAATAATCTAACTGTAATATTTGGTATATCATTGGGCGTAGTTCCGATAGAAAATGTCGTTAATACATTTTTTAATTCTTTCCACTTAGGATTATACGTCATAGTTATAAATAAATCAGGTCGACCAATATTTCTTACTATTGCCATTGCATCTTGATAATGTTGCTGCATATATCTAGGACTACCTATATAAGTTGCTGGTAGTACAAAAATATTTCCTAGTCTTTCTTTTTTTTCAAAATTTTCTGATATATTTAATACACTATTTATAACATAATCCCTCAAACCTTGATAACATTCAGTACGTAATTTTTTTTGTTTCTGCCTAAAATAATTCATTCTATTGTTTTCTATCATAATATAGGCATGTAAAAAGAATTGTTGGGTTAATTTCCCTCCAAATAAAAGTGGATTTAAATTTTCTGAATTTGGTCTGTAAGCTAATCTATAAGCATGGTGCTGTAATATTGTTAGGTTTTCTTTTGAATCATATGGTTTTTTAGTATAATCAATACTCCAGCCTAAATCTCCTGAAGGAAAAAATAATGGAAATACCATTGGGTCAACATGATGTGATAATTTACTTAAATATGTGTATTCTTTTTCATTAGAACTATTTTTTGGATAAACGCATAGATCATAATTATGAGGGACTTCTGATTTGAAAATAATTATAGCTGCACATTCCGACGTTAATGGTTTAGTATAATTATGTTTTTGGGTATTATTCTTACGAACAAAATATAATTTATAATTTGAAAGTTTCTCTGTATTAGTTATTTCGTGTAAATATTTATACTGTTTAGCATAAGGATTACTATTTAAAACTTCAGCCAATAATTTTAAATGTTCTTGAGTTAAATCTTTATGACTCTTTATTTTCATTTCAATTGCAGTATTGTCATCATATATATATATATATATATATATATATATATATATATATATATATATATATATATGTAGGAAGTGGTGAGGTGAGGTGCATGATATAGACACTACTTCCTACTGAAGTCTTTATTCTCTCTCTCTCTCTGGTGTGGTCCGACTGGAACAGTGGTCGGAGCGGAACTGAGCGGGGACGTCGGCGGCGCTCGCTCGCAGCATGGCTGCTCTCTCTCTCTCTCTCTACAGCACCATCAAGTGCCGCCACCTATCGGTGGGGGCCTACAGTACTCCCCCCGAAAGGAGAAAAAAAATAATGAGTATCATTATTTTTTATCACAGGTACTTGCGAGAGTGGCGATTGATTAGTGAGAGAGATTACGAAATTAAATACAGGTAACACAAAATAAGAGTACAGTCAGCACGCAGAGAGTTACAAAATATATGCGCTTGGTAGCGAGATTACGTGTGTTTTGAAATAAACGTAGCTTAAGATCTAAGGTTAAGAACGAACGTATTCACATCAGGTCGCGTAGCGCGATAACTAAATTAACGTGTGTTTAGCCTCTGCACCCCCTCGCGAAATGAGCAATTTTAAATGCAAAATGCGTCGACTCGATTTTTCCTGTCCCGTTTGAGAATGTTAGGGACGAACTTTACGCGCTTCGGTTGGGGTAAAGGAGGTTGAGTGGAAGGGACGGGTTGAGTTGTATGTCCGTCGGTTGGAGGAGTGAGAGATCTAGGTGAAACGGTTGGTGTCGGGTGCTGTGAGGACTTGAGAATGCCCGAAGGCTTCGGCGTGTCCTGCACTGTGATTGAAGAGGGAGGGGTGATTGGTTCAGGAGCATCGCCCTGGGAGCCATCAGGGTCCTCTTGCAGGGTGAATGCAGACTTTAACCGTTCGATGCTTACCGTCTTGGTTCTGCCGTTGACTTCGACGTTGAAGGTGTGATTCTCCTTGTTGCGAGAGATCACTTTGTGTGGACCAGTGTACGGCCGTGTCAAGGCAGGTCTGATTGGCTTTTCTTGCAGCCAGATGTGTGTGCATGTGTCTAGGCCTTGGTGAAGAAAAGGTTTGGTTGCGGTCTTGTGACTAACTGGGACAGGCTTCAGCTGTCGCATGAACTCGCGAAATTCGTTATGAAACGAGCGAACGTCCGGTTCCTCCGCTGTAAAGGGCGAGAAGTCACCAGGGATTCGTATAGGTTTGCCGAACACCAGGTCGGCTGGGCTAGCATCTGTGTCCAGGCGGATGCACGTGCGCAATCCTAGCATGACTGTAGGTAGTAGAGCGACCCACTCCTGATTGTTGCCGTAACATGTGAGGGCTGTTTTGATATCCCTGTGTAGGCGTTCCACCATGCCGTTGGATGCAGGGTGGTAGAAGGTGGTTCTGACTCTTCTGATGCCTAGAACCGATATGAGTTTCGAAAATAGTCTGGATTCGAACTGAGCACCCTGATCCGTGGTGATCGTGGTTGGTGCGCCGTAGCGGCAAATCCAGTTGTTGTAAAATGCACGTGCTACCGTGGGTGCTGACGTGTCTGCAATTGGAATGGCCTCAGGCCATCTCGAGTAACGATCGATGATGGTGAGGACGTGACTGAAACCTTGGCTGTTGGCAAAAGGTCCAACGAGATCCAAGTGTAGGTGATCGAATCTGGCATCCGGAGTGACGAAGTACTTGGGCAAGAATTTGTTGTGTCTTGTAACTTTAGATTGTTGACAAGCCACACACATTTTGCACCAAGAGGCGATGTCGCGGCTCATGTTCGGCCAAACATATTGTTGGTGTATGAGGCGAGTTGTGACTTTCGCTCCAGGGTGTGACAGTGAGTGAAAACTGTCGAAGACTTCTCCGTAGTTTTTCGGGTACGTACGGCCAAATGGAATCTTCGTAGAAATCACAGTAGAACGGCGTGTGATCAGGGCCCCATGTGAGCTTGCGAAGCTTAAGAGGGTGATCTGCAGTGCTTAGAATTTCTTTGAGTTGTTCGTCGTCCATTTGCTCCCGACAGAGCTGTGCTGGATCGAAGAACGTTGGAAGTCTGAAGGCGTCTATGTTTGCGAGGACTTTTCTGACTTGAGGGTCAGTTAGAAGTTCGGAATCGCTCCAGTCGAAGAGTGTGGAAGAGGTGAAAGTGTTGATTCTGGATAAGGTATCCGCAACATCATTCTCTTCGCCCGGGATTTAGCAAATCTCCGTGTTGAACTGGGCGATGTAGGATAATCTGCGTGAGCGAATGGCTGGCATTTTGTCCGAATTTTGCTGCAAAGCATAGACTAACGGTTTGTGGTCCGTGTAGGTCTTGAATTCTGCGCCTTCAAGGTAGTAGTGAAAGTGACGAATCGCCTCGTAAATGCCTGTGAGCTCCCTGTCGTAGGTGGAATATTTATTTTGCGCAGGTGTAAAGAGCTGCGAAAAGAATCCTAAGGGTTCCCACAGGTCGCCTGAGCGTTGCTCGAGGGCTGCTCCCATTTTAGTGTCTGAGGCGTCTGTTTTGAGACGTAAATCTGCGTTTTCGCTTGGGAAGGCGAAGAGCGCGAGATTGGCAACGTCATCTTTGCATTTCTGAAATGCAGATTTGGCTTCATCAGTCCAGGGGACTGGACGCTTGTCCTTTTTCTTGGCACCTTTCAAGAATTCGTTGAGAGGACGCTGCGTGTCGGCTGCATTAGCTAGCAGGCACCTGTAACTGTTCACAAGATCTAGGAATCTGCGCAATTCTTGGATGGTCTGTGATAAGGTGCATTCTTGAATCACTTTGACCTTCTCTGGGTTGGGCTTGAAGCCATTTGGAGTGATGAGATGACCCAGGAAGACCAGTTCTGTGACGCCGAACTTGCATTTTTCTACGTTGACTTGCAGTTCGTAATCGTTGAGGCGTGACAGTACCAAGTCAATGTGTTGTTTGTGTTCCTCTTCTGAAGAGGAGGCGATCAGAATGTCGTCTAAGTAGACGAACACAAAGTCTAGGTCGCCCAACGCCGAATTGATGTAGCGCTGGAAAGTCTGCGAGGCATTACGAAATCTGAATGTCATGAGTGGAAATTCGTAAAGCCCAAAAGGTGTAATAACAGCCGTCTTGGGCACATCTTCCGGAGCTACCGGTATCTGGTGATAGGCTTGGCGAAGATCCAAGGCTGAAAAGATGTTCTTGCCGTGAAGCAAGGTCATGCAGTCGTGCATGTGCGGAATTGGGTAGCGGTCCGGAACTGTGACGGTGTTGAACTTGTGGTAGTCACCGCATGGCCGCCATTTGCCATTCTTTTTTGGTTACATGTGTAATGGACTGGCCCAAGGACTGCTTGAGGGACGACAGATGCCCAGCTCGCACCATTTGCCGAATTCGGCTTTTGCTGCCTTCAGTTTGGCGGGTGAGAGGCGTCGAGCGCTCTGCGAGACTGGTGGTCCTGTCATCAGTATATGGTGAAATACTTCCCGTTTTTTGACAGCTCGAAATTGAGCTGGTCCAAAAACGTTGGGATATTTGTTGATGATAGAGGCGTATGGGTGTTGCGGAGCCAGAAACGAGATCTGGAATGGTTGCACTGCTTTGACGAACGCAGGTGCATGTGTGCACTGGTTGCCCTGTATTAATCTCTTGAGTCTGAGATCAGATAAGAGGTGATAGTGCGTGAGCAGGTCGGCTCCGATTATGGAATGAGGAACGTCCGCTACGGTAAAATTCCAAGTGAGCCTGTAAGGTAGGCCTATGTCTATCTGAAGGCGTGCGACGCCGAAGACGTCTATCGTGGATCCGTTAACGGCGTATAGTTTTACTTCAGCTGGGCCTTCTCGCCAGCCTTTAGGTTTCGGGATGACCGAGATGTTGGCACCCGTGTCGATTAAAAAAACTTCACCGGAGAGTTTATCTTTAACGTGGAGACGTGCAGTAATGCCTGTCCGGCTGTCAGTCTCCGCGACAGCAGGTTACTCTAGTTTCTCTGACTGGCCAGAGCGTCAGGATTCAGGATTCTATACTCCTGACCGGGTCCACGTTTCCAATTGCACGGGAGGCGACAGTTGCGTACCTCTGTGCCGAACTTGTGGTGGAATCGGCAAAAGCCTTTTTTGTTGTCGCGTGAGCCAGACGGCGATTTAGCGGGCGAGGAGTTGCGCTTGTTTCTGGACTTGGAGCGTGAGCGTTGATTATGTCCAGGGTGGTCGCATAACTCGCGAATGACCGCTATGATTTGGGCAAAACCTTCCTCCATCGAGGGAGGCGCTGGGCTGTGTGTGTTCAGAGCGTTGATGTTGTGCGACTGTTGAAGGACATCATGAGCCATGTCCGCACATTTGACGAGCTCTGATTCTTCTTTGTAGTTCATGACCATGACTTGAACTTGCGCTGGGAGACGAGTTCGCCATAGAGAGATGACGGTATCTCTGGGTACGCGTCCTTGCGCTAGGCTCAGCATTTCGGCTAGAAAATCCGAAGGTCGTTTGGTGCCCATTTCTATGTTCTTGCAGAGTTTGTCCAGTTGTTGTTCTGGAGTTTCTGAATATCTCTCTGTTAGGATCTTTTTGAGAGAATCGTACTTGTGACCTCTAACAAGCGTGTTGAGTTTAAATTGCAACTCACGGTGAATATCTTGGGTGAGATATCTGCCTACAAAGTTGAATTTGGCTTCGTCTTCGGTGACGTTGTGTGCCATAAATAGGTCTTCTAATTGTTTGAACCAGCCTTGTGGGTCGTGTCTGTAGAAATTCCAGAACTGAAGGTGTCTGGTGTTGACGAAGACTGAAGAGTTGGGACCTTGAGGATGCGTCGAGGTTCCTTGCTCCAGATTGTGTGTAAAGGTGTATCCGGTCGAAGGGATCGAGCCGGTAGCCACATCTGGCCAAGGATATGACTGAAAGATAGGCATTCCAGTCGCAAAAGAGTGAGACCGGTTGTAACCTGTCGACGAAATGCTCGTGGGCAAGCTCTGTGACACGCTGAGGCGATTGCTGCAGCTAGACGTTGCCGTGGTGGTCAGAGCCGGTGACGCTGAGACTGTAGACGCTTGCGATGAGATCGTGACAGGCGCAGGCATTGTTAAGGGGAATTAGTTACCCGGAGCCTGGTTTGGGTGATGTCCTCCTTGCGAAAAGGTGAGGTGCTCTTTCATGACTTTCATGAGCTCATCTAGCTTGCGGTCGATTCGCTCATTGACAGCTTCATTAGGTTGCCCGTGGTGTGTGAGGTTTGGTTGAGGCCAAAGTTGGATTGGTTTCCTCCAGCCGCCAAGTTGTTAGCGTTGGGCGTGCCGAAGGTGAACACCGAGGACGTGGTTGGTGGTGCTGGTTGATTCTGCGAGGTTGCAGAAAAAGATGCTCCTGTCATTGTGTTGGTTGGCGAAGTTTGTGTGGGTGTGTCGCCGCTCGATGAGCAGACTTGGTTAGACGTCTGTTGGTTGGCTGGACTATTTTTATTCACAGGCGAGTGCTCAACCATGTTTGCGGATAAAAGAGCTCTTGTTGCACT
This sequence comes from Torymus aiolomorphi, assembly GCA_036365515.1. Lineage (NCBI taxonomy): Eukaryota > Metazoa > Arthropoda > Insecta > Hymenoptera > Torymidae > Torymus > Torymus aiolomorphi. Next base: position 67,521,528 of record CM070877.1, read on the forward strand.
ACGGGTGGTGCGGGAGGGTAGGATGGGGTAATGTGAGGTTGGATCTTGTAAGGCTTTTAGTTCCCGATTGCTCATTTACGAGGAAATGCAGAAATCCGTGGAATGAGGTTGATATGGTGCCTAAAATTGCCTTACGCCGCTGCGTATTACAAACTCCTAGATAGTGCTCGCAGGCACATACAATAATTTAATAAACTAAACCTAAGCTAAAGCTTAAAACTAAATCACGTGTTTTTTGTTATTTCATAAATGTCGTGGCGCGGACGAAGGCAATGCTTGATTGCAAGGAGAGTGCTGTTTTCCCTCCGTGAATCGCTGCTCAAAGGAGAGGGAAACAACAGCTCCGCCTCGGCGACAGCATTGACGCAAGAGAAGGATTGATTGCGGGCGCGTGCTGCGAGCCGAGACAATGCTGATTGTAAGGGAGAGCGCCGCCTCCCTTCGCGCGAGTCACCGCTCGAAAAAAAAAAAGGGGGAAACAAACTCTCCCGTACCGGCAGTTGCGTCGACGCAAGAAAAGATTTGCGAAATAGTCTCACTAGATAATGCGTTAGTTCGCTGCGGACGCGGAAGTGCGGAACGCAAGTTTCGAGAAATACTGTAAAAGAAGTCTTTGGAAGCGACCTTGCGTGAGAGCGAGTTTGAAAAACGCGACAGTGCACGAAAGTTGAAATGGCCACCAAGATGGCCATCAAGTTCTTGGAACGCATGGACGTTGCCCGCGAATTCCGAGAATTCAAGATTGCACGAGGCGCAAATGTACCGCGATGCGCGTTGCTATCTTTGTCGGTCGCACGCTAGCTTTTGCTCGCACGCGTACCTGTACGCAATACTGAAGTCGTTGCTTATATCGAAAGTGATGTGTCAATTGTTGCTGGGTAGCTTCGTTGCTCCACGGGTGCGGTAAAAGGCGCCGGTGACGGTGGCTTCACGCAAAGCCGCACGCGGAGGTCTGCTTTGCTGCTAGTTGAAGTGACGTTGAATGCAGCGGCGATGCGATGAAAAGGCGCCGGTGACGATGGCTTCACGCAAGAGCCTTCGCTGCTCCCCGTTGAGTTAGTAAGGAGGAGTGATTTTGATGATGGCTTGCATCATTCAGAGAATGTCTGTGTGCGCCGGCGTGTCTGCACGCACACGACGTAGTTCGACAAAGGTCGAATTTCCCGGTATGAGCCAGCGTGCCTGCACGCATACGGGAAGTGTGGCAAAAGATTGTGGCCTTTTGCGCAGTCCCCACGTTTCTCGAGAGAAGACGTGGAGAACTGAAGAGAAAATCTGTGTGCGCCGGCGTGCCTGCACGCACACAGAGAGCAAGTCGAGCACGAGCGGACTTGTTGCTGCTCGATGCTGTGAGAGCGAGCTTGTTACGACGCGTCGCTCTGCCGCAGCCAGAAAGGCACACTGAAGGTCGCGCAGGCGAAGCTCCAAGTCGGGGTCACCAATGTAGGAAGTGGTGAGGTGAGGTGAATGATATAGACACTACTTCCTACTGAAGTCTTTATTCTCTCTCTCTCTGGCGTGGTCCGACTGGAACAGTGGTCGGAGCGGAACTGAGCGGCGACGTCGGCGGCGCTCGCTCGCAGCATGGCTACTCTCTCTCTCTACAGCACCATCAAGTGCCGCCACCTATCGGTGGGGGCCTACATATATATAATTGACCACACGAAGGTTCTGCATTTTTGTTTGGTAATAAAGTATTTGGCGTTATATGACAATCTTGTCTTTGAATTTTTAAATTATAAATAGCTTTTTTCTTTTCGTATTTTACGTTTGCACTAAATGGAGCAAAGCAAAATAAGTTATTATAATATCTGATTAAAGTTCGAAAATTATTATCATATAATAATAGATTCTTTAGTGTTTTATTGTATATACTTAGCGGAGACAAAATTATTTTACCCTTACTACAACAAATTGATTTATGATATTCTTCTTTCCAATATACTGCCGAACAAAATTTACATACATAACTCATATTACCAAAATATGATTCATACTCTAAATTTTTATTTTTACTACATTTCTGTTTATTTACTTTTAACGTAGAAAAGGATGATGACGCAAGATGTTCGAGGACGAGCTCGGCAACGCCTCTCCTACACTATATGTATATAAGAGAAAGAGAGAGAAGAAGAGAGAGATAGAGAGAGGGGGAGAGAAAGAACTAACGAAGGCACTCAATCCGTCTCTCGCCGTTTTCTCATGCTCTATTTGCAGTTGCTGCACTTTTCTTTGGAAAGAAAAAATACGGACAGCGTTCGACTTGTAATTGAACTGTCAAATGAATGCGCATACGCCGCGCTGCGCTCGCGTGAGTTTGGCGTTATCCTTGATTCGAATAATTAAGAAGTTTCCTTTCAAAAAGTTGCTCTGTAATTAATTGGTCTCGTTAATTGCGGAGAAAAGGCGCGCATTATAATAAATACGCGAACGCGCTTCTTGCGCTGATGGCAGGAGGGTGGAATAGTTTGTTTTGAGAAAGCTGCCTGTTATTTGTGTATCGAGGTGAAGAACTGACAACGGAGCGATGCAAAAGTTGTCGACAGAAGTGTCTTCTGCATCACAGAGAGTTGTCATTAGAGGGACAATGCGGAGGGACAATGCGGAGGGACAATGCGGAGGGACAATGCGGAGAGACAATGCAGAGGAACGCGGAGGGATGCGGAGAGACGCGGAGAGACGCGGAGGGACGCGGGGGGATGCGGAGGGACAAGACTCTATTTGCGGAGGGACGCGGAGGGACGCGGTGGGATGGGGAGAGACGCGGAGGGACGCGGAGGGACGCGGAGGGACGTGGAGGGATACGGAAGGACGCGGAGGGACATGCGGAGGGACAATGCAGATCCCAAATATCGCAAAAAAACAGTGAATTTTACGTTATTTTGTGGAGGGCACTTTGCGGAGGGACGCGGAGGGGCGCGGAGGGACGCTGACGGACGCGAAGGGACGCGGAGGGTTAACGACTCAATTCAGCTTACAACTATATAGTATAGTAAGATATATATATATACATATATATATAATTATATATATACATGGTTACGAACCATTATAAAATTAAAGAATTTGAATTAATTAATAATATTTGACACCAATGTATGGATACCTAATCATGTACAACTTCGTCGTAGCTAACGCAAGCAACAAAAGATATAAAAAAAAAGTACGGATTATAAACGCAACATATAATATTAAACGCAAAGAAAAAACTAAATTCAAAAAGGAAATTTTAATTTCATAACGCTCAACGAATTTCAGAAAGAAAACAATTTGCGCTCGCGGATGCCTAACTCTGGTCCTCGTTGACGCGCCCTGTATGAATAAGGTAGAAGCAACCTTAGGCCCTCACAGGGGATGACCTTGCGGTCACCTTCCTAGGAGTTAGGGAGGGGGGCGACGCCGCCCTTGGCTTTACACCGCTACCTTATACTAGTAAGGAGAGCGCCGAATCGGGCGAACCAACTCGACTTGGTCAGCTTTATCCCCAAGGAGTAATCGCTGACCTATGCCCTTACTTCACCTTGCTTACCTTACATCGCTTGCTGCTTTGCACCAGAGAAGCGAACTGGAGCTGGAGCTCGAGACTAAGAGAGCTCCTCGTGGCGTGCACCCTATATTTATACTGGAAAAGCGCAGATGATAGATTATCTGATCACCTCCTCGGGAGGATGCGCAGTCAACTCATTTACATATACGGTAGAGTAGCAAGTATGTAACTATCTAGTTACATACTTGCTGCACTTATTGCCACCTGGAATTGTATGGCGTGAAATTCAAACTTGGTTAACCTCTAGTCTGCCGGAAAGCCTAAATAAGGCTCTACCTGTGATCGGAACATTGTATAAGTTATATCTAAGATATAGTGACATAGTTTGGGCATTTTCTAAGGGGATTAAAGCCCTTCAAATCCCGGCAGTCTAAAGGTTAATAATGATAACACCGGTACACAAAAAAAGAGGTCTGTACTTTTAACCAGACCCACCAATCTTCATGTATTTTTTCGCGCTGAATCCGAATCTGGAGTCCATTTAAGCCCTACACCTCGAGATTTTGAGTAAATTGCAAAAACAACTAAAAATTGCGAAAAATCGCGAAAAGTGGCCAAAAATCACTTTAGTGAGTACGAGAAAATTCTGAAAATTTTTTTTTTACCCGGATTAAGGGTGTTTCTTGATTATTTTTCCGCGCTGCACCCGAATATGGAGTCCCTTTAAGCCCTATACCTCGAGATCGTGAGTAGATTGTAAAAAACAGCTAAAAATTACGAAAAAACGCGATAAATCGCTTTAATACGAGCGAGAAAATTCTGAAAAAATTTCTGGGATTAAAGGTACTTCTTGTATATTTTCATGCGCTGATATTGCCAAAACCATGAAAAATAGATAAAGAAAGCGAAAAATCGAAAAAATTTGAAAAATTTGGAAAAGGAAAAACTAGAAATCATGAATAGCACAAAATCTGGAACTAATTTTGCAATTATATTTTTTTTCTCTTGTAGCTAACTCTTTTCTCTTCAAATGATCTATGCAATGGGTTTCTTTTTCTCTTTTTTGTATTCTGATTAGTTTCTCTCTTGAGCGTCCAACAGAAATCTGCCATCATGTTAGCATCCCATCTTCCTTGGTATCGTTTTCCATTTCGCTTATGTCTTGATGGAATCGTTCTCCTTGTTCTTCGCTGAATTCTCCGAGGTTTTCAGGAAAGTAGTCAAGATGTGAGTGCAGAAAGTGCAGTTTGAAATTCATCAAGCAGCCTAACACTTTAAAATTTTTCAACAAGTCTTTAACCAAATTCTGGTAATCATCACTCTTCTCATTTCCTAAGAACTTCTGAGAGACATTTTTGAAACTTTGCCATGCCGCTTTTTCGGTGTCATTCATGTGGTTCGTGAAATTTTTGTCTTGAAAAGGAGTGCAAATTTGCGGGCCATCGAAAACACCTTCTTTTAAGTTTGCATCACATATCGTTGGAAACTTCTCTCTTAAATATTCGAAACAATCACCATCTTTGTTTAGAGCTTTGACAAATTGCTTCATAAGACCAAGCTTGATATGAAGAGGTGGTAGTAGAATATTTGAAGGATCAACCAACGGGCTGTGGATGATGTTCCTCATCCCTGGATGAAACTCCGTTCTCTTTGGCCATTCTTTCTGTTTGTAGTGATATTTTCTATCTCCGCTATCCCATAGACATAAGAAGCAGGGATTTTTTGTAAAACCTGATTGCTGGCCTAGAATCAGGGTTGAAATTTTTAGATCACCGCAAACTCTCCATTGATGTTCCTAGTAGTTTATTCTCCAAAACTATTTGCAATTTCTCGTACGTCTCTTTGAGTTTCGTTGAGTGAGCTATCGGAATAGGTGCATATGTGTTCCCGTCATGAAGCATCACAGCTTTGAGACTTCTTTTTGAAGAATCAATGAAAAGTCTCCACTCTTCGTCCTTATAAGTGTTCGATCTTAATTCATCAACCAATCCTTTTACATCCGAACAAAAAACTAATGAATTCTTCTCATCTTACGTAAAAAATTTGCGAATTCTCTATCACGATAAACGTAAGCTTTTGTTCCTTTTGACAACAAATTTTTCTTCTTTAGTGCAGCTGCTCGATATTCAGCTCCATCTTTGGGTAGTCCCAAGCTCGTATGAGATCGTTCAACTCCTGCTGGTTGAAAGTTTGAGGAACATTCGCCTCACTTGCTGGTGAGTATTCGTCGTCCCCGCTATCATTTTCAGATTCTTCCTCGGAGATCTCATTAATTTGCATTTCTTCTTCTCCCCGATAATGGTCTACATCCATATGCTAAATAGAGATTCTTTCACTTACAACTGTTATTTTTTCCGGTTTTGCAACTGAAGGTACGTTGGCGTAAGATTGAAACCTTTGATGTCTGTCATACAAAAATAGCAGTTTTCTCGGCATGATGGTACAGACCATATCATCGGTTTCGTAAATCTCAGCTGCTTTTTTATTATTAAAAATATTACTTATGTCGACTGCAATTTAATATCAACTGGTAAGAATTTTTCCATCGGTCTTACAGTCTTACAAATTAAATTAAAATAATTAATATTTATGGCAGTCAGATTGCCCTTGTTTATAATCACCCCCGCAGAATCTGAAATAAAAACTTAATTAAAATCTGGAAAAAACTTTGTTAGCAAAGGACGATCTGACTGCCCACCACCACCACATTGTCCGACGTTTCGAGCCTGCTCCGGCTCCTCCTCAAGGACTGAAATAAAACCCGCGATACACCTCCTTATATACCATGCACCCATACCCCCTTCTTTTTTCTTACCCCACCACCCTCCACATTCCCGTCTCCAACTTGCCATTCTCACTTAAATTAATAAAGAATGATAAATGTTATCTAATTTACTTGACTCTATCATTAAATTTACATTATTCCGATTTCTTAGAATGTGAATACTTTCAAGGCTTTCCCTCTTATATTTATTCTTAATCCCCTGTTCCAAAATATCCACACTCCCAAAATCGAAAGAATGCAAACTATTTAAACAATGTTCTTTCAAACCCGATGTACAACTTGAGCTGCGTAAACTATATTGATGTTCATATATTCTCTTTTTCAAATATCTACCCGTTTGACCAATATAACAACCATTACAATCCCTACAATTAATTTTATAAACAACTCCCGATTTCAAACATTTATCATCCTTGTCTTTACAATTACTAAATAACCTTTCTAAATTATTATCATTTCTAAAGAAAACTTGAATATTATGTTTACTAAAAACCCTTCTAATCCTTTCCGACAAACCTCTAACATATGGTAAACTAAAATATGCATTCTTTCCATTTCTATTCCTTGTTTGATTATCTACCCGCTGCTTCAATCCACCATTATAAATTTCCCACACTCTCTCATCAATCATTTTATCAATAAATTTTACGGGATAACTATTTTTAATAAATGTTTCTCTAACTAAATTTAAATTCTTTTTCCTAAAATCTTTATGTGACAATTTAATCGCTCTGTCAATGACACCTTTGATCGCACCTGTCTTGTTTCCGAATTGGTGGTGAGAATCAAAATTTAAAAATCTACCTGACCATGTAGGTTTTCTATACCAATCTAATTTCACTCTATTATTATTACCTCTAATGACTCTAATATCTAAAAAACTCAATTGATAATCTTTCTCAACTTCTTTTGTGAATTTAATTCTATCATGGATAGAATTAAACACATCCACCATTTCATCCACAAAACATTCTGGTACAACTGCAAAAATGTCATCAACATATCTTTTAAAAATAATTGGCTGAAAAACCAACTTAGACAAAGCAATACTTTCCAATTTTTCCATTACTAAATTGGCTATAACAGGTGACAAAGGTGATCCCATTGGACAACCATATCTTTGTTCATATAGACTATTATCAAAAGAAAAAATTGTGTTTTTAAAAACCAAATTAAGTGCCTTTATAAATTCATCTTTTGTTAAACTAGTATGTACTTTAATTTCAGACCATTTATCTTGTATAATATCATTCAACAACTCTAAAGGTATATTTGTAAACAAAGATACTACATCCAATGAAACCATCCTATGATCATTCGGAATAATAATATCTTTCATTATACCATAAAAACTCCAACTATCTTTAATATATGAATTTGTTTTACCTACTATCTTGAACAATATATTAGACAAAAATCTAGCAAGTCTATACGTCGGAAAATTTATCGATGATATTATTATTCTATATGTCAACTGTTCTTTGTGAATCTTAGGAAGCCCATAACATTTAGCTACAGTGCCATTTTCACATTTTAAATATTTAAACATACTATCCTTAATATAAGCTTTTGTTTTCCAATGCATCAATAATTCTTTCAATTTATCTTGTAGTCTATTGATATGTGGATTCCTAATTTTCACATAAGTGGTATCATCCTCCAACATAAGTTGAATTTTATTAATATAATCCCTTTTATCTGAAACTACAGTTACATTTCCTTTATCTGCTTTTTGGAAGATCATATTCGGATTCTCTCTCAAGAATTTCTTCGTTATTTTTAAATCATGGAATAAATTACTGTTCAAATAATTATCAAATCTATGTTCTCTTTTAAAATTATTAACAACTTTAACTAAAGAACTCCTACATTCTTTTTTAAACTCCAGATTAAAACTACTCATACTACTTTCTACCTCAGCGATGATATTCTTGATCGGAAGAGATTTACTTGAATATGATATTCCAAATTTAGCACCCTTTGACATGATATTTACCACTTCTTCTGGTATTACTTTGTCAGTTAAATTTCTAAACCAATCCTTATTAACATTGTTAGTTTGATTGACCTGAGAGTGTTTTCTATGCTTTAAATATTCAAATTTTCTTTTTAATTTACTCCTATGGTTATATTTTACTTTTTCAAAGTGCCTCTTTTGACCACGAAAAAATTCTTGCAAATCATTCTGTTCTATTTTATTATATAAATATCTTTCAAGCTCTAATAAATATTTATTCAAACGATTAATTTCAAAATTCAAATCTCTAATTTCTAAGTTAAGTAATTTATTTTTGAAAAAGAAAATATTTTTCCGTAGATCATAAGAAACTCTTTTATTGTAATCCCGATAAAAACCCTTATCATCAAATTTTTTTCCAATATGTTTAGGAAAAATATTTGATTTTTTACACCTTAGAAGAAAAGTGAGTTGCTCCTTTAAAATTACAATCCTTAAAACCATTTTTACCCATTTTGAGCAATAATCTTTTACCACCTTCCCATAAATCCCATATATATCTCTAAAAAACATTTTACCCCACCTTTAATAGACCTTAGTTTTATCATTAAAAATATTACTTATGTCGACTGCAATTTAATAAGTCTAAGTTGGTTTTTCAGCCAATTATTTTTAAAAGATATGTTGATGACATTTTTGCAGTTGTACCAGAATGTTTTGTGGATGAAATGGTGGATGTGTTTAATTCTATCCATGATAGAATTAAATTCACAAAAGAAGTTGAGAAAGATTATCAATTGAGTTTTTTAGATATTAGAGTCATTAGAGGTAATAATAATAGAGTGAAATTAGATTGGTATAGAAAACCTACATGGTCAGGTAGATTTTTAAATTTTGATTCTCACCACCAATTCGGAAACAAGACAGGTGCGATCAAAGGTGTCATTGACAGAGCGATTAAATTGTCACATAAAGATTTTAGGAAAAAGAATTTAAATTTAGTTAGAGAAACATTTATTAAAAATAGTTATCCCGTAAAATTTATTGATAAAATGATTGATGAGAGAGTGTGGGAAATTTATAATGGTGGATTGAAGCAGCGGGTAGATAATCAAACAAGGAATAGAAATGGAAAGAATGCATATTTTAGTTTACCATATGTTAGAGGTTTGTCGGAAAGGATTAGAAGGGTTTTTAGTAAACATAATATTCAAGTTTTCTTTAGAAATGATAATAATTTAGAAAGGTTATTTAGTAATTGTAAAGACAAGGATGATAAATGTTTGAAATCGGGAGTTGTTTATAAAATTAATTGTAGGGATTGTAATGGTTGTTATATTGGTCAAACGGGTAGATATTTGAAAAAGAGAATATATGAACATCAATATAGTTTACGCAGCTCAAGTTGTACATCGGGTTTGAAAGAACATTGTTTAAATAGTTTGCATTCTTTCGATTTTGGGAGTGTGGATATTTTGGAACAGGGGATTAAGAATAAATATAAGAGGGAAAGCCTTGAAAGTATTCACATTCTAAGAAATCGGAATAATGTAAATTTAATGATAGAGTCAAGTAAATTAGATAACATTTATCATTCTTTATTAATTTAAGTGAGAATGGCAAGTTGGAGAGGGGAATGTGGAGGGTGGTGGGGTAAGAGAAAAGAAGGGGGTATGGGTGCATGGTATATAAGGAGGTGTATCGCGGGTTTTATTTCAGTCCTTGAGGAGGAGCCGGAGCAGGCTCGAAACGTCGAACAATGTGGTGGTGGTGGGCAGTCAGATCGTCCTTTGCTAACAAAGTTTTTTCCAGATTTTAATTAAGTTTTTATTTCAGATTCTGCGGGGGTGATTATAAACAAGGGCAATCTGACTGCCATAAATATTAATTATTTTAATTTAATTTGTAAGACTGTAAGACCGATGGAAAAATTCTTACCAGTTGCTTTTTTATTGTTATCCCATCACATTAACATCCTGTAACATGAGCCACAAATAATATGTGGAATCCAATTAACATCCTGGTTGGGATCTTCTAAACCGAAGCACATACTGTAAAGAGATCTCACTTTAGTAGACATGGATCTACGATATCTAGAAATTTCAAAGTCACCACAAACAAAACTGAACGAAATACAACTTTAATCACACTTGTGTGAGTTATTTCTTGTGGTATTATACTCTACAAAGGCCAAGTCACCCACCAATGTAGAGCTGCGGTCGCTTGATGACGACGCCTGCGGGCCCGATTTCCCATCCTGACCAGCCGTCGATACTGGGGTTACGAGTCCCTGCATCGTAAAGCACTGGTTTGTGCCTGCGATGACGGCGAAAACGCAGTTAACCCAGAGACTCTGCCAGACGGATCTGTTGCTCACCATCACCACGTGGAGGTGCCCTGGTTACAGGCTCAAGCCATAAGTGCTTTACGATGCAGGGGCTCGAAATCTCAATATCGGCGGCTGGTCAGGATGAGAAAGAGGGCCCGCTACAACTAGAAATATCTCACATGAGTGTGATAAAAGTTGTGATTCTTTTTGTTTTGTTCATGGTGAATTTGAACTTTCAAAATATCGGATATCTTTAACTAAAAAGATGAAATCTGTTTACTATGATTCCTTTGGCTTGGCAATTTGCAACCAGGATGTTAATTGGATTCCACATATAATTTGTGGCTCGTGTTACACGATGTTAGTGCGATGGGATAACACTAAAATAATCGAGCAGCTGAGATTTACGAAACCGATGATATGGTCTGCACCATCATGCCGAGAAAACTGTTATTTTTGTATGACAGATATCGAAGGTTTTAATTTAACCAACAAAGCTAACATTTCTTACGCCAACGTATCTTCAGTCGCAAAACCGGAAAAAATAGCAGTTGTGAATGAAACAATCTCTATTTAGCATATGCATGTAGACTATTCTCGGAGGGAAGAAGAAATGCAAATTAACAAGATCTCCGAGGAGGAATGTGAAAATGATAACGGAGAAGACGAATACTTAGCAGCAATAAAGGCGAATGTCCCTCAGACTTTCAACCAATAGAAGTTGAACGATCTCATACGAGATTTGGATCTACCCGAAGATGGAGCTGAATATCTCGCAGCTGCACTAAAGAAGAAAAGTTTGTTGTCAAGAGGAACCATAGCTTACGTTTATCGTGATAGAGAAAAGGAGTTTCGCAAATTTTTCACGAAAGATGAGGAGAATTCATTAGTTTTTTCTTCGGATGTAAAAGGGTTGGCTGATGAATTAAAACCGAACACTTATAAGGATAAAGATTGAAGACTTTTCATTGATTCTTCAAAACGAATTCTCAAAACTGTGATGATTCATAATGGGAACACATATGCACCTATTCCGATAGCTCACTCAACGAAACTCAAAGAGACTTTCGAGAATTCTAGGCCAGCAATCAGGTTTTACAAAAAATCCCTGCTTCTTATGTCTGTGAGATAGCAGAGACAGAAAATATCACTACAAACAGAAAGAATGTCCAAAGAGAATCGACTTTCATCCAGCGACGAGTAACAGCATCCACAGCCCATTGGTTGATCCTTCAAATATTCTGCTACCACCTCTTCATATCAAGCTTGGTCTTATGAAGTCATTTATCAAAGCTCTAAACAAAGATGGTGATTCTTTCGAATATTTAGGAGAGAATTTTCTAGCGATAAGTGATGCAAACATGAAAGAAGGTATGACCCGTAAATTCGCACTCTTTTTCAAGACAAAAATTTCACGAAGCACATGAGTGACACCGAAAAAGTTTCATGGCAAAGTTTCAAAAATGTCTCTCAGAAGTTCTTGGGAAATGAGAAGTGTAATGACTACCAGAATTTGGTTGGAGACTTGTTGAAAAATTCTAAAGAGTTAGGCTGCTTGATGAATTTCAAACTGCACTCTCTGCACTCTCATCTTGCGAAATGGAAAAACGATACCAAGGAAGATGGGATGCTAACACGATGGCAGATTTCTGTTGGATGCTCAAGAAAGAAATGAATCAGAATACAAAAAAAAGGAAAAGAAACCCGTTGCATAGGTCATTTGAAGAGAAAAGAGTTCGCTACAAGAGAAAAAAATATAAGAGCAAAATTAGTTCCAGATTTTGTGCTATTCATGATTTCTAGTTTATTGTTTTCCAAATTTTTCAAATTTTCTCGACTTTCGCTTTTTTTAGCTACTTTTCACGGTATTAGCAATATCGGTAAGTGATTGAATTTAAAATACTTCAAAAACGAGTTCAGCGCATTTTCTTGCTCGTATTAAAGCAATTTCTCGCGCTTTTTCGTAATTTTTAGCTGATTTTTGCAATTTTATTCAAGATCTCGAGGTGTAGGGCTTAAAGAGACTTCAGATTCGGATGCAGCGCGAAAAAATACACAAGAATCTCCCTTAATCCAGATAAAAAAATTTTTCAAAATTTAGTAGTACTCACTTAAGTGATTTTTCGCCACTTTTCGCGATTTTTCGCAATTTTTAGCTGTTTTTTGCAATTTACTCAAAATCCAGAGGTATAGGGCCTAGATGGACTTCAGATTCGGATTCGGCGCGAAAAAATACACAAGGAACACCCTTAAGTCGGGTAAAAAAAATTTCTTCAGAATTTTCTTCTACTCACTAAAGTGATTTTTGGCTACTTTTCGCGATTTTTTGCAATTTTCAGCTGTTTTTTGCAATTTACTCAAAATCTCGAGGTGTAGGGCTTAAACGGACTCCAGATTCGGATTCAGCGCGAAAAAATACATGAAAATAGGTGGGTCTGGTGAAAAGTACAGACCACTTTTTTGTGTATCGGTGTTATGTTAATATGGGGTTATGCTGAGTATGTACTGGAAGCGCAGCTCGTATGTTATTTCATTCAATATCTCTGGCTAATTATGCGTGCCATGTATAATTGTTAGTAAACAAAAAGTATTTGTAATTCAAATCTCCCGCCGTGACCATTAGTGCTAGTGCACTCATCCAGGCACTTATGGATTGAGTTATTGCTCTATCACCTATATGGCGTGTTGAGTGCCACTTTTGCCAATTTGAGTCACTGCGAGAGACTTGCGTCGGTAAACAGAATTCCTTATAATTGTAATAATAAGTCACGTATATGTATATATATATATTGGGTGTATGACTTAATTTTTACAGATTTTTCAGCAAATTTATTTCATATAAGAAAATAGAGATTAACGAACTTAATCTTGGAAATATTATCCATCGGTTTCTATGACCTTTCGCCATCTCTCAGGTAACAGACGAATGCCGACGTGAAAGAAAGTCATCGACCAATTTACGCACATCATCCAGCGTTTTAAACTATTTATCCACTAAATGGTAGTCGGATGGGGCCAAGTCTGGTGAATATGCCGCGTGCGGGACAACTTCCCATCCCAAGTTCAAGAGGATCTTCTGAATCGCGCGAGCAACGTGAGGTCTGTCGTGGTCATGCAGCAGTATGACTTGCCTGCTTTCTTGTCCAGTAAATGGTCTTTTCTGATCAAGTTCTTCGCTCAGTTTGTTCAATTGTCGGCTGTAGCGTTCCGCAGTCACCGTCTGACCAGTTTCCAGGCGTTCGTAATAAAGCACACCCTTCATATCCCACCAGATACACAGGAGAACCTTCTTTAAGTTGATGTTCTTTTTCGGCGTCGATGTACTGGGTTTCCCAGGATCTACCCACAACTTTTTACATTTGGAATTCTCGTAAAAAATATACTTTTTTCTATTCCTCGGGCGAAAGTACACGCGTTTTCGCCGTTTTTTTACACTAGAAAAAGAAGCACTTTTGCCCACTGCGTGCATCACTTGTTTCACGCGCGACCGAAAGCTCTGTGAGCAATGTTTTGAATAGTCTAACCCCATATACGATACAGCGGATTGTGACTTTGCCGCGCGGAAGTCGCAAAAGTGTGTGACTTCGACGCGGAACTGTCTCGCATCGGAAGCGTGGTACTCTCTAGAAGGATGGTCTACTATGAATTCATGTTTATTTATTTGAAAATATCCTCTCTCTCTCTCTCCCTATCTCTCTTTATCTCTCTCTATTTTAGCCTATTGGCGGAACATTATGACATTCGTATAAGTATTTTTATAAGTATTTTATTTACCACATACTTTTATTTATTATTTCAAAGATTATCTTTTTAGTTTTCTTTTGCATTGTTGTGGTTTTGATAAACCTTTTATATCTCTTATGTATTTTACGACATAATGAACTAAATCTTTATAGTATTCTATTGTAATTGACTGAAATTTATAATTTTATACCTTTTAATGTATTTTCTAATTTTTGCCGAAAAGGCAGAATAAAGATTTATCTATTTATCTATCTATCTCTCTATTCATCTTTCTCTTGACTCATATGAGTATGTAACGATCTGCTTGTTCATGTATTTTCGATGCCCGCCCCAACCAGCAGCACTCGCTACGCTCGTGCTGCAAATGTGGAGCGGGCATCGAACACACCTAAACGCGCGCATCGGAAAAAACCAATTGCGACAGGTAAATAAAATTGAAAAATATAACCTGCAAACTACAAGAACGACATGAAGTCGCTAACGCTATCAAAGCATAGGGCAAAAGTAAAAACATGGCTGCGCAGAGTTGATGTCACCAGGAAAGACGATGATTTTCGACTTTTCTAGACTGATTAATTAACGTACTTTCGCCCGGGAATAGAGAAAAATACTATTTCTTACACGGGGGAAAATGGAACTTTCGCAGGCACGTGATATGACGACCGAGGCGAAGCCGAGGCCGAGCCGAGGCAAAATCTACTATTTCATCACCCGTCACAATTTTCCACAAGAAGTCCTTTTTTGTTGCCTGGTAAACAGTGAAAGACACGTATTCATAGGTTGACCTAGGTTGTGTTATATCAACATATGTGGAACCCACCTTCCAAGTTTTTGAATTTTTCCCATTTGGTGCAAACGCTTGGAAATAGCTGTTTGGGTGACTTCTAGCTGAGTTGCAAGCTCTTGTTGCGTTTGCGTTGAGTATTCATCCAGTACAGCTTGCAATTCTGCATCTTCAAATTTTCAAGGCTGTCCAGAGCGCGGCTGGTCACTAAGATCGAAATCACCACTTCTAAAACGTTTGTACCAATAATTACACGTTTTACAAGACACAACGTCGGCCCCGAGAACACTACAAATTGATTCCCGTGCTTTAGAAGTTTTCTTACCTTGTTGGAATTCGTATAGAATGCAGTGCCGAATGTGCTGTTTATCATTTGCCATCGTAAACTCTGCTATTCTGAGAGGTTGTATAACTCACGTAGACTTGTCGGTCGGTGTTCTGAAACCTCGCATCCGATTCTTTGAAAACCACAAAAGACTCCGAAAATATTTCTATTTTAAATATAATTTTAAGCTCGAAGAAAAAATCTAAGTTAAGTCATACACCTAATATATAGAGTTTATTTTTTAGGAAATAGGCCCTATAAGAAGTTTATAAACCCATTTGATCCAAATATATTGAGATTTTAAGATTCGTATCCTGCCGTAACCTGTAGGCTGAACCATTTGATATTTTTTAATGGAATACAGGCCAAAATCTTTGCTTTTTATATCTCCTTTGACTGAAGCTATTCGCATCCCTTAATTTTTCTAATTAATATTATTAAAGTCAAAAATTTGATTTAAAATCCACCATTTGGAAGAAATTTTTAAAAAATGATGAATTTTAATTCAAATTTTTAACTTTAAAAATATTAATTGGAAAAATTAAGAGATGCGTATAGTTTCAGTCAAAGGAGATATAAAAATCGGAGATTTTGGCCCGTAGCCCATTAAAAAATTTCAAATCGTTCAATCTATAGGTTACGGCAGGATACAAATTTTAAAATCTCAGTATCTTTGGATTAGATGGATTTACAGACCTCTGAAATAGGTCCTTTTATGAAATAGGCCTCTGGTAGGGCCTGTTTCATAAAACATAAACTATATTTGTATAATATATATAAAATATCATTACTGATCAAAATTTTTATTTTTAGGTGAATCAAAAAAAAAATTTTTAACTGTAGTACCCCCTAAGTAATTTCATGGAGACTTACCGAAGGAAAATTTCAAAATTATAAAAAACCAGAAAGTTACAGCCAATTAAAAAAAATTTTTATAACCTCGTTAACGAATTTATGGACAACTAGCTATAACTTTCTGAGTTTTTAATAATTATGAATTTTCCCTTCGGTGAGTCCTCATGAAATAACTTAAGGAACAAAACGAGACCTTCAAAACTACAATCGATTAAGAAACAAAAAATATTAAGGTGTTTTATCAATAATTGTTTGTGCTGACAATATCTGTTTCTGAATTATCGACGTTTTGTTCAAAAAGTTATCTTAGTCATGTTGAATACACTTTATTTATAATACATTGACTATTTCTATCATTTTAAATAAATAAATCACCTTAAAACTATGGTTTTTTAATTTTATGTAACCTCTGAATTTAGCACTGCTTTGACTCGGGAGTCGCGTTTGAACCACCTTAATTTCTCTTGAATACTTCCTCTTGAAATCCTCTTGAATATTTCATTTTGAATATTTTCTTGAATATTTCCTCTTGAATATCCTCTTGAGTATATGCTCTTGATTATTCTGTTGAATGTAATCTTTAGTATTTACTCTTATCCTCTTGACTATCCTCTTGAATATACTCTTGAGTGTTTATCATTTAGATTTTCTTAAGTATTTCCTCTTGAATATGCTCTTGATTATCCTCTTAAGTGTTTATCTTGTACATTTTCTTCAGTATTTCCTCTTGAGTATTTCCTCTTGAGTATTTCCTCTTGAGTATTTGCTCTTGAGTATTTCCTATTGAGTATCCTCTCGAGTTTTTGTTCTTGACTATCCTGATGAATATCCTCTTGATTTCCCTCTCATCTAATCTCAGACTTTCCGAGAGCGGGATCCAGAAGATGGATTAGACTGGCTTGTTCTTGCACACTCCTGAAGCTCAAGACAAATCTACGGGCATACGTCTTCATAATCTGCTACTTGATCACGTACGATCGAAGCGAGTGCAGCGGCTATCGTATCGTTCATAGTATCACTGTTGCTGCTGTCGCTGCTGTGGCACGTATCTGTGCAGCAGAAATAACCACAAGGAAATAAAAAACTGACGCTGCTGCTACTTATGCGATACTTCTGCGTCGAAGAGAAACTGTTTGGAAGTCTGCTCTGTTTTCGCATTTGTGACGAAGAAGTGTGCTCTGTGCTGCTGGTTGATTGCATAGAGTTAGGGGCTTGAGAAAGACGGCATATCAAATTTGGGTATAGCAGATGATCTCCTCTACTTCTACTTCACCTTTTGCGTCTGTGAAGAGTCATTGGCAGATATGTGGGCGTGGGAGTCTTTTCAGGGTTGAAGAGTGACTAGAGCTTGAAAACTGGCTGGGCAGCACCGGTTGTCTTATTTCGTCATGTGTCGTGGCTTCTTGTTTTTTGACCTCGTTAAGACTATGTTTACTGCTATCATTGAGCTACTACTACTGCTGCTGCTGTTGCTGCTCTTGGAAGACATCTGATTTCAGCAGCATTTATGCTGTCGAAACTGGAGCATTTAGCGATTAATTGCCGGTCAGCTCGTCTGACTGACGTTGAATTTAAGATATGGCCTTTACGGCATCATTGGCGGGGATGACTTGATTGATCGTCCCCTTGATTGCCAGTCCTCTTGATCGAAAAAATCTTCACGATTGCTAAAATTCTCTTGATTGTCAGTCTTCTATCCTGAGAGGAAAATAAAGTAATCTTTACTTGTCGCAGTCAAGTAAATGTAGTTCAGATCAAACGAAGTTAACTTTACTGGAAACTTCGGTAACCACAACCGGAGTCTTCAGTAGCGCGTACTCTGTGGTCAACAAGTGACACTTACCGAGTAAAAACAGTTCATATAACCAAAAACCGTTTGACGAATTCTCACATCCAGGAGCCTTTTTGTTTGGATAACGTGAACTCTAAATGATTTTTACAAATGTACAAATTAAAAAACAAAATTATCGACAAATTTAAAAGTAAGTAAAATTATTAAATACTAATAATGATTCAAATTTCCTCAGTAAATGAAATTCTAACCTTAAAATGCAAATTGTTTTTATTTTTCAAATCTATGATATGTATATATTTTCTTATTTATTTATGAAATTGAAAAAGGAAATTGTTTGCGGAGACAAGCCCTGATTAAATTTGGAAAGAAAAAAAACATTTGATTTATAATTTCGACTTTTTAGAATTTGTGTCTATTAATTAAATATGATCTATTTATTAACAATTTGTTTTGTGCATTCCAAAATAAACTAACTTATTTGATGGCATAGTTGTCAGAGTTCTATGTTTTGATAGGCACGAGTATAAGGTAAAACACTTAAAGTGTATCACAAAACAAATCAAATTCAATGGGTATAGTTATCAGTACTCTTTATATTGATGATTCTGGTGTAGACATAAGTACATAAACCACTTTAGGTGTTTCATCGAACAAATTAGATTCGATGGGCAGAGTTTTTAGTACTCTTCGTATTGATGATTCTGGTAAACATAAGTATGTAATCCACTTTAGATGTTACATCGAACAAATTAGTTTCAACAGTTGTTAGTAGTTTTTGTATGTATGATTTTGGTAAACATGAGTAGTGTAATCGACGAATTTTTCGTCTATTTATAAAAACAATTATTTTCTTTCACTCACGGTTATATATGTAAAAAAGAATACTTGTAAGTCTTCGAAAAAATTCAACAAGGAAGAGAGCAGAAAGAAGAACAACGGAAAGAAATATCAAGAGGGGGAGAGAGAGAGAGAGAGAGAGAGAGAGAGAGAGAGAGAGAGAGAGAGAGAGAGAGAGAGAGAGAGAGAGAGAGAGAGAGAGAGAGAGAGAGAGAGAGAGAGAGAGAGAGAGAGAGAGAGAGAGCAGGAGAAAAAGAGGAAGAGGAAGAAAGGAACTAAAAAGTGGGCCGAAAGAAAGGCGGAGGCAAACATAGAGAAACAAGCGGATTGGAGAAGAGAGATTAGAGCGATGGGAGGACAAACAAATCGGACACGTGCGGCCACCAAAAATGGAGAAAACAAGTCAAGGAGGCGAGAGGGACCGCACGCGGCCTGGAAACATTAACACCAGCTGCACCGCATTTTCAAAATTTATGGGATGGCGTGCAGCGATAAAAAGAAAGAAGAGGAGAAATTAAGATGACACTTGACCAGGCTTACAGACGTTTTTTTATACTCATGCAGGGAAGGACTAACTTAGGAAGAAAAATCAAGGCCCACGCATGGCTATACTGTGCAGCCTCAACTTACCGAGAACGGAAAAAAACGCTGACACAAAATAGCGAAGAGATAACTCAGCATCCTTTTACCCTTACTCTTCACCATAAAACACAAGGGAACCGCGCAACTGTCACATGGCGTCACGCCGTAGAATGGGTCTGCAAGACGTCCTCCTTGACACCCGAAACTTACGAGATAAGTGGCTGCGGCATTACGGATGCACTACGCATGCAGCGTCGCGGATTTTTCTCCAGAGGGAGCGTTTCCAAGAAGAGGGCATTTGACATTTTTATGCTTTTCTCTATTTAAAAAAATCCCGGGAAATGCATGATAGCAGGAGATGGGAGTCAACCTTCTGCGCAGTTTCCCACAAGGGGGAAAACAAGTTCTCACCAACAACAAGGGAGTTTGCAGTATAAATAGGGCCAGCAAGTGGACCCGAGATGCACACTACTTTTGTGAATTTCTGCGAGGGCGAAGCTCTGCCAGACGAACGACCGATGCCACCAATACTGCCCACGGCGAAGCGCTGCCCGATCGACTCGGCGCCACGGCGAAGTATTGCCCATGCTATGCCTCACCTACCCCAGGGGGACGATTACCTCCCGGAGTGGGTCCCTGCCGAGAGCTGCCGATAACAAGCGCAACCCTTCCGTACCACGCTCCCTGCTGCGAGACCATCCGTCATGGAGGAACAACATCATCGCTGAACCACCGATCCATCGCGACGACGATCTCAAGATAGCGAGCGAACTTTTTGTAAAGGTAGAGGTTTTTTTTGTACATTTTGGGAATTTAATAAACTTCATTATTAGACCAATAAATTGGGATTTTCATTCTTCCTCCGCTGCAACTAAAGGCGTAACGCTTCGAGCGTCGGCCAGTAGCAAAAAGGAGGTAAAGTCCTCCGATCTGCTCCCTTGGTCTCCGAAACCTGGTCAGGCATAGCGCTTTCGGGTGTTGGCCAAAAGACAGGGAGATCCGGCACACCCCATAGGAGGCCTGCTAGAATGATAGCAGTATATTTTGATTCCGACGTAACAGTAGGTAAAACACTTATGAGTATATAATTCAATAAGTAAGTTTATTGCAATCCACCATAAATAAAATTGCTAATAAATAGAGCATTTTGTAGTAAAATAATTTTAAGAGATACAGATTGAATTTTCAAACTTCGCTCTATGAGTTTTATAAATTTTTGTGTATATAATTTTAAAGTTTAAATACAATATAAACTTACTAGAAGTGTAAGTTTTTTTTTCTTGATGGCTTGAAAAGTTTTGTATGAAAATTTAAAAATTTATTATTTATTCAATTCTAAGAGCAAGAGAAGAAAGTAAGGTACAAGGAGTACAATAATAATAAGTTATAAATTTTTTTTATATTATGTTTAGCATCAAAAATCATTTTTTCTTACAGAGGCTGGGGTGGATGCAATGATTTTTAAACAGATAGATGATGAAATGTTATCATATCTTTTTGATAAATTAGAATGTGGGTTTAAAAAACAATTTTACTTAATGTTTTAGAAATGGAAGAATGAAATTCCACATAACTCCACTGAAATTCCTTCAATCCCATCTGATAATCATAATCATATGAATGATATCTTATCACTCTTACATCCACATCAAAACACTAACATGAATGATGATTCAATGAGTGTCGTCGTGATACGTAATGTTAATTTAGATAGATGCAATATTGAGTTTGAACAATTTTATTATGTCTTTTTGTAAATGTGAAACTGAATTTTTTAATTACAATTGGTAAATCAATAAATTGATTAGCTTTACAATTATATTTCAAATAATTAATAAAATGTTCTTACCAGAAGAGGCATTATTATCTGAAATTGAGTCAAAAGCGTTGGTCTCACAAAGCATGTTATCTGCTTCATTAGATTCCATCATCGGCCACCCCCGTTAACCATCTAAAATGCCTTTCAATAGGCCTTTCAATGTGTAGTGTTCGTCAAGACAGAAAAGTATTTATTGATTGGCATCGATCGTTTCCTATGAATGAACTTATGCCAGAGGATGTTACAGGCTAGGGGACATTACATGCATGATTTCTTTTACTTTATTCTGATAAAAATCAAAATTTCCAAATCTGACTCGTATTATTTTTATCTGAAATTTCTATATGCATTAGTCTTAAAAATCTTATTTGTCTTCGAGTTATAATCTACCAGGTAAATTACATTTAAAAAGGTACCCGCTCTATTAAGGCAAAAATGATCTATTTTTTAAGTAACACCTTGAAATATTAAAATTCAACTTTTTAAAGTTAAAGTAAGTTTGAAGTTTATAATTGCACGTGATTAAAAAAGATTTCTATACGCGCATTTCTTTTTTAAGGATATTAATGATAACATAGCTGTTGTGTAAAAAAAATTTGTGACATAGTTCAGAGGGAGCTGCACACAAAAAAATGAATAAAAGTGCTAACCTTGAACGTAATCCCAATTGTCAATATCAAAGTAAAAAATTAAGACTTAATACGGTTTTCGAAATCAAGAATGATGCCTGTAGCATCACGTGATAATATGTAATTATGGCCGTGTTACAGCCAGGGGAAGTTATATTTCATACTTTAATCAAGTTAAACATAACAATAAAACCAACTTTCATCAAGTTTGATAATTTGATTACATAAAAGCACATATAATCTATTAATATGAATTTTTTGTCATTATATTTCTGATATTGAATTAAATATTTAGATATTACTAAAATATGCACCTTAAATGATTTCCATCCATATAAGACTTTCCGCGTCAGCTCAAGGTAAGATAATAACATTTAGCAATAGATATAAATATCTTTATTTAATTACTAATAAAAAAAAACACATATAAAGTTGTATTATGCATTTTATTAGCAATTTTTTTTTGTGAAAAATTTATTTTGTGAATTTTAATTTAATAAAAGGCATCGATAAATCAGTTTGAGGAAGCTAAGTGCTAATAAATTGGCAGCGGTTTTCTTATATTACAAAGTTGTAAAACCTATCTCAAAAAACTTTTTACGAAAGTTTAAACTAAGGCAGGTATGAGTATCTCTTTCCCTCTCTCTCTCTCGTTCCTTCTTTCTCTCACTCTCTCTCCCTCTCTCTCAACAGCTGTCAAACTTTGTACCAAGAACTTTAATGAGAGCTTAAATATTTTTTGAAAATAATCAATCCTTTCTTTAAAAACCTAATGTTATAAGTATGTTCTAACAACACAATTTGTCTAGTCCTTTATTTCTTCTAATCTCATCTATTGCCGAATCCATCTCAAATCAGGTGGTCCGCTTATGCCTATGTCACCGATCATTTGTAATTAAAATAATTATGTTCTTCTCCAAAAATTATTTGATACGTATTTTTTTATTTTTTTTGATGCATCAAATTGATTCATCAAATCATCAAATCAATCATCATTGATTGCTTCTACGCATTGTATTTGTTCAGCGATGCCGAAGAATTCGGAGAAAATCCTTACATAGAAAGAATTTTTTTAATGTAATTTTCAAGCTGCTACTGTTTCGCCAGTTTTTAAGCTTTTAAGCGTGTAACACATAATTTCATTCAGTTTTAAGCCCCCTTTCACGTTATTTAAATGTATTTTTCTCGAAAAAATCTTTTTTTTTTGCTTAATTTTCTGTCGTGATAGGGGATGTAAGTACCTATCTAGACATATGTGAGATTCGTGGATTTTGCGCGGGGAAAGCAATCACTAATGAGATAAAACACAAACAAATTTTCCATGCTTAACGCTTACATAGTCAATGATATAACAGGCAATATAAAAGATTTTATCTTTATACGCACGTAAGTAATACAAATATACATCAAGTATACGGTATGTATACAATCCATGCATATATACACACACCTACTTGTATGCATTTATACGTTTGGCGCTCGAATTATTTTATTTTTTTATTTTTGTCTTTTAGATTTTTTATATAACTACCTTTGTTTTTCTGTTTCATTGTTCTTACTTGAGTAAGCGGGCGATCAGCGGTCTTATTAGGACTCTGCCTTGAACAATTAAAATCGTCATTTACAAAATGTTCCATAACAATTTTCTCGGTGCTTTCATCAATCGGATGGCCTCTGTGTATGCTTCTGGTTCCATAAAATACTTTTTCTTGTACGAGACTTATCGCTCTTTCTATATTGTATATTGTTATGACTAGAAATAAGGATAAAATTTCATTTTTCGTTAAGGACGAGGGTAGCACAGTCAGAATTTTTTTTTTTAATGCCGTAGAACACTTTTGCAAGGCTAAATCTACATTTTGTATCCATTTTGTACAACGGCATGAAGTTGATTCATTTGCTTTGATAGAAACATCATAAAAATTGCTCAACTTAATAACGAGGGTATTAGACAATGTTGAAGTATTTTTTTTTCTACTTTTTTATGTAATTTTCAATTCAATTTTAACAGATAAGATTTTTCCTCTTAAGAGGCGATACAGAACCTATGAAAGATGTATTTATTTCATTATTAAATTCTTCGATACGTTCTGGCGTACTTGGTAAAAAATCTTTATCTTTATCGACTACGTTTTCGGTAACTTCATTATCAGTTATAAATTCATTGTCAGTGCTACTCACCAATTCTAAAGCACGATTGTAACAATCATTACATTGATATGTAGAGGATTTCAAAAGTAAATTAGGATAGAGGTGCTTCACTCGATGAGTAGAATCCTCAAATTACTCAAAACCTACTGAACGAGATTTGTAACAGATATTTTTGTGCCTTTTTAAGAAATCTGCACATTAGAGTCTCTCAATTAAGAAATATTTAGACATTGTATTTGAGTTGATAAGGTGCAAATATATAATAATTTTGTAAAAAATACTGGAGTTACAATATATAGCAGAATATATAGCGGACAAATGTATAAGTACATAAAATCATACAAGTAGGCACGTATACATGTGTATTACTTACGTATGCACAAAGATAAAAACCATTATATTGACTGTTATATCATTGACTTGCCACGGCCTGCCGTACCGACGTCGGTAGCAGTGAGCGGCTATAGTACCTCGCGCTCGCGAACGCGAGACGGCGCATCGATGCAGAATTGGAGCTGCATCGACGTGATGACTAGCAGACCACGGCGGGTAGCTTAAAGTTCGTTTGAGAATAAGAAGCACGTGTAGGAGTTCGCTCGACAAGTTTTCTCAATTTTTCTTTGAAAAAGTAATTCTTTCGCACCGCTATAAACCGAAAGTGATCGTACCGCCTACGCGCAATCTTTTTCGGTGCGTTTGAAGTACAGACACCGGGTACTTACGCCGCTGTGCCGTCTTCTATCGCGCGACCGTGCGACAGGCTAATTCAACCTACCGCACAGCCTTCGAGTATCAGACTCTCCGGTTACACAACAGTTGATCCGGCAACCTCGCTACCAGAAGGAAGGAAGCCAGAAACGAGCCCTGCTAGACTGCGTAATATCTTTTGTTAGTTAAGGTAAGCGTGTACGCATCTACCGCGCCGTGAATTAGTACCGCGTAACCGCTTGTCCTGGCTCGTCGCACCTGGACAATGGCTTCGAGTAGGCGCTCTTGTGCGGAGAGAGCAAGTGCGCGGAGAGAGTATAGACTCCGGGCTCGTACTTTTCCAAGGTAAAATACAAGGTCGAACCACCGACTATTTCAAAGCCGGTGAGTGCGCACAACAGGTGCGCACACGTGTAGCCCCGCCATCTATCCTCTCTCTAGCACTTATACGTGTGTGCGTCACGCGGCGATCGCGACCACTCGGCGAGCGCACGCATAGGATACCGCATACGTGAGTCGTATTATGCCTCATATGCGCGGCGTAAATTACCGCGCGCGTGATGTCAGCTTCCGAGAGAGCTGACGTCTGAGATAACGTGCTGGCGCACCGTTAAGGTAGTAAATACGCGATATTAAAACCGATCAAACCCACTTAACGTATTATATAACTATTTTGCTAAACCATATGCTCTTATTCAATAAACAATAGTCTTTTATTATTAACTTTAACTGCTCGAGTTATCATTTCGCGACCTTAGTCTTTACCGTCCCCCGCCGCCTCCACGGTTGTTACGTTAGAGAGAATGTATGAGAATGTATCGTTTTATGTCTGAGCAGCTGGCACACGAACCAGGGACCTGGTAATTGAGATCGAGTCCCTGGTAGAAATAAAGCGCGTGTCTCCGACGTGCGTGCTGCACGGTAAGTAATCAGATTAGATTTAGCATTGCACGACATTGTAACGTCTGCTACCTAATCTGGCTATTAGGTCTCTCAGAGTTGAACCTAAGGACCCGGAGTAGAACCGCTAAGACGTGCATGTGAAACGCGTCTTATCCTAATAACCACCCCGTGACAGACTATATAAGTGTTAAGTGTGAAAAATTTGTTGGTATTTTATCTCATTAATGATCGCTTTCCAAGCGCAAAACCCCAAAATCTCACATATATGTCCGGATAGGTATTTACGTCCTCAATCATTACAAAAAAATTGAGAAAAGAATTACGTTTTCGAGAAAAATACATACTTCTAAAACTTGCATTTCTCAGTAAAAAGTTATGACACGGTACTTTTATTCGCGCAATCACGCTTTCCTTGCGCGCGCCGCATTACCGCACACAACCAAACTCTCTCAATTTCGCGCTGTATTTATAAGGCGTCCGGCGCGAAAACCCACTCACATGCACGCACACAATCACTTTGTCTCGCTTTCGGCTTTCGCTCTCATCGCGGAGAAGTTCGCGCTTTCCTGCCGTCCCGGGGACGACGGCGGCCACAACTCATGCTCGCGCACAGACTCTACGCGACACGCTGCCGCGGAAGCTCACTAACTTCTTCCGTCCTTTCCCGTAGGGAAGGAGACTACCACTCACGACCACAATAATCCGGAGGCCCACACTCTCCGGTCGCAACTCGCGTCACACTCGCACACCTTGCACACGCCGCTTAGATTTCACTCACCTTTTGCGAGCGCACCGGGGAGTACTCGCCAATTCCTCTACTGCTCAGCCTCTCTGCTCTCTCGCTGCTGTTCCCGACGTCGTCGTCGCTTCTCGCTCAGCCGTCTCTCTCTCTCTCTCTGCTGCTACGCACACACACGCTTTTCGCTCTCTCTCTCTCTCTCTCTCTCGCACCCCACAAAACTCGGCGGGAAACCAAAAAACGTTGTCGCACGTGTGCTCGCTCTCAACTCTTGCGCGGCTCAGAGGAGAAATGCCGGCCGGCGCGCGTCTCTCTGCAGGGCCCCGTCTTTTCGCGCGCTCGCGGCACGGCGCGGCAACACTGGCGCGCGCGGCAGTTTTGATTTTGACTATTTACCCCCCCCCGTTACAATACACACTCCACTGCAACTACAGCAGCCGCGCTGCTGAGTCAACTAGTGACATTTTCATCGTCGCACTCCCCCTCGCTAGGCTTCGTTTCCCTCTAGAAACGTTAGCCGAATCAACCTCAATCTCACGTCTCTCCCCGCTGGGAGAAAAGACCACCACTACCGGTCATCATTTGGCTCGTCCAACACTTCCCGCTGGAAGGGGCCTCACCTACGCGTATCTCTACTCTTCCCCTGGCTACAACTACCGACCACTATCTCAGCCCATACAACTCTTGTGGGCCACACTTCTTGTTAGAAGGGGCCTCACACACATACCGACGATCACTACTGGTAATCACACGGTTTGGTTACTCTTCCCGCTGGGAGGGCCTCACCTACGCTCGTCCTGCTGCGGGTGAAGTGACTCGCGCATCGCGTCAACCACGGTGTCGCGCGCCACGCCCGGCAAGACGCGCAGGCCAATCACCAGCTCCGCGGCCTCTCGCAAGGTGCTGCCTGGTTCCGCTAGCGCAATCCCGCGATGCGGAGGCACCGCAACCACCTGCTGCGGAAGCACCAGAGGTCCTCCGGCAGCCGCCTCCCTCTGCGCGCACCACCGCTGCTCGGCGAGGTACTGTTGACGGCGCAGCTTCTCAGCTCGCTCACGCTCAACCCGCAGAGCCTCCCTCCTGCGCCGATCGAGCTCGCGCTCATGCTCGCGCTCGTTGGCGAAGTTCCGCTGGAGGAACTCCACATGCACCTCTCCGCACCTGGGGCACGTCCGCAGGTCCTCCCCATGGTGACCGCAATTTCGGCAGTAGTGCCGCACCTTCGGTCGCGGGCACTGCCCCAAGCCATGGCCTGGCTGCCAGCAGTTGAACCAGCGAAAGGCGGGGGGATCAATCGGGGGGTCGATCGGCACCGGCCGCAATCCCCCGAATATGATTCCCCCCATCCTCACACGCATCGGCCCATGTCGCTGCGCAGCTCGCGGCTCAACGCCTCTCGCCGGCGGTGGCCCTATCGCCCGCTGCTCCTCGACAAAGCGAGGATGATTTCTCGGGGGACCTGCCTTCTCGCTTGATGGCGACGACGCCCGCGCCGACACATAATCCTCGTGCTCGAGGTGCCTGTTAGGATTATAACGGCGCGCCCTGCGCCGCGCTCTCCTGGACTGACGTGGAGGAGGCGCGTCAGCAGCCACCTGTGCAACCTGCTCGGCCGCCGGCCGGAACATCGGGATGTCGATGGGGCGGAACTCTGCGTCTGCACCCTCCCTGTCGCTATCCCAGTTGTCGTCATCGAGGGCGAACCGCACCAATTCCATGGCCGCTAACATCGGGCGCTCCGCGCTCGGTGAACGAGGAGGGCCGCATACGTACGGCCTAAACTTCTTAATTGCCTATAATAGCGCGAGACATTCCCTCTCAGTCATCGAATAGTTACGTTCCGCTGGCGTTAACGTTCGGCTCGCGTAAACAATCGGATGCTCTCCGTCTTTGAACAGTTGCGCGGGAAGCGCACCTAGCACAGAGCCACTCCAGTCGCACTGTATGATAAACGGTTTGGTAAAGTCTGGTCGTGCCAGGACAGAGGCCTTCGTCAGAGCATCTTTAATATTCTTAAATGCCGTCTGCTGCTCCTCTCCCCACTCCCATTTCTGCCCTTTGAACGTGAGTTTATTGATCGGTAGCTTCATCTCCGCGTAATTTTCAATGAAACCCGCATACCATCCGGCCATACCTAAAAATCTCCTAACTTCGCTAACGTTTCGCGGTGTCGGATAATTCAGTACCGGCGCTATTCGTTCCGGATCCGGCCTCAATCCCTCGTGATCTAGCAAATAGCCGAGATAAGTGACACGCGCGCAACAAAACTCGCATTTCTTACGTTGTACGACTAACCCCGCGTCCGCAATTCTTCAAACCTAAGATTTTTTCGAATTATTAAACACCGTATTGGATCCACCATTAAGAATTTTGAAAGTCTTTTAACAAAATCGTGATCAGAGACCTCGAAAACTCCCGTATACAATCTTTAAGCAAAATCTAAGCTTCCTCCGAAATTTTTTGGCCATATTGGATCCGCCATTTTGTATTTCGAAAGTCTAATAGAAAAACTTGATCAGCGACCTTGAATATCCCTGTTTACCAATTTTCAGCATAATCTAAGCTTTTTCCGAACTTTCATCCGCCATATTGGATCAGCCATTTTGAATTTCGGAAGTCTAATAGGAAAATTGTGATCAGCCACTTCGAAACCTTTGAATTCCAATTTTGAGAAAAACCTAAGCTTTTTGCAAATTTTTAAAAACCATATTGGATTTGCCATTAAGAATTTGGAAGACTGATAGCAAAATCGTGATCAGCGATCTCGAATACTCGGTTATACAAACTCGCAGCAAAATCTAATCTTCCTTCGAAAAATTTTGACCGCCATATTGAATTCGCCATTTGGTATGTCGAAAGTCTCATAGAAAAACTTGATTAACAACCACGAAAACCCCTATATACCAATTGTAAACAAAATATAAGCTCTTTTCGAATTTGTTACAGCCATTTTAGGCCAGGAGCAGTACACTTTCACATGGATGCGTTCTGACGTAGATTATCCTTTTTGGCTATAGCTTCTCCATAACATATAGAACGAATATATCGATGTGCACCAAAAAAAAGTTATGCTAACTGCAGGAACAATCGAGACGTGAAAAAATTCATCAAAATCACGGGTTTTCTCATACATTATTGAAAATAACTTCTTAACTATACGTTTTAAGGAAAATATTCATAGGACCAAATTTGTTCCCCATGAAATTTTCTGCAAGGTAGCGTTAAATAAGGAAATGGAAATGCAATAATTACATAGCAAAATAGCAATAAACTTGCAAATAAAGTATGAAAAATAGGTTATTTTTGAAGCACTTGTAGAATTATTAAGGTCCTATCTTTTTGAAAATTTTTATGTAAGTACTTCAAAGCAATATAAATAAAGCACCCAAAGTTGATTTCGATGAGGCGTATAGTTTTCGCACAATTCATTTGTTAACTAAACTCGGTGGAAATATCACTATTTTGTTGCATTAATGCCAGAGCCAAAGCGATTATCTAAAATCGGTCCTGATGTTTTTACTCATAATGTTCCCAGCAGTGTTTTTAAGCAATTTTAAATGCTCGGAAATTTTTTCCTTATAAATAATTACTTCTACGCTGCCATTTTACAAGTAAAAAATATTATAACACATATAACGAAAGTTCTTGCAATCGCCTTTCATTTAAAACCACACTGGTTTTGATTGAACGTATAGATCGTGAGATATAAGTCTCCAAAGATGACGAGGATTTATCTTTAATCTATTTGCTTTTTAACAACAATCACAATTGGTCTTGATAGGATTGTGGGGACTCCGATGGTGCGCAGAGTCCTTGCGCACCGGTAGCGCAAGCAGGCGCTACAGCAGCGACACTGGAGCGAAAAAGCGGAGAAGATTTCCGCTCTGGCTCTCTTCGGCAATGGCCAGCACCGCGTGCACACGCACGTCGCGCGTCGACTCGGACCTCGTGTCCCATGTACAGTTTCTCTACTTTCTACTTAATAAATACTAAGTTGTTTTGTATTCTGCGAGTTTCTCCTCAATCCGTCCCTTCTAACAAAAATTTCAAGTAGTGACCCCGACATGATTTGCGGACGGATTTGACAACAGCAACGTGGCAAACGAGGAGGACGCGTTTTGCACGCCATTGTCAGCGCAGCCCAGACGGCCGCCGCGCATACGCGCAGCCGCGCATGCAGCTTGCAATCTCGAAGCACTCTTCGACAACGAAGCCAGCTGCCATTGTTCTGGAAGGCCTCGCCGGAAGCTTGGTTTATCCAAGTCGAAGCAGCGTTAGCAGATAAACAGATCCGAAATGACAATACGCGCTACAACCTCACGCTCGCCAAGCTCGACGGCGACACCGTGCAGGAGATGCTTGATGTGCTTCGCGCAGTGCCGGTCACAGGCAAGTTAGAGTATCTCAAACAGCACATCACGAAGCGCTTTGGCGACACGATGGAGGAGCGGCTCAACAAGCTGCTGGCCACGGTCAACACCGAGGGACGCAAACCCTCGCAAGTACTGCATCGCATTCGGAGGCTCGCCGGCGACCAGGCGACAGACGACCTCCTCAAAATTAAGTGGCTCAACTTGCTGCCCAGCTCAGCACGCGGCGTCTTGAGCGTGCTCGACGCCGTCTCGCTCGACAAGCTCGCATAGGCAGCCGACAAGTTCGTGGATTCCGCGCCCGGCGTCCATGCGGCCGGCCCATACTACAACGCCAGTCGCACGACTTTATCAGGTAGGGGCAGCGGTGTCAGACAAAATATTTTTGGTTGGTGTTGACTTACTTCAGAGCGCTGATTCCCATATATAAGTGTATACACTTCCCATACACTTGAGCGCTCTGAAGTAAGCCAACACCCGCCGAGAATATTTTGTCTGACACCGCTGGGTAGGGGCACGCCCTCGCCAGGAGGCAGGGACTCGCGCAACGCGTCATCAAACCGCCGACAGTACAACGGAGCAGTGTACCTGCCTGCGGACGCAAGCGGTGCGCTAAACGCAATGGCCGCCGATATGGCCGCGCTACGCAGCAGCATGAGCCAACTGCTCTCCATAAACCGACTGATGCCCGACAGGCTCTCGCAGCCGGCATCAGCACAGCAATACAATGGATGCGGTCGAAGTCGCTCCCGCTCACAGCGGCACCGCAGTGCAGCCAAGGGAGGACCCTGCTACTTTCACTGCAAGTTCGGCACAGACGCGCGCCATTGCGAGCTGCCGTGCGACGACAGCTTAGCAGCACACGCGGGAAACTAGCCTTGCTGCCAGCAGTTAAGGCGACTTTTGGCAGCGAAACACTCAGCGAAAACCGCCTGCACGTGACAGACAAACAGACAGGAATGCGTTTCCTGGTGGACTCGGGTTCGGTTGTGTCGCTACTCCCGCGCAGCGCAGCCACGCAGGGACTCAGCGCGCAACCCCTGCAGTTGGCCGCGACCAACCAGTCAGCGATACGCACGTACGGCCGACGCATGCTCTCGCTGGATCTGGGGCTCAGGAGAGCGTTTGACTGGCCGTTCATCATCGCGCATGTCCGCGATGCCATCCTTGGAGCTGATTTCCTTGCGCACTCCGATCTGCTGTTGGACATGCAGCACCGACGCCTGGTGGACTCCTGCACCACGCTCAGCATCGCAGGCGAGGTGCACGTAGTCGCCGTGCACACTGTCGCAGCCCACGAGCTGACAGACGTCGACATGCGAGCCAGGCGAGCGTACGACGAGCTGCTGACAGAGTTCGCTGAGCTCACAAAGCCCAGGAAGGAGCAAGCCATGCTGAACGGCGCACCAGTCAAGCACGCAATCCACACGTCTGGTCCACCTGTCTTCGAGCGCCCCCCGGCTGTACGGAGAACGTCTCAAGGCTGCGCAACAGTACTTCAGAGAGCTGCAGGATCGGGGCATCGTGCGCCCCTCTTCCAGTCAATGGGCGAGTTCATTACACATGGTAGAGCGGGAAGAAGGAGGACTTCGCGTGATAGGCGACTACCGCCGCATGAACGCCAACACTCAGCCCCATACCGGTCATAGAGAACCTCATCTACAAGTGCCACGGCGCATCAATTTTCTCGACCATCGACCTCGAGAAAGCTTTTTACCAGATCCCGATGGACGAGGCGCATGTCAGCAAGACTGCGATCACCACTCCGTTCGGAATGTACGAGTTCCTGCGCATGCCGCTCGGCTTGCGTAACGCCACGCAGACTTTTCAGCGTTTCATGGACTCGCTGCTGAAGGAGATACCTTTTGCTCACTGCTACCTGGATGACATCATCGTCACCTCAAACAGCCACGAAGAGCATCTTCAACATTTGCGTAAGCTGTTTCAGGTATTGCAGGAAGCAGGTCTGTCAATCAAGCTCGGGAAGTGTGTACTAGGGAGACGGCAAGTCAACTTCCTCGACTGCACGATCTCCAGCCAGGGCTTCCGGCCGCCAGAGCGCAAGATAGAGGCGATTATGCGCTTCCCGAAACCAACTACAAGCACGCAGCTGCGACGCTTCCTCGGGATCATCAACCACTACCGGCGCTGCATCCCGAAGGCAGCGCACCTACAGGCTCCACTCAACAGCATGTTGGCTGGCAGAGGAAGGACCCGACGCTCCCCAATCACCTGGACTCAAGAAGCAGAAGCCGCCTTCCAGGCCTGCAAGCAGGCGCTGAAAGACGCCACCACCAACACCTTCCTGTCGCCGAGAGCGCCGCTCGCGCTGGCAACAGACGCCTCCGACACGGACATCGGAGCAGCACTAGAGCAACAGCAGGGAGACGTGTGGAGACCCATCGCCTTCTTCTCACGAGAACTCTCTCCAACAGAGAGAAGGCACAGCACCTACGACAGGGAGCTGCTGGGAGCGTTCACAGCCATCAAGCACTTCCAGCGCATCCTGGAGGGCCGCAGTTTCGTGGTGCGCACCAACCATAAGCCGCTCACGTTTGCGGGACAGCAACCGTCGCACAAGGCCTCTCCACGTCAACAGAGACAACTGGACTCCTTGCTCCAGTTCAACGTGGAATTCCAGCACATAAAGGGTGAGTTGAACGTCGTGGCAGATGCACTCTCCAGGACGTGCACCATCAGCATACCGTCCGGCCTCCGAGCAGCGGACATCCGAGCAGCCCAGCGGCAGGACGAGGAGCTTCCTCACCTGCTAGCAAAGGATCTCCTGGATCTGCAGCAGCTCACCGTGGACGGCGCGGAGATCACCTGCAGCATCAGCGACGGTGTCGTCAAGCCTTACCTACCAGACGCGCTGCGTCGGCAGGCCTTCCATGCGCTCCACTCGCCAGCGCATCCGAGCCCCCGCACAACGGCCAAGCTCCTGGTCCAGAAGTTCGCGTGGCCGGGCATCAGGAAGGACGCTCATCGCTGGGCACGCTGCTGCGAGCCCTGCCAACGAGCCAAGGTAGGCAGACACAATCGAGCTGCGCTCAGCTCGTTTGACGTGCCCGACAACCGCTTCAAGCACCTCCACGTGGACATCATCATCCTGCCGCAGGTAGAGAACTACCGCTCCTGTCTCACGATGATCGATCACTTCACCAGGTGGCCCGTGGCCGTGCCCCTGACCAATATCAGAGCCGAGACTGTGGCCGCAGCACTAACTGAAAACTGGATTGCGCAATTCGGCTGCCCGCTCACCATCACCATGGATCAGGGCACGCAGTTCGAATCAGCGCTCTTCAAGGAGCTTGCGCGCCTGGCAGGCGCCAAGCACGTACACACCACGCCGTATCACCCTCAAGCTAATGGCATAGTGGAGAGACTGCACCGCAACCTCAAGGCTGCGCTCATGTGCGAGCCGCACATGCAGTGGCCGCAACGACTTCCTGTCACACTGCTAGGACTCCGCTGCTGCTGGAAGGAGGTTCTTCAAGCATCACCGGCAGAGATGCTCTATGGCACCACGCTCAGGTTGCCAGGAGAATTCTTCGTTCCAGACAACGTCCCAGCAGACCCGCGCGCCTTTGTGGGGAAGCTGAAAACTCTCTTTCAGCAAATCCTGGCGGTCCCAGCCTCCATACACGCCAAGTACCGTGCCTTCCAGCACGACGATCTCGACACCTGTACGCATGTCTTCCTCCGGAGCGATGCGGTGCGCAAACCGCTGCAGCCTCCGTACTGTGGCCCCCACGAGGTCGTGAGGAGGATCAGCGACAAGGTATATGTTATCAAGGTCAACGGGACCGAGAGGACCGTTTCCACGGACGGCCTCAAACCAGCACACCTGGACGCAGCGGACGAGCTGCCCAGGCAAAACCAACCGCTAGCACAACCGTTGCCAACACCAGCGCCCTCGCAGGGCATTCCAGCGGCCGACCACGACACGGCCGATGAAGGCCGACAGCCTTCACCGCAACCTGCCCCGCAGTCAACCGCTCCGCAGCCAGCCGAGCAGATAGCTGCACCGCAGCCCCACCAGCAGATAACCGCTCCGAAGTCAGCCGAGCAGTTAACCACACCGCAGCCCTACCAGCAGACAACCGCCACCCAGCCCAGCAGACCAGCCCTGCCGATCCTGCTCAGGAAAAGGGTTTCGTTCCCTTCTACCCCTACGATGGTCACTAAAGGGGGAGTACCTGTGGGGACTCCGATGGTGCGCAGAGCCCCTGCGCACCGGCAGCGCAAGCAGGCACTATAGCAGCGACACTGGAGCGAAGAAGCGGAGAAGATGTCCGCTCTCGCTCTCTTCGGCAATGGCCAGCACCGCGTGCACACGCACTTTGCGCGTCGATTCGGACCTCGTGTCCCATGTACAGTTTCTCTACTTTCTACTTAATAAATACTAAGTTGTTTTGTATTCTGCGAGTTTCTCTTCAATCCGTCCCTTCCAACAAAAACTCCAAAGGATATTACAAGAACTCTTTTTATACAAATTTCTGAATTCACTGGACACGTTCTTTTAGTAATAAAAAAATAATAAACATGAAAATAATAAGTTGGACGACGGTGCGTGAAAATCAGGTGAAGGAGAGTGCCGACACCGCGCCTTCAAAATGAACGCGTGATCTAAACTTGTCATATCTTGGCTTCTATAACTCCAAATGAGATCATTTTTTTTTTTAAATCGATATGCCGAAATGAGAGGAATACAATTGGGTAGGCTTCGACTCCCAATTATTAAGCGTTATTATGATATTGTTGTTAAAATAAATAATTATTTTTAAATGTTGCAAAAAAATTTGTAGTAATAAAAATATCGCCGAAGAGTGTACATTATTAACTGTAGACATTAGTTTAAATAATTTCGTATTAAGTATACTTCTATAAGTAAAAATTTCATTTTTATTCGTTTTTGTTAATGGATACCCTTTTGTAATGTATATAGGTATGAAGAAAAAAAAAATTTTGTAATAGAATTATTTAAGAAATTTATATATAAATATATATTTATCATTATAATAATTTTTGTTTTTTATTTGCCATTATTTTTTCATGATCATCATTATCACTCTCGTAGGTTGAATCATCCTCAAGATCATCAAGAACTGGGCTCTCTATCTCAATATTTAATTCCAAATCATCTTTATCTGTATTAATTTCGCTTTCATCACATTCTCAAGTTCTAGATTGCAAATTTTTATATCTTCATAACTATTTTTACAATTTTGGCCATGGCACCCTGCGCAATAATCCGAACATTTTATTCCATGTTTTACGCAACTACATGTTTTGGTACACCCTTTTGCACATTTACAACTAATATTCCTCAAAATATTTTCAGGTACTAATAGAGCATTTGTATATATTGGCTGCAGCTTCTCTTTCTTGATTTCCCAACCCCATTGTGTTGGATCTAAAGTATTTCTAAAATATTGCTGTACTTCGAAATAAATGCTGTGTTGCCGCAGATTTAATTGGTGGTAACATCGCTAAATTAAATGCTTTTTTAGTTGAACTATTTTTAAAACATAAGTATGGTAGTTCACTTAATTTTAAAGTTCTGGACTTTTTGTAACTATACATAGCCGAAATTATTGTTTGACCTGCATTTTCTATATCTTGCGCTGTAGAGCATGGTGTATTAAAAATTAACGCTTTATTAAATGAAGAAGAATCGTTTTCTAGCAGCTTAATAATTTTTCCTTTTCCTTGTTTATAGAAAGCTGAAGTCGTATCACAACTACTAAACTCGTGAATAAATCCAATTAAAGGTTTTAAAGATGTATTCATAAAGTATTAGTCATACAATCTCTCGGCAGTTTTTCCTCTACTTGGTTTTAAAAAGTATACTTTTTTATCCGTAGGCATTCTTATTGTTAAAATTACTAATACGTCTATATCTTCAGCTACGATTACGGCTGATTTTTCGTCAGTGGTTGCATTTATAGCTGTTTCAACGATAAGAACATCAGCATCTTCGTCAGCTTGTTTAGTACGGAAAGCAGATGCTTCTAGTTTTTGAAATAAATGTAAAATAAAACGATTTTTATTCTTCTCATTTGAAAAAAATTTCTCTTGAGATACTGTAGCATTCATCAGCAAATCAAATTGAATTCTATACACTGTTGTCTAGCCTGTCGTCGCTGTCTTTCTGCGCCTTTAGTGCCATTTTTCAAGTTTTCGAGATAGCCATCGAATACAATAAAACTATTTGGGGCGTAGTATTTTTTAACATAGCTTACATAACGATCCAGAATAACATTGTAGCTTTCTTTTTGTGGCCAAACGACTTAATGCAATAAAAATCCATCGTCAATAATATGATACAGTTTTGCAAGAATGGCTCTTCATAAATTGGTTGAAAGTAATCGTATAATTTTGACTTTCCAGTTTTGCGCATTATACCATTGACAAAAATTGAAAGTGGATAAGGTGCTAGTTCATATGAAAAACAATCTTTTAATTCAGTTTTACTCTCCATTGCTACAACAATTCTTTGGAATATTAATGTAGGACTAATGCTGAAATATTCATTTCTTATTTTAATGCAATGTACATCCTGAAGAGGCACGACTCGATCTTTTCTTTGAAATCTAAGTTGACTGAAATTATTTCCAACAATATTATCCATCATTTTCAAACCAACTTCCAAAGCATTGTGACAATTGATTTTTTCAGTGCCCTTTATTCTTGTACTAAATGAAACAATGGCGTCGCAAACTGGAAAAAGTTGATTAATTGAAAAAAAATCTAACAATAACGTCAAAGCTGAGGTATCTTCTTTAATGCGTGAAGGACGAGCATCAATGTGCTGTTCTGAGATAGCGAAAGATACATTACAAAACGTTTGTATTGAATTACTGATATCAATGAGAAAGAGCATTGTCAAAATCCATTTTGCCAAAACAGAATCCGTTTAACCCCTGCCATGTGTGAGTCCTCCACTGCTTTTCATTGAGCGCATAAGTACTTGTTCAATGAGCATATCAGACCAAATGCCACTCCATAATTTATCAGATTTCCTCGGCAGTTGTTCCTCTACTTGGTTTTAAAAAGTATACTTTTTTATCCGTAGGCATTCTTATTGTTAAAATTACTAATACGTCTATATCTTCAGCTATGATTACGGCTGGTTATTCGTCAGTGGTTGCATTTATAGCTGTTTCAACGATAAGAACATCAGCATCTTCGTCAGCTTGTTTAGTACAGAAAGCAGATGCTTCTAGTTTTTGACATAAATGTAAAATAAAACTATTTTTATTCTTCTCATTTGAAAAAAATTTCTCTTGAGATACTGTAGCATTCATCAGCTAATCAAATTGAATTCTATACACTGTTGTCTAGCCTGTCGTCGCTGTCTTTCTGCGCTTTTAGTGCCATTTTTCAAGTTTTCGGGATAGCCATCGAATACAATAAAACTATTTGGGGCGTAGTATTTTTTAACATAGCTTACATAACGATCCAGAATAACATTGTAGCTTTCTTTTTGTGGCCAAACGACTTAATGCAATAAAAATCCATCGTCAATAATATGATACAGTTTTGCAAGAATGGCTCTTCATAAATTGGTTGAAAGTAATCGTATAATTTTGACTTTCCAGTTTTGCGCATTATACCATTGTCAAAAATTGAAAGTGGATAAGGTGCTAGTTCATATGAAAAACAATCTTTTAATTCAGTTTTACTCTCCATTGCTACAACAATTCTTTGGAATATTAATGTAGGACTAATGCTGAAATATTCATTTCTTATTTTAATGCAATGTACATCCTGAAGAGGCACGACTCGATCTTTTCTTTGAAATCTAAGTTGACTGAAATTATTTCCAACAATATTATCCATCATTTTCAAACCAACTTCCAAAGCATTGTGACAATTGATTTTTTCAGTCCCCTTTATTCTTGTACTAAATGAAACAATGGCGTCGCAAACTGAAAAAGGTTGATTAATTGAAAAAAAATCTAACAATAACGTCAAAGCTGAGGTATCTTCTTTAATGCATGAAGGACGAGCATCAACGTGCTGTTCTGAGGTAGCGAAAGATACATTACAAAACGTTTGTATTGAATTACTGATATCAACGAGAAAGAGCATTGTCAAATCCATTTTGCCAAAACAGAATCCGTTTAACCCCTGCCATGTGTGAGTCCTCCACTGCTTTTCATTGAGCGCATAAGTACTTGTTCAATGAGCATATCAGACCAAATGCCACTCCAAAATTTATCAGGTCTCCTGATAGCAAAAAGCCTTTGTTTGTATATTTTTCGTATTCTAACGGGTTCATTTTTTGTTCAAGATTTAGTATGTCTTGTAAATAAAGTTGACAAGATTTCGCGTACAAGTAGTGCCCACTCACATGGAAAAACGGTAACTTTTTCTTATACTTTCTAAATGTAAATTCCAATTATCCATTTTCTCAGCTTCTATAAATTGTCTCATTATTATAACCATATTAAAATATTGCAACCATAATTTAGCAGGTGGCCCTCGCTGTTTGAGGGCCAATTTGTCATAAATTTTGAGATAATCTTCATCATTTATCTCATTTAATGTATTTGTTCCAGAACAGAGTTTATCATCTAATATTCTATTTTCATTATCTGTTAAATCAAAGGAAGATAACATTATTTTTCCCAAGGCTAAACGAGTAAGGATATGCCCCCATATAGCTCTTGAGTAAGCATGGCCATTTAAAATTTTATCAACCGAATTTTCTGCAAAAATTTTACAAAAAAGTTCTTTCAAGCTACTTCCGTCAATTATGAATCCAATAGCACTCATGAAGGACATTAGTAAATGGAACCCGCCTAATTTGGCAATTACTGATGATAATTCCCCTTTACAACATTCTAGCATTTCTCGCGCTTTATAGTACACAGGTTGATCAAATGTGATAAAAGTATGTTTTTGGTTTATCTCCTGAGATTTTATGCGGGCTTGCTGAAGAACAGTATAAATAGTGTCATGACTGCTCTGTGGAGCATTAGCAAATGGCAAAAAAAATAATTCTACTTTTTTCATAATTGAGAGCTTTTGTTATAGACTTCATAAATCCATTTCAGCCTGAAAAATCAAGTGAGTATCGGTGTTTTCTAAAGATCCACAAAAAATCTGTTTTAGATAACTTAATATCGAGAGCTAAAGGGCTTATTTTATTTAAATCTTGAACAATGATATTTTCCATTCCCGAACGAGAGGGCCTGTGAAAGACTTCTAAATCAATTTTAACCTATTTTCCAAGGACAACAGAAGATGTCCGTGCGGATAATCTGTCGATAGATTTAATGAAAAAAGCTGAAGATTGTGGAGTAAGAATTTGAATGCCACCCATGGCATGGAAAGTGTTACGCCCATCTATAGTGTTAATATTATGGTCAGCATTGTCAAAAATAAACTGCATATACGTATCATCATAATTCGTCTCTTGCGGAAAAGCTAATGCTGAACTTTCAAATAATTGTGTTTCTTCATAAAAATAGCATAATCCTAAAGAATTCAAAAATTTATGAGACTTTTCAACCATACTTTTTGTTAAGCATAGCACCTAAGCCGACTTGAATAGAAGATACAAAAGATCTTGAACCAGTAGATGTTATTATGGTGTGAGCTATAGATGTTATTTTTGGTTCATAATTTCTTGTGCTGGACTTTTTTTTTAATATGATTTCATCTAATAAAATTTTCGAAGTTTCGGGTATACAATTATTTACATTCTCAAGAAAACAATCTGGAACGGGATGCATGTCATAAACTGCTGATCTAATATCTTTTAAAATTATTTTTGAAACAGTTTTAACCAGCCGAATACGCTCTTTATTCTCATTCTTTTTTCTACTTTTATACCAATTATCTGTCAAAATTTTACCACCCATATCAGTAAAAGTTAAAATAGGCCCGTCGTTAGATGAATGTATTATAATATCATTTCCAAAAGTATTACATAAATGTTTTTTCAATATATTTCATGTTGGACTATTCATCGCTATCAAAATTTTGCAGTATTATTTTTATACTAAATTGACATTCTTCCTTATTTGCAAGTATGTATTCACTTACGAATTTAGCAGCTTTCGCAGTATTTAAATCTTCGACTTCATAACTCTTTTTAAGTGTATTATACAGCTCCTTATTACAATTGTCGTGATATCTTGCGCCTGTATTTTTTAAATCAATCACAGGAGTAATGCGGGAAATCACAGTAATGCATAACTTATGCGTGGAATTAAAAAAGTTATTCAAAAGAGTTTGTTTTACATCACTACTTTGAACCATTCGAATGATATTTCGCTGTTTTGCAGAATACTTTTTCTGTTTTTCTATAAATGCATCCGATGCATCTTCTCCACATATAAAGCATCGATTTTTAAAATCGAATTCCGTAACGAATTGCCGGTGACGTTGAGGCTTCTAACTTACGTATTTGGGCTAAAATTTTTGGCTCATTTGTATAAATCTTCACACAACTCTCATGAACAATAATAGAACAATATCTTCTCAATTTCAAATTTTTTCCATCCTGTCTTGTGATACTTGCTTGTATATAATTTTTTATAGTTTTTTGTTGAACTTCACGTGTCTTCTCGTTACTTGTGTAAGGTTTGTCGCATAAAATGCAGATTCCAGTATCTTCTTACATTCTACTCTGTAATAATATAAAAGATTATTTTATTACAATCATTGTTGCTAACGAAAATTATATATAACGAGTGAATAACAGATATAGAAAAAATATATAGGTAATACATTTAAAAGACTATTATGTTAAACAGTTAGAAAATTTGTATCTGTATAAAGATGTTGTGTTTACATCTTGAGTTTTGAAATATACACATGATATGTATATCCATATATATATATATATATACATATATATGTTTTGAAACTGTCAGAACTGTACGTGCATGCGTGCGTGCCTGTGTGTGTATATACAGTATAAAAACATTTGTAATAAATTTTGATTTAGAAAACATAATATATTTTAATAATTAATTGAATAATAAAATAAAGTTATTATTCTCATAACTTTTTGCTTGTACAAAATTTCTATGTATATAATGTTGTTGGTATTTAGGCATTTTGCAGGCGGAGAAATAAGAACAAAAGGTGTAATTACTAATATGTTATTGTATTTATTATTGCTCTTCTATACAAACTATTAATGTAATACAATCTTTCTTCTCTTATATGCGTGACTTCTCTCAAGGGTTGACATTACCCAACTGACTGACGGGGAAATGCCGCTAAACAGAAGAACTTTCCGAGCTCGTATATATACATATATCCAACACTCCCTCCCGAGGGAAGTTCCTTTTCTATTCTGCTATATTTGGATGTTCTAGTATCTGTAATCAAAGAATTTGTTAATAGAATAATATAACTATTGTTTATCTACTCTAAATTCAGTATTCTACTTATCAATCGTCTGAGTACCATTTAGCAGTGCGCAATCTCTTCTCTACGCAATCTTCACATAGTGTCTCTAAGTTCAGCACATGTCTATGGGACACTTGTATTTTTATGCTCGATTCTTCTGCTCTATTGCCACTATATAAGTTTGCAGAAAATAATTCTTCTCTAATAACTATTTTAATGAATTGTGATTAAGCATATCATTTTATGACTGGCTTTACTTATCTTCGCATACTCTGCTCGACAGTTAAGGCGTAAGAGGGTGTTGCTTGTTTAGTTTCCATACAATCGTATTATTTCTGTATAATTTTTAATCCATTAGTTTCTTTTCTAAGATTTATGTCATGTGTTTTAAGTCTGTTTCAAGTGTTTATCTGTAGACTCCTTTTACTAATAATAATTCAGCTTCTGTTAGGTTCTTTAGTGTCCACTGAATATATTTCAGCAGTATTTCAACTAACTCTCTGTATTTTGCAATTTCCGTATTAGTTATTTTGTTCAACTTTTCTTTGCTTATTTCATCTTTTCTATCTCGTGACTTTCCATCATTTAGTTGGTTAGTTATCAAAGGCATTTCCTGTGAATGCATTTGCAATGTCCAAATATTTAAGTATGCATTCTATATATTCATTGTAAGTTTCAACTCTATGTCTTTTCTATTTTTGTTTACTCTCATACTAAGGAAGCGACTATCTTAAATTGGTCATTATGAATTTTGTTTCAGCTTATTTTTATTCATCTCTAAATCATTCTTATTAATACTTGTTATAACTATATCATTTACATAAAATATTGAAATTAATAATTTTCCTTTTCTACTATTAATACACAAGCCCAGTTCTGCGTTGCCACTCTAATTTCTAATGGGTTGTTTAAATCGTTTAGTGCCCTTTATAATCTACAGATTTTGGAATTTTTCATTTAGTCTCAACAGTCTATACCAGTATTTCTACTTATTTCTCTTTTTCTATTATTGAGAAATGTTATGTTATATATATATATATATATATATATATATATATATATATATATATATATATATATATATATATATAATATATACACTTATCGGGGTTTATGTAGCCCAAGACTGTGTATTAGTACCTACAGCCCAGAGTTCCCGATGGCAAGTGACTAAAAAAATAATGGACCCTGGGGTTATAGACTCTAGGTCAGGCCTATATATATATATATATATATATATATATATATATATATATATATATATATATATATATATATATATATATATATATGTATATATATATTATGTTCACATCTAATTTACATATCTCTAAGTCATGTTTATCGGTATAAACAAGTACTAATCTAATCAAAGATAGTCTAAATATCGAAGCATATGTTCCACTTAAATCATAATCATTTCTCTTCTCAAATATTCCAATTACCAACATAACTTTTCATTTCTCTTTAATATTTGCTTTTCTCTTTCTTTAGATTCCATTCAGAATCTAACATGTCGGGCTTCTTTCCATTTATTATTTTAGGTTTTATGTAAGTTTCCAGACTTTATTTTCTTACACAGATTTTCATCCTTTTCTAGCAGGAATAGCCTATTTTCTTTCAAATGCACTTCTCTATAAGAGGTTTGATCTTCATTTAATGAGACAAGCAGTGTCTACATCTCATCCTTCTCTAATTCTGTATTCTCTTTCTCTGACACGTCTAATTTTTGCTCTTCACTAATTTATTTTATTTTTCCTTGATCTCTTTCTTTGAGCTCTCCCTCCGTTTTCTATATTTCTTTATCTTCATCTAAGTTCTCGTGAAATTCTGATAGCCATCTCTTTTTGTTCGTTTGTTTAGTCACTCTCATTTCTCAATTTTCGTTTTGCTGTATTTATCTTCAAACACATATTTTTCTTTCCAATTTTACATCTCTACGTTTTATTATACTTTCTTTCTTCAGGACAGCAACCACGTCAATCGAATTTGTATTATATTAGCCCTACTCATTTTGTTATTTTGCTGTACTTGAAACACAGTTTTCTTTGATCTTTAAAATGTACTAATGTACCAAATCTAGTTGGTTAGTTGTAATAATCTTTTCTAACATCTTTAGGGTAAAGTTACCAATAAAATCACTGCTCTGATCTGCTCTAACTTTTCATCTCAACCCATCTAATCTCTTGCGCTGATAGTAAGTGTTTCTGCTTGGTCGATCGTTTATTTCATCTATTGACTTCATTGGATATGACATAGTTATTCGTTATTAAAGTTTTGTTGTTTCCACTCTAGTCTTGTTAATTGGCACTTTATTTAATTTGAACACCAGACATATTTCACAATCCAAGGGCATCTTATCTAATTTAATTTTATCATGCTACTCTATGTTTTACATTAAGACTGTATTTCTCTTACATATACCGCCTCATATCGAAGTCTTGTATGCTGAAGCTTTTCTTAATTACATGTTTATCTTTCATTTTAACTGTCACTCGAAACTATTTAGCTGTATCTTCTCTAATTATAATTTTGCTATTAATGTTATCTTATTTTCTACCAATTGCCATGTCAGTAAAACTTTTGTTGATTTGAGTTTTCATTCTCCTCAAAGTTTTTCTCCTTCCAATTGTACCACACTTTCTTTGGCTGCTTCTCTATGAGTCTACATATGCAAATA
The DNA here is from genome assembly GCA_036365515.1 of Torymus aiolomorphi. Lineage (NCBI taxonomy): Eukaryota > Metazoa > Arthropoda > Insecta > Hymenoptera > Torymidae > Torymus > Torymus aiolomorphi. The sequence goes on from CM070877.1 coordinate 67,566,383, forward strand.
TTTTATCTTTTTCCGTGTCCTTGCTTATATTATCCATCCCTTCTACTTTCACCTCTATTCTCCAATGAGGGCTTTAATATATTCCCATTATTGAAACTTCATTCGACTTCTTATTTTCATCATTAAATCTCACTACTTTACATTATCCCTCCGATTTAATGATTGAATAATTATTTTTGTTTGCACATCTAACTTCTACGTTTGTTTTTAGTTCCAATGATTCAATATCAATTTTGAATTTGACATATGTTCAGTGGCAGCAGAATCGGCTACGTATGATTGTCTCCTCTATTTAAGGGGGCTAGACACCTTTTTTCTCTGAAATAAGAAGTCACATTTTAATACATAAATGTAAACTAATTATTTTATACTTTTTACATATAAAAGTGGGTATATTTACCTTACCTTAAAACTTTCTTCGATGGGCCTTTTATATGGTCCAGAACCATAGTCATCGATGAAACAAGTTTTTTCACTAACCTTAAGCTTTGAAATTTTCCTGTGGATGGATTGATTTCAGATTTGAACTAAATTACTCCTGAATAATATAATTCTCATATGAGTGTAGGGATTTTTGATCTAATGAGAAAAGAAAAATTGTGCTGTTTTTCAAGAGTTTTTTTTTAATCTTTTTAAATTTTTTATATTTTTTCATAATTTTTCTGATGTAAAAATTTTTTCCGACATTTAATCCTAAATCCCTACACTCATATGAGAATTATACTATTCAGAAGTAATTTAGTTCAAATCAGGAGTCAATCCATCCACAGAAAAATTTCAAAGCTTACGGTTAGTGAAAAAACTTGTTTCATCGATGACTATGGTTCTTAGAAAGTTTTAAGGTAAGGTAAATAGAAAGTTTTAAGGTAAGGTAAATATACCCACTTTTATATGTAAAAAGTATGAAATAATTAGTTTACATTTATGTATTAAAATGTGACTTCTTATTTCAAAGAGAAAAAGTGTCTAGCCCCCTTAAGCTTGTATCCGTTCTATTTTCAAAATTAGTCTTCAAGCCGTCAACTTGTTATATTCATTTTCTTTCGATTTTCCATTTTTAGTCCTTTTATCGGCGTTTTCAGTATTATTATTGTTTTGCGTTCCCCGTCCGCCTCTTATTATATGCCCTTTGTGTTTACGATTTCCATATCTTTCTCTAAATACTTTACTATTGGGCTGATTATCGTAATAAGGGTTTTGTCTTTCGAGAATCCTACTACCATCTCTATTTTGTTGTCTACCACTTCTCTAAAGTTTTCTTTCTTTTACCAATTGTACATTCATAAGAGTCCTTAAACCTACCATCTCTAGAATTGTTCATTTTACTCTTCCTTGTATTTCCAGAGTCAAACCCTCTTTTCTCTTTTCGGAGGGCAGTTTTTAAGAACATGTTCTATACTGTTACATTTTCGATATTGGTCTCTGAGCCGCTCTATTTCTCTATTTCTACTACTAATTTATATCCTTCGAATTTCGTAGCAAATATAAAAGGCTCTAGCTTTATGCAGTAAAGCTTTATTCTTCTCTATATTTCCAAAATTTCAATATGAAGAACTCTGAATTATCGAATTATAAAAAGCACCTCTAATTTCTTTCTCTAAGAATGTTTTTCTCCTAATATTGTGATTATTCAGTTCAATGAGTTTCTCATATTTGTCTATATATACTGAGGCTTTTTCTTTGTTAGGATTATAAACTAAACAATAACTATACAATTTCAGTTTCATTGAAACTGACGTTATAATCATTTTGTAATTTTAATCTGCTCCAAGTTTTCTAAATTTAGTTTGATTCTCTCTTATCTATGGTTTTGTGTTATAAATCTAACTTTTTCTCATTCTATTTATTTATTATAATATCTTTGACTTCAAAATATCTTATTCCAATATATTCTCCTCTACATTGTCTGTTTCTATATCGTCTACTCCATTCAACATTTTTATACAACTTTTGCATAGACTGTATACTTTATTTTATCTTTATCTATACTTTCTTCATTTTACTTATCTTATTATGCATAATAAATTTAAGATCTCAATTCTTGTTTCCAATCAGTTAAGAAAACACATCTATTTTTATGCCGAAAATCACGGTTTATCATGAATCTAAATTTGGGGATATCTTTTACAGTTACTATCTCCAAAAGACAGTCAAATTGAGTAAACACCGTTTTTCTCCTTTTCAACTTTTCTAATTTGATATTACTACTCTATTTTAATTTATTATGATCTATGCTTTTAAATTCGAAAAGTGTCCTTTATAGTTACTATCTTTAAAAAGTCGAATTTCATTCACCTTTTTCCTTCGTGTTTAATTTTAAATTTTCCTGATTTCGCTTCATCTACTTCGGATGCAACTCAGTCAACTTTGCTAAATATGTTGTTATCTCAAATCTCATCAATCTTTATCTACCTGTCTATCCATTATTTTATAATAAAATATGTATCGTCCACCTGACTGTTCTCATATAACTTTTCAGCTCAGTCTGGAGTCTTGTGCTACTTTACAGCAGTCATGTTTTATAAAAATAACACCTCTATTTGCGCCTTGTTATCTGAAAAATAGATAGAGGATTGTAATTCTATTTTTCATTACCTTCTATATTTTTTCATAATTAATTTTTAACACTTCTCTAAATTCAGTAGTTTAACTCGTCTCTAACATGGACTTGCTGAGTTTCAATTTTATGAATAAATGGTCTTGTTTCTGCTATTTGTTATGTATTTGTCATATTTCCAATAATGTACTTCTCCAATTTTAAGTTCGCCCTTCTCTAAGCCTGTCATCTCTAGCTATCTTTGTCTAATTTGCCATTTCAATCTACATCTTCTATTTTTCCTTCTCTAATTTCAGCCCCTGTACTTCAGGCTCTAACTAAAGCAATGCTGCCCATCTCTTCCACATCTACGTTGTTTGGCTCTTGTACAGTTCTATTATTTTTCATTACTTTCTCTACAGTTCTATTCACTTAATATCTCCTTTATCTCACATCTCTATTTCTAATATTTCTATATCTAGTTCTAATATTTCTATATCAAATTGCTATGCCCAACATTGAAACTCTTATGGTTTGCCGTACAGCACACTAAACATTAGCAATACTATACGGCAATGAGCATAGCAATGGACACTGAAACATTCAGGCACACTGCAAAGCTCTCACTACTGCAGATATATGACACACGGTGCCCATCACCACAGCAGTGAACTCTGAAAGGCTATTTTATCTAGCGGTCCATCTATCTACTTATCTATTTATCCATGACAATCGCTTGTTGTTTAAATAATGTGATATCTAACTCTTTGTGATATCAAACTGGCACTACTTATCACAGCTTTTACAAACTATACAATATTTTCGATGATTCTTCGTTGTAAAACTCGTCTTTCAGACTGATGTGACTCGCACGAGAACACTTCCAAAACTAGCTGCTATTCCTACGACGGAGACAACCTTTTGTGCTTCAACCGTATACCTACGCATAAAGGATATGTAACAGTCGAAATACCTTCTGCTATATGTAGAAGTAGAAGGCGCGTCAAAATTTTGAACGAATCCAAGTAGGGTGGACGATTCTCTCCCAATTGGCTGAATTTACAGTAAGATTATAAAATTTTAACCTGGTCCTTTAAGGGGATGCCTTACTCGTACTATTACCGACCGAGCAATTCACACAGTTTCAAGCTGATTAAAAATAAAATACGTCGAATCACAAAAAATCAAGAGAACACTCTTCTGTATTTTTTAACGTTCTATCATCCAGTCAAAGTTTGGAGTCGGAATATCAAGCCGTTTTTTCAAAAACTTTGAACGAAATTAAATTTCGTTTTGTTCAAAGTTTTTGCAAAAACTACTTGATATTTCGACTCCAAACTTTGACTGGATGATAGAACATTAAAAAACACAGAAGAGTGTTCTCTTGATTTTTTGTGATTCGACGTATTTTATTTTTAATCAGCTTAAAACTGTGTGAATTGCTCGATCGGTAATGGTACGAGTATGGCATCCCCTTAACCTGGTGAAATTAATCGTTCGATGGTCGCCATAATGACTTTATTGTCCCTGCGATACATTCAAATCCCGGTGAAAATTTAAGGTCTTCTCAAATCTTAAATATGCAAGATGTTATATATCACAATAATAATTGTCTGTAATTTGTACAAAAGACCCAATGCGACAAATTTTGGGAAATTCAGTCATTATCTGTAAACGCAGTATGCCATATGCCATTATTTAAACTAATAGTGTGGATAGTGCGAAATTTATTTAAACTAATGCATGTCTACAGTTAATAATGTACACTCTTCGGCGATATTTTGATTAATATAAATTTTTTTGCAACATTTACAAATAATTATTTATTTTAACAACAATATCACAATAACGCTTAATAATTGGGGGTCGAAGCCTACCTAATCGTATTTCTCTCATTTCGGCATATCGATTTAAAAAAAAAAGATCTCATTTGGAGTTATAGAAGCCGAGATATGACAAGTTTAGATCAAGCGATCATTTTGAAGGCGCAGTTTCGGCACTCTCCTTCACCTGATTTTCATGCACCGACATCAAACTTATTATTTTAATGTTTATTATTTTTTTATTACTAAAAGAATGTGTCCAGTGAATTCAGAAATTTGTATAAAAAAAGTTCTTGTAATATCCTATCAAGACCAATTTTGACTGTTGTTAAAAATCAAATAGTTTAACGATAAACCCTCGTCATCTTTGGAGACTTATATCTCACGATCTATACGTTCAATCGAGACCAGCGTGGTTATAAATGAAAGGCAATTGAGAGAACTTTCATTATATGTGTTATAATATTTTTTACTTGTAAAATGGCAGCGTAGAAGTAATTATTTATAAGGAAAAAAATTTTCGATCATTTAAAATTGCTTAAAAAGTTATTAACAACTATAAAATTGATATTCTGACGATGCCAGATGATAGCTGGGAACATTATGAGTACGTAAAAAAATCAGAACCGATTTTAGATAATCGGTTTGGCTCTGGTATTAATGCAACAAAATAGTGATCCTTTCCACCGAGTTTAGTTAACAAATGAATTGTGCGAAAACTATACGACTGGTCGAAATCAGCTTTAGAGGCTTTATTTAGATTGCTTTGAAGTATTTACATACAAATTTTCAAAAGGATAGGACCAGCCCTTAATAATTTTACAAGTGCTTCAAGAATACCCTATTTTTCATGCTTTTTTTGCGAGTTTATTGCTATTTTGCTATGTAATTATTGCATTTCCATTTTTTTATTTCACTCTACCTTGTAGAGAATTTCATGGGGAACAAATTTGGTCCTATGAATATTTTCTCTGAAACATATAGTTAAGAAATTATTTTCAATAATATATGAGAAAAACCGTGATTTTGACGTATTTTGTCACGTTTCGATTGTTCCTGCAGTTAGCATATCTTTTTTTTTTTTTGTGCACCCCGATATTTTCGTTCATATAGAACGAAACCTCGTTTCCATAACATATAGTTATGGAGAAGCTGTAGCCAAAAAAGATAATCTACGTAAGAACGCATCCATATCTGAATGATTATCGAAATTGCCTGTATACCGATTTTTAACCAAATCTAAGTTTTCTCCGAAATTTTAGCCGCCATATTGGATCAACCATTTTGATTTTCGATAGACCAATAGCAAAATCTTGATCAGCGCCCTTGAATATCTCTGTATACCAATTTTCAGCAAAATCTAAGCTTTTTCCGAACTTTTAACCGTCAAATTTGATCCGCCATTTTGAATTTAGAAAGTCTTGTAGCAAAATCGTGATCAGCGACTTCGAAACCTCTGTATTCAAAATTTCCAATCTCTGTATTCCAATTATTCCAATTTAAGAACCATATTGGATCCGCCATTAAGAATTTGAATGTCTGATAGCAAAATCGTGATCAGCGACCTCGAAAACTCCGGTATACAAATTTTAAGCAAAATCTAAGGTTCCTTCGAAAAATTTTGGCAGCCATAAGCTGATTATCGGCTGGTGAGGAAAAATTCGGTCGATGCTATTAATCGTGCTATTAATCATGCTATTAATCATGTTATTAATCATGCTATTAATTGTGCTATTTATCACGTGACTTTGTTCAGTAGGGTATACAAATTAAACACAAGAAATTACTGAAATCAGTTTATTATAGTCAAGTACCGGCCATAAGAACTTTTCGTACCTCGCGTGTAAAATTACACTTTACGCCCAGATTGTAACTTCAAAATTATTGAGCCAGCGGGTATACAGTACTACATAACGCCTAAGAGGCCCAATAGCTCACATACTTCTACAAAACTTTATAGAAGCTACGTACTTTACGCCCGTGTGGGCGAAAATTATTTTAATTATATAACTATAATACATTCATTTTATTTCTAAAATTTATAAGAATTTTTTCAAATATTTACGAAAAGTAAAATATAGGCAAAGCCTATATAAAAAAATTACATAGTTACCAACACATCACTATTTTTCATTATTCCTCCTCAATTTTGAACTTTCTATAATATTACGCATCTTGGAAGTACAAGAGAAGTCTAGAGCTGCTCTAGCAGGGCTGGTCCTCCGATCTCCCATACATACTTGGCGGACTCGACGGTTTGCAGTTTACCGGTGGGCTACTTAAATGTAGAATACTAAATTTTTGCATAAATTCATTAACAATTTATACTTATATGTCCACTATAAATAATTACATTGGCTCTAATTTTTAATTGATGCCGTTCGGTACAATATCCGTACATGTACAGAATCATGATTTACATTTCATTATTCAACATATGTTTTCTTGTGTCCGTCCGTTTTAAACGAGAATAAAATAAAAAAATTCATATAAATTTATATCGTACTCAAAAGTGCTTTATATTTTACTATCCGTTTATAAGCAACATATTTTATATCCTTTTACCCCATGTAAATATCATATAAGATCTCATATGAGAATTTCTGACATCGCATATCTCGTATGAGATCTCGTATGAAACAATGAATTTTACTGCGTTGTTCGGAAGAGATTTTTTCACGCATCCGACGATTAACGTGACTCCCATTGATCGCGTAATTATCTCAAAACGTGATGATGAATCCGTAATAGTAGTAAACAGTGAAATTAGAGAATTAATGCATATTGAGTACGCAAACGCAGTCGAGGATGTGGGAGAAAACCTTAAAATAAACCCAGAAATTGATTTTGAAACTATGGAAAAAGTAAAATCCATGTTTAAAAATAACTATGAAAAATTTAAAGAAAAAGATACAAATGAAATTGATTTTGAGATGCAAATATCTTTGACGCACAATCAGCCTATCAGTTTTCGCCCTCGTAGATTATCTTTTGTGGATAAAGAAAAACTGCGTGTAATATTAGATGATTTAATTAGCTAACAACTTTATACGACCAAGTACGTCACCGTACGCGAGTCCAATTGTATTTACCACAAGAAATCACGTGAAGCGTGACTATGTATCGATTACAGGGAACTTAATAAAATAACTACAAGTGATAATTATCCTTTGATTGATGACAATCTCGATCGTTTAAAAGATAAGAAATACTTTACAACGCTCGATTTAAAAGATGGATTTCACCAAGTAAAAATTACGGAAGAATGCATTGCGTGTACATCTTTTATAACGCCTCTTGGACAATACGAGTATTTGCGATGTCAGTATGGCTTAAAGAATGGCACTCGAGTTTTTACGTGTTTTATTAACTTAGTTTTTGAAAAATTAGTAAGAGAAAACAAAGTTTTACTTTTTGTTGATGATATTTTAATTGCGACAGAAAGTATTGATGAGCACTTAGAAATTGTAAGAGAAGTATTTACACTTGCAGGTTGAACGAAGTAAGAATTTAGGTTAGATAAATGTCATTTTTTGCAAACAAAAATTAATTATTTAGGGGGTATCATATTGATGTAGACGGTATATGTATTGACGGAAAGAAGTATTGCGATTCGTGTGTTTAGCGAGTTTCGCAGATTCATTCCGAATTTTTCAGTTGTTGTGAAATCACTTTATGATCTAATTAAGAGAAACGCGTAATTTGTATTCGGTAATCGGGAAATGGAATCATTCGAGATTTTAAAGAGTCACCTTGCCAGTCGTTCAGTGTTAGCAATCTACTCACAGAGAGCAGAGACTGAGCTACACTGCGATGCAAGTGCATCCAGATTCGGTGCGATTCTTTTACAAAAACAAGCAGACGGTTTATTTCGTGTCGTTTCATATTTTAGTCAACGTACTTCACCCACAGAATCGCGTTATCACAGTTTTGAACTGGAATGTTTAGCGGTCGTGAACGCGATTAAAAGATTTAATGTTTATTTATCTGGAATAAAATTTAGAGTAGTAACTGATTGCGATAGTTGTCGCTTAACTTTATCTAAAAAAGACATTAATCCGCGCATAGCGAGATGGGCATTGTTTTTACAAAATTTTGATTTTGCTGTTCAACACCTCCCCGGTAGGCGAATGAGTCATGTGGACGCTTTAATTAGATGTGCGTACTTACGATAGAGTCTAATAATTTTGAGCGTACTCTGTCAATTTGTCAAGATCGCGATGAGGAAATAATCAAAATACACGAGTTAGAGAAGGAAGAAATGCCTTTATATGAATTACGTCATTGGCTAGTCTACCGTAAAGATAGAAATAACAATCACATGGAATAGACAAATAGACAAACACATGGAATGGATACATGGAAGCTTCTTCAGAAATGGATAAGATCAAATCGACTACTGGCGAACAGTAATTCACAACGATGCTATCTTCTTGAATGCAGAAAATGTGGAGTGACACCACAACACATTAAAAATTTAAGTAAAAAGTTTTTCAATATAAGTTTTAGTAAGTTATGTAAAAAAAAGTTAAAAAATTTTATGAAATATTTCGCAACTAAGTTGTTAAATTTAGAAATCCGAGATATCAACTTTCATATAAAATTTATCGAAAAAAACCTAAACATTATAAAAGAAAAAATTACACTTTCCACGCTAGACGCTTTGACTATAGATAAGTTTTTCTTATTCACTTCTAATAAATCTAAAACGATGCGTGAAAAATTTGATTCTATGCATATGAATAAGCTCGCCTCTTTAAAGTCAAACGCAAGCGTCAATAGTAATAAAAGTACGTGGCTTAAGAATTTAACGAATGTTCAAATTCCGTCGGAAGTTATTGATATTGTTACACTGGGTTCAAATTTTAGCCATATTTCAAAAATTTCTAATAACGATATAGTTAATACAATAAAAAATGTTGCAAAATGTCTCAATTCAGTACATATTAACAATGACGAGAAAAATGAAATACGGAAAAAAGTCACAAGATCTCTAAAAAAGGCTGTTAATACTGATATACATATACCATGTACAGACAGAGCTTTATCAGAAAAACTAAAAACAACCAAAAGCTTTTTAAAAACGCATAATGATATTTTCTTTACAAAAGCAGATAAAGGCAATGTAATGGTTTGTTTAGAAAAATCCATCTATAACGAAAAGATGGTGAATCAATTATCGGATGAAAAAACATATAAAAAAATAAGTAAAAATCCACTGGAACATTTAAAAGATGGAACATATAGTATGTTAAATTATTTAAATAATAATGGTTTTTTGTACAAAAATTTTCATAAAAATAGTTTAACTCAATCTGATACGAGACTGGCGAAATGTTATGGATTACCAAAGATTCATAAAATTGATTTACGTCCTATTGTTTCATTAGTTAATAGCCTCCCGTATTTCTTAGCAAAAATAGTATATAAAGAACTTAAGAATGCGATACCTAAGCCTATTTCACATATTAATAACAGTTTTGAATTGAAAGAAAAATTAAAAAATATAATAATAACGGATGAATACACTTTACTGTCATTAGACGTAACGTCGTTATTTACAAACATCTCGTGCGAATTAATGTTGGATAGTTTAGATAGAAGAGCGGTTTCCATCCATAATCACTGTAAGATCCCGGTTGATGAATTAAAAGAATACACCGCTTTGCTGTTTAATAATACGTTTTTTACTTTTAATGGTCAAGTCTATCAACAAATTTATGGAACCCCGATGGGTTCACCGATTTCACCATTCTTTGCGGACATTGTAATGGATGATTTGGAAAAGAATTGCTTACGAGAATTAGAACTACATTATGACTGTATCTCCATTTTTTATTAAAGATATGTTGACGACACGCTTATTTGTGTTAAAAAACAACACATTGACACAGTGATTAAAGTTTTTAATGCTTATGACATAAATTTAAAATTTACTCATGAACTATAAGAGAATAAAAAAATTAATTTTTTAGATATGACATTAATTAGAACTGATAATAAAATTTTGACAAATTGGTACCAAAAACCGACATCATCGGGACGTGTAATCAATTATTTTTCAAATCATCCAACACAGCAAAAAAAGAATATTATTTTTAACCTAGTTGATAGGGCGTTTTTACTCTCAGATTCTAATTTTCACTTAGACAATATAAAACTCATAAAGAAGATTTTACGTAACAATGATTATCCTATGTGGTTTATAGAAAAACATATCGAAATTAGATTTAAAAAACTTAAGTATGGTTATACATATAATACGCACCAAAATTGCTATGAAAAATTACCAAAATTGTCTTTACCGTTTAACAAAGATTTTAATAGTCTATCTAATATGTTAAAATCTTATAATATTTGTACAATCCCATTATTGAATAAAAGTTTGTCTTCGATCATTCGTTTAGGCAAAGACATAACCAAAAAATGGGATCATACTAATGTGGTGTACAAATTTGATTGCCTAAATTGCTCTGCTACATACATAGGCGAAACTAAAAGATCGTTACACACACGCATTAATGAACATAAAATAAACAAAAATAAAGAGTCTGTTGTCAGTATACATCGATTAGAAAACAAACATGAGTTCGATTGGGAAAATACATCCATCTTAGATTTTGAAAGCAATTACAAAAAAAGACTGATTTCGGAAATGATCTATATAAAAAGCAATCAAAATAGTATTAATAAAAAGGAAGATATCCAAAGACTAAGTACAATGTATTTTCCTATTATTAACGAACTTGATGCTGTATAACTCTTTATGTAAACATCATCCAGCGTATATAAATACAGTGTACGTGTTATTGTTTTCAGTCGAGAATAACATCTGATTGACGTAGGATATATACGGTTATAATTTCGGTAATTTTTATTTTTGTATTTATACTTTGTTGTTTAATGGTCTTTAAAAAAAAAGTTTTATATGTTAATTTATTTCTGTGTTTTGAATAAAGGCCTGATGAGGTTGGCGTACTAAGCCAACGAAACGTTGCCAAAAAAGAAATAAGATCATTTCATTTTGCCTCCAAAGATCGTCCTCAACTATTTAATATATAGAATATTGTTTAAGATGTGTCGAATTCTCGCCAAAGTATGGTAAACGCGAAGGTTTTCTACATGCCATTTCGAAACAAAACGTGCCTTTTGATACGGTTCATATTATCATTTAGGCCCGCTAGAGAAGACAGGAAAAGGTTTTAGTAATTGTAGATGAATTCACAAAGTTTACAAAATTGTATGCATGCAAGTCGACAACAAGCGTAGAAACCATTAAGCATTTCAAAGAATACACGAGAGTGTATAGCAGACCACGGCGCATAATATCAGATAGAGGCACTGCTTTCACTTCGGGGGAATTTAAAAACTATGTGCAAAGCGAGAAAATGAATCATGTTTTGATAACAGTAGCTACGCCACGAGGAAACGGGCAAGTTGAGCGCCTAAATCGCGACATTACGTCTATGTTAGCGAAATTAGCTGAAGATGCCAGTAAATGGGACCGAGTTCTCCATAAAGTTGAATTTGCCATAAATAAGAGCAAATTATTGTTTGGCATAGATCAGCAAGGCGATGTCAACGATGTACTTCGATCAATTCTTAGTAATAGCGAAAGTGAGCGAAACTTACAAGAGTTGAGAAATAAAGCGAGCGAAAATATTGTTAAAACGCAAACTCAAAATGAGAAAAGTTATAACGCGAAGCGGAAAGGTACACAAGAATATAAGAAAGGCGATTTTGTAATGATCCGAAACATAGATACTTCTGTTGGTGTAAACAAAAACCTGTTACCACTTTTTAAAGGGCCATACATTGTAAAGAAAGTATTGGGTAACGATAGATATGTAATCACAGACGTAGATGGTTTTCAAATCTCTCAAATGCCCTACAACGGAGTATGTGCGTCGGATCAGATCACGCCTTATATCGAAGAAAATATGAATAATTAATCTTAGTTTAATAATTTATGAACAATTAGTCTTGGTTTGTATGAGCTAATGTATTACTTAATTTTTGATATGCTGAAGATCTATTGTAAAAAAAAAATATATATATATATTAAATTGTTCAGTTGTCATTATGACGGCTGAGACGGCCTTGATGCTAGGTTTGGCCGAGTTGTAAGCGAATTTTTAGAAACATTCTAGAAAATGCGATGTGCGAGCACGTTCTGGAAAATTCCAGAATGTGTACGTTGCGAACCGGACGTTTGCGTTTCTTCGAAAATGGGAGAGGAACATCTCACCCGCGAGACTGTACATCAGCCGTGATTGATCGCGTGCGACACCAATTAGAGACGAGTATTGTTTACGTGTGCGATAGACGCTGAGTGCGTGGAGGTTTTTTTGAAAAGCACCCGACGATGGCGCCGGCGAAAGCGCAAGGGCGAGCGCGCCCTTCGACCTCATTCCTTCGGGATCGGTCAGACGAGCAGGTACTTGACGCCTCACTTCGATCGGGATTCGGTTTGTCTCTCACGAGTAACGCAATCATTTCGCTACGCGATAAGTTACGTGCGATCACATTCGGTCTCATTATTTGTATCAATACACCAATTTTAATTTCTTTGCTATTCTTTCACAATAAATCAATCTTACACTTCACCCAAGTGTTTATTCATTTTTATCTGCTCCAACCAGCCAGTGTTACATAAAAGACTTTTTTACTAGTATTTATTTGACTCCTTTTAAAAAATCATAAATATTATTTTATAGATTATACAGAAAAAACTTCTATACTTGCCTTATTTTATACTTTCGTAGAAAGTTTTATTAACAATATTATTATTTGTACAGTCATGAAAAAAATTATTACCATTTGTAGAGAGTGCTTATTGAATAGAAGAGATTAAAATACATAAAAGGACTATAGACAAATTGTGTTGTTAGAATCTACTTAAAAAATTAGTTTTTTAAAGAACGTATTGATTGTTTTGAAAAAATATTTAAGTTCTCATTGATACATAAATTCTATAAAATACCAAGAATCAATTCAAATAATTCTTGAAAACATATGGTTACCTTAATATACTCAATTCCTTGCGATATTTGCATTATATTATTTTCTGCCTCCAATCTTTGGCGATTGACTACTACAAATTCCAAACAATCCATTATTGGTTGTCTATTTCCATGTTCTAAGAAGAATGAAAAAACACAAACAAAGAATGTAATTTCAACTGATAAGAATTTTTCCATCGGTCTTACAGTCTTACAAATTAAATTAAAATAATTAATATTTATGGCAGTCAGATTGCCCTTGTTTATAATCACCCCCGCAGAATCTGAAATAAAAACTTAATTAAAATCTGGAAAAAACTTTGTTAGCAAAGGACGATCTGACTGCCCACCACCACCACATTGTCCGACGTTTCGAGCCTGCTCCGGCTCCTCCTCAGGGACTGAAATAAAACCCGCGATACACCTCCTTATATACCATGCACCCATACCCCCTTCTTTTCTCTTACCCCACCACCCTCCACATTCCCCTCTCCAACTTGCCATTCTCACTTAAATTAATAAAGAATGATAAATGTTATCTAATTTACTTAACTCTATCATTAAATTTACATTATTCCGATTTCTTAGAATGTGAATACTTTCAAGGCTTTCCCTCTTATATTTATTCTTAATCCCCTGTTCCAAAATATCCAAAATATCCAAAAAATTTTTTTTTTTTTTTTTTTTTTTTTCTTTTGATAATAGTCTATATGAACAAAGATATGGTTGTCCAATGGGATCACCTTTGTCACCTGTTATAGCCAATTTAGTAATGGAAAAATTGGAAAGTATTGCTTTGTCTAAGTTGGTTTTTCAGCCAATTATTTTTAAAAGATATGTTGATGACATTTTTGCAGTTGTACCAGAATGTTTTGTGGATGAAATGGTGGATGTGTTTAATTCTATCCATGATAGAATTAAATTCACAAAAGAAGTTGAGAAAGATTATCAATTGAGTTTTTTAGATATTAGAGTCATTAGAGGTAATAATAATAGAGTGAAATTAGATTGGTATAGAAAACCTACATGGTCAGGTAGATTTTTAAATTTTGATTCTCACCACCAATTCGGAAACAAGACAGGTGCGATCAAAGGTGTCATTGACAGAGCGATTAAATTGTCACATAAAGATTTTAGGAAAAAGAATTTAAATGTAGTTAGAGAAACATTTATTAAAAATAGTTATCCCGTAAAATTTATTGATAAAATGATTGATGAGAGAGTGTGGGAAATTTATAATGGTGGATTGAAGCAGCGGGTAGATAATCAAACAAGGAATAGAAATGGAAAGAATGCATATTTTAGTTTACCATATGTTAGAGGTTTGTCGGAAAGGATTAGAAGGGTTTTTAGTAAACATAATATTCAAGTTTTCTTTAGAAATGATAATAATTTAGAAAGGTTATTTAGTAATTGTAAAGACAAGGATGATAAATGTTTGAAATCGGGAGTTGTTTATAAAATTAATTGTAGGGATTGTAATGGTTGTTATATTGGTCAAACGGGTAGATATTTGAAAAAGAGAATATATGAACATCAATATAGTTTACGCAGCTCAAGTTGTACATCGGGTTTGAAAGAACATTGTTTAAATAGTTTGCATTCTTTCGATTTTGGGAGTGTGGATATTTTGGAACAGGGGATTAAGAATAAATATAAGAGGGAAAGCCTTGAAAGTATTCACATTCTAAGAAATCGGAATAATGTAAATTTAATGATAGAGTCAAGTAAATTAGATAACATTTATCATTCTTTATTAATTTAAGTGAGAATGGCAAGTTGGAGAGGGAATGTGGAGGGTGGTGGGGTAAGAGAAAAGAAGGGGTCTGGGTGCATGGTATATAAGGAGGTGTATCGCGGGTTTTATTTCAGTCCCTGAGGAGGAGCCGGAGCAGGCTCGAAACGTCGGACAATGTGGTGGTGGTGGGCAGTCAGATCGTCCTTTGCTAACAAAGTTTTTTCCAGATTTTAATTAAGTTTTTATTTCAGATTCTGCGGGGGTGATTATAAACAAGGGCAATCTGACTGCCATAAATATTAATTATTTTAATTTAATTTGTAAGACTGTAAGACCGATGGAAAAATTCTTATCAGTTGATATTAAATTGCAGTCGACATAAGTAATATTTTTAATGAAGAATGTAATTTTAATTAAAAAGTAAGGAATTCCATAATAAATAAGTTTCCTCAAAAACTTTCAGGGTTACTCATATGTATCTGACAAAAACTGCCACGGTCACGCTTCTTTTGCTCTGTTAATTGTAGCAACTGATTACTTCTACAGATATTTATAACGAAGAAACAGTGAAGTTTTGCTGACAGTGATACACGTCGTATTTTACTATATGAATGCTTTTTACTGGACTGATGACCCTGTGGCAGTAGCTTCGATGATTCATGTTCGGTCGATAAAATAATCCTATAAAACAATCCTGTAACTTAATGAAGCAATTTATTAATGTAAATGAAGCTATAGACTCAGATTTTATGCTACTGTAGCCACACTACCTGAACCAGTATTTCATAAAATATTCTTTCACTTGGAATTTTCTTTTAGGTGCGGAAATTATAATGTTCACAGATAACGAAAAAACGAAACTCACAATCATTTACACATATCTTTTACAAGAAAAAATCAATTTGAAAATTTCTGCATTTTAAATAAGACAATGAAGAATAAAAAAATCGTATAATGTTTTGCAAATCATATTTATTAATCAAAATATAATAATTCTTTCTGGTAAACATAAGCAAAATTATTCTTTTTTATTCTAACATATAGTTTTTAAACGGCATCTTTTACCTACTGTGAGAAAACTTGTTTATTTTCAAATTGATATATATAAATATTTATATATATATATATATATATATATATATATATATATATATATATATATATATATATATATATATATATATATATATATATATATATATGTGTCGTTAGTTGTTCGCGTTAACAGAATTTCACTTCGCACTGAGGTACTGCGTCAGTTTACAATAATGATATTTATATACAAAATTTAACACTACGGACAGTGTATCGTTTTAAATTTAACGTCGTATATGTGACTCGCCCGTGACAATCTGCTGAGGGCTTCCTTCCGTGGTGTCGGTGGCTCCCTGGGCCATGCAGTTTACGGTGATTGTCCCGTTTCCCTTTTTTTTTTATATTGATTCCGCAAAAGAGAGAGAGAGATGTCCCAATCGGGCGATTTCTCCTTATATTGAGTCACTCAACAAACTAAATATATCCGATCTCACCCAGGATATACTGTTACGACTAAATCACCTGTGTGTGAGATAGGTGACAACTGAGTCGAATGACCGCTCACGTCGCCGACTCAAACGTTTCTTTCTGAACGCAAAATTCACGTACCTATCAAAACCGCCTCGCTCTCTCTTAATTCCTTATACTAGTGCACCTCAGTTGATTTACATTCGCCTTTACACATATATACATATACAGATACATATATACATCTGAATATCGGTCCGTTACAATTTCTCCCCCTTTCTATAAGAGTCATCAGCGAACATGGAAACGTGAGACCACCCAAAATTTGAACGGAGTGATCTATACGTCTATATCTAAGCTTATAAAGCGTGATAGCCTAAATACATTCGTATGACCACGCTGGATCTTTATCGAAAGCCTATTGGACATTTATTAATTTATTTGATTGCAACCTGGGCGAGTAGTGAGGAGTTTGAGCGAATAGGTAGTAGGTTCATTATATAAACACATAGCGTAAAGAAATTTACATGAAATTGGGAATCGAATGATATTTGCGCAAATTTAATCGATTGTATATCCCTTTTATTTTACTAATGTCATCGGGATCAGAGATTTCAAAGGCATTTTTACCTATCGTACATGTTATTGTATATGGACCTTCATATATATTAAAAAATGTACTAAATTACCCTTTGGGAAGCGTCTGAAAGGTGGGGAACTCGCAACAACACCAAATCTTTTAGCTTTAATTCAACTTTGCGCGAGATTTTTTGCGCTCGACATCGTGTTTCAAAGGCTCGTTGCAATTGCACTTTAGCTTTATCTATACAGCTCGCGTGTGACGGCTCCTCGTGTGTCAACAAGGGAAACAATTCGCGTATTTTTTCGTACGGCTGTTTTCCAAAATGTAGAGCGTACGGCGTCCCCCTGTGCTCTGATGCACGGTTAAATTTAAGCAATCCTCCACGAGGGAAAGATATCGCGCCCACTTGGTGTGCGTACGCGAACAGAATGTCCGAAATAACCGACCAATCTCCCTCATTGTTCTCTCGACCGGGTTTGATATGCCGGATCGACGAATATAGAGTTATTACCCCCTCCGATGACAAATGATTCTTCCACGCCGGCGACGTAAACTGCGTCCCATGATCGGATAATATACGGCTTGGTTTACCTATAGACACAAAATAATTCTCCCGCAATTTCTTTAAACAGATTTGAGTCGTGGCGCGCTTTATCGCATATAGTTTGACGTCTTTTGAAAAGACATCTTGTACCACGAATAAGTATTTAACCCCTGCGGTGGACGTAGGTAAAGGCCCAAAGAAATCTACGGAAAGCAGATCATTAGGATGATCGGCTCTCAAAAATTCATATGAGCCTTCGCGATAATTCAAGTATTTGACCCGCTGACAAACATCACATGAACGAGTAAAACCCTTAACTTCTTTTCGCATGCGCCGCCACCAGAAAAACTGTGAAACGTAATGAAACATTTTATAACATCCAGCGTGTCCGAGTTGCTGATGAACCGACGTAAGTAAGTTCAATATCAAAAGTGCGGGTATCATCAGTTTCCATCTATTACCATAAGTAGTTTTACAATACAAAATGTCATTCTCCATTTTGACTTGTAACCCTTCTTGTTTCCCACGTAAATTTTGGATTTTTGTATCCGACTTTTGTAAATCACTTAAATTGTACAATTGATCGAGCAACTCTGAACGCATACTGAGACGAAAAACTACCGTTTTACTAACGTTCACATCCCTCACATCAAGATCACTCGGCATAGACTTAGCGAAACTCCACAATAGATAATTGTTCGTGTTTACATAGATATTTTCATGTGGAAAATTCCGGCTAAAAAAATCAGCTACTACATTATCGACTCCCCTACAATGCTCTATCTTAAATGAATACTCTTGGAGGGCTAACAACCATCGCGTCAACCGGGCGGTAGTGAAAGGGATAGACATAAAATACGTGAGAGCTTTATGATCAGTCACTATGTCGAATTCAACCCCCCAAATATACATCCGGAATTTCAGAACGGTATAGACGATAGCGAGCAGCTCTTTCTCCGTCACCGTGTAGTGTTGCTCGCATTTTGTCAACACGCGGCTCACTAAAGAAATAATACGCGGATCTCCATTATCATCAACTTGATAGAGAACACCGCTCAATGCCACATCACTTGCGTCCGTTTGCACCCAAAAACGCGCTCCCGGGATATAATGACGTAATGTCACGACCGTCACAAAATTATTTTTTAGCCCCTCAAATGCCTTTTCATAGAAATCGGTCCATTTCCAGTTAGCCTTTTGTCGTAAAATATCTCGAAAGGGATCCACGTAGTTTGCATATCGCGCTACGAATCTACGAAAGAAGCCGCAAATGCATAAGAATGATTGCAGCTGCTGCCGATCAACCGGCGAGAGAAAAGTTTCGATTATTTTAAGCTTATTGGGATCAGGATAAATACCTTCTCGCGTAATGATTACCCCTAGGAAAGGCACTTCACTACGAAAAAAAAGAGATTTATCTAAACTTAGAGTCATATTAGCATTAATCAATTTATTAAACAGGGCTCGTAAGATAGTAACGTGTTCCTCAAAGCTTTTCGCGGAAATAAATATATCATCGATGAATAACTTGACATACTCTAATAACTCATACCCGAGAGCCAAGCTCAATGCTCGAATAAAACCCGCTCCCGCACTCTTTAGCCCAAAAGGAATTCGTGTAAATTGATAAAGGGTACCCTCATGCAAAAAGGCGACATATTTACGTGAATCCTTGTGCAATGGGACCAGTATCCGCTGACTAGATCGGTAGTTGATAAGTGAGTCGCGCCCTCGAATTCCTGTAAAATATCTTCCATGCGCGGAGGGCTTTCGTTATCAGATGCAATGACTCGATTCACGTATCGCGCATCCAAACAAACGCGTACCTCTCCATTCTTTTTAGACATTTTACGCAACGGGTTGCAAAACTGGCTCGTAGACCTCTCAATCACTCCTAATTCCAATATTCTTCGTATTTCGCGACTGACAGCTTGTCTTTGGTGTATCGGTACGTGATATGACTTCTTTACGTAAGGTTTGGCTACCGTTGGTGTAATTACATGCTCATAGACATTCGTGCACCCCAGACTATCCGAGAAAACTTTGGCATTTTCCAAAAACATCTCATGTACCGTCTCTCGCTGTTCCGCCGTTAGAAATTCTAATCCGTCAACGTAGTATTTTATACGCATGTTCATGTTTGTATTTTCCCCTTCCTCATTCGTATAACGACCACTCAAACCTTGCAAATGCATTATTACACCTCCCCCATTTACGGCTACTTCTGGGAAACTATTGATGCTTTGATTTTGAGTAATCATGCCTACCATGCCCATGTGCCCCGTTAAATTATCGCAAATACTCTCGTGATCATTTAACCTCCCGGTCCTATTACTATACCATTCTAGACTATTAATCCGAATCATCTCATATATACGCTTACCACTATCGTTATTGTTATTTCTAAAACGTACTAATGCTTTTGGTACCCGCTCACCGCGCAATCACGCGGCTTCCTCCTCCACATCAATACACACTTTATTAGCTTTAAGCCAGTCAATGCCTACTAAGATTTCTGTAGATAGCCCCGGTATAACTAGGAAAGGATGCGTAATATGTGATAGACCAATGTTCAGGCTTAAGGTAATGTATATTTACCGACAAATTTTAGAATGTATATTTCTTTTGCAAATAATAATAGAATTACTAACAAAAAAATTGAGTATAGTATTTACATATACGGAGCGCCTGAAAGAGCTGTTTTTTCAAAAATTTATTCAGAATTTATTTAATTAAATAAAAGCCGCAATGCCGATAAGTAGGGATCTGTATACTTCGAATTTTGCCAGTTTTAAAAAGTGTTTATCTCATGGAAATGCTGATAAAATCGCACAAAAAAAAAATCTGAGCATAGTATTTACATACACGGAGCGCCTGAAAGAATTGCTTTTCCAAATAAACGTTCGAATGTTTATTAATTAAATAATGAAATTGGGTTGATTTTGAGGTTCACATCGCCTTAACTGTACCTGTCTCTTAACTGTCGTGTGCTTTTTTCTCACTGCTACGTAAACCGATAAATTGGTAACCGGTAATTCCATCAAATCTACATGTTTCTTTACTTCGAGATAAAAGTCTTCGGCAACACACGTAATTTCACTTCCCGTATCTAAAAGGACTGAAATGTTTTTATTCGCTATGGTAGCCTCCACTCTCGGACTAATTAATCTCGGTAATACCTCCTTGATAATTTCATTATCCCCCTCTATATCCCAGCATAAATCATCAATAGTATCCCAGCTTTGCCTTTGTGTAAGCATCGTTCGCACGTTGGCGTTACCAGAATTCTGTCCTTGTTTATTTTGACTCTCGCGATTTTCGTACGGCGGCCGAACCTGCTGCAAATCGTTGCTTGCGATATTGCCACGCGAACGCCAATTTTCCGATGTTTGAGCATTTGTCCCACTGTTATTGTTTTGATGTTTGTATATACTATTAGCATTGTTTGCGCGATTTTCGTAAGCTTGCTCTCTAGGAGCCGAATCAAGTCTTGCGAGTGTTTGTAAAATTTTATCCGTATTTGCGTATTCTACTATAGATAATATTTCCTGAATTCTCGTGGGTAATTGCTTAATTATTGTAAAATTAATTTCATATGTTTCCGTTGCTGGAGCGACGAACCGCGCAGCGCGTACTTGCTGAGCAAAATAGTTGTGCAATGAGCCATCCGAGACTTTAAAACGCCGATTCTGCCACTCATCTTTTGCCTTCATTCTGGCTTCAATCGTATTAAAGTTTATTAAAAGGGCGTTTTTAAAATTATTATAATTTCTGAATGGCACGTTACGAGTTTCCAACCATGTTCGCGCTCTCTCCTTGCATGCATCCTCAATTACCAAAAGCCTCTGTTCCTCGTCAATAATACCCTTACGCCTAAAGTGTTTTTGTATGTTCTCCACAAGCTCTAGTGGATTGTCATTTTCTCCGCACAACGTTGGCATAGGAACAGAAACTTGTATGGATTGAAATTGACGCAATAGTCCCGCGAGCACATTTTCATTAAAATCCCCGAGAAATCTCTGATTTTCCCGTTGATTATTATTGTCATTCTGATTACTCGCCCCTACATTCTCATTTTGAGCATTTATTTCGTTTTCCCAATTGTTACCAGTTGCGCGCATATCATTACTATTTCCAATCTCACCATCCACCGGAACTCTCTGAAGCTGACGGTTCTCCGCGATGAGCCGTTGTATCTCTGTGCGTAGCACGTCATTCTCTTGTCGCGTAGTGTTCTGCGCCGCGCGCAACCGCTCAAGCTCCTCTCTCAACTCCTCCACGTCTTGTTTTCTGTTTTAGCAACTAGTTGAGCGCCACTTGTGAGAAAACTTGTTTATTTTCAAATTGATATAGATATATATATGTCGTTAGTTGTTCGCGTTAACAGAATTTCACTTCGCACTGAGGTACCGCGTCAGTTTACAATGATGATATTTATATACAAAATTTAACACTACGGACAGTGTATCATTTTAAATTTAACGTCGTATATGTGACTCGCCCGTGACAATCTGCTGAGGGCTTCCTTCTGTGGTGTCGGTGGCTCCCTGGGTCATGCAGTTTACGGTGATTGTCCCGTTTCCCTTTTTTTTTATATTGATTCCGCAAAAGAGAGAGAGAGAGATGTCCCAATCGGGCGATTTCTCCTTATATTGAGTCACTCAACAAACTAAATATATCCGATCTCATCCAGGACATACTGTTACGACTAAATCACCTGTGTGTGAGATAGGTAACAACTGAGTCAACGACTGCTCGCGTCGCAGACTCAAACGTTTCTTTCTGAACGCAAAATTCACGTACCCATCAAAACCGCCTCGCTCTCTCTTAATCCCTTATACTAGCGCACTTCAGTTGATTTACATTCGCCTTTACACATATATACAGATACATATATACATTTGAATATCGGTCCGTTACACTACTCTGTTGAGTAGCTTGACCGAACCGAAGAAACTGAACTGAAGAATTCTTCAGTTGTCTTGTGATTACGATTGTTTGTTTACGTCCAATCAATCGATCGTGAGTCGAGTTCACACCTTTACAGTTGCATAAATACTATACTAAAAATAATATTTATTTGGGTTTTTCAAAATCTCGAAGAAGATATCCAAAATATATATAAATTGCTTTACCATTTTCTTTTAATGATTAACCTTGTATTGATAAATATTATTTACATATGTTAGTTTATCAATAATTATACATAGAAACTTAAAAATAACACAATATTAAATAAATAATACTATTTATATTTACCATCAGAAATTTATTATTTTTATTGATATAATATACCTTTGTTACGTCTGTGACGTATCTCTAAAATTAAAATCTATATTCATATTCTCATCAGTAATACCTATAAAATGATGTATTTGCGAATTTAAACGTCACAGCATTTCGATAACGCAACCGCGTGACGTAGCGAGCCACCAACTTCGCGAAGGCATACGCGTGTTGTAATTTTGTGCACTCAACATTTCTCAACTTTGAAATCGAACGATTTACGTCAAAATGTTTACTAAATTTGTTTAAAAGGATGATTTTGATCCATCGTTAAAATCATCTTTAACCTAATTTAATCGCTTATATATACGGCGATTTGTGCCATACAAACCAGTAATTGCGCACAGATCACGAGATCCGTACCCTCCAATCGACAATAGGAGAAACGATTATTTTTGTACAGGCCAATACGAGCTAATAACAGTAAGAAACTTATAACGATTGCTGGGGATCAGGGCAACCGCGGGTGGAAAAACCTGCTAGGCAACAGTTTTCCGCCAAGTGACAATACATAATGAACCAGAAATCTCAAAAACCTGATATAAACACACTTTATTCAATAATATTTAAACTATACGATCAAACATACATAATATGGGGCGCCAGGTACGCGCACTTCCATACCAAAAACCTAGTTCAGCTAGCGCGGCGGTTGGGCACGAGTTTCTTCGGAGAGTTACTACTCTTACATGTAGTTTCAGCTACGCACAATGCGACTTCCCTCAGTACGCGACCTCGCAAAGGGACTCGGCACTTGTAGCTTCAGCTACATTCACAGGAAACGGGGGTTCGTTGTTGACATCGCGGACGCGAGCGCACACACACGCGAGTACTACGGCGGGGAAGGAATCACAAGGGGACTTACATGTATGATGCGGCCAGGAAAAGTATCGACTCGACGGTCTCACTCTCGGCGTCGGCCTCGCTCGTACACTCTCTCGTTGCAGCACCGGCTCCCAGCTTCAACTGACGGGGGTGACAGTCGCTCGGACGGGCACTGCACCTTGTGGCTGTCACTACGCACGCTCGCACAATACGCTCGACGAGCCACAGTTTCGCGCACGAGTTTTGGGCAGGGGTGCTGCAGGTTCGCGCGTGGCGGAACAAGAAGTGCCGGCCGGCAGTCGACCGGCAAGGCGCGTCGGTCACATCGGGCAACTTCGTCGGCGCTCGGCTGCTCTCGCCTACGGCAGGCAGACCGGTCGCCACTCGTGGTGCGTCCAGTGCAGCAGCGGCGCCGGCAACACCGCGCCGGCTCCTCCGAAGGCGGCAGCGGCAACCGAGCGCAGCGTCCCGTGTTACACGCGGAATAGGCCGCGGCTGAGGGGAAGGGTAGGTAGGAGCGGGCAGAAGGTCGCGTGTATGTCGCTCTCGCCTACATTCCCGAGCGCGTGGAAAACACCACGTGACAACTCCGCCATCCTTAACCGAAGTAGTCGGTAACGACCTTCGCTGTTAAATTTTTATTATCCCCTACTGACTTGACTTATACCCTAGCTACTTAATCCTAAGCTAGCCGGTACTACCTATAGCGGGGAGAAGTGTTTTTCTTCTCTGCACAAGGTCCTCCTGGACTGGGCTGCTCTCCATGGCTGGGTGAGTGTACGCGCTGTTTGTGTCCCCTAACTAGCGTGACCTGGCCCCATCTCGCAATTACAACAAACAATTCGCAACCAAATGTCTCCTTGCTCGCCTATCCATTCACCCATCACTCCAACATGTTGCATTCACTCGAAAAAACAATAATGAAAACAATAATGTAAGGTTTAACTCACCTGGCCGCTTCCCTTACTACAGTTCTCGAGAGCAGTACTCTGGCAGTCGACAGTTCCAAGCTGAGGCTATAATAAACGAAGTTACATTGCGATAGCTGCGAGCTTCAGGAATTTACCGTTAAGCCAAGTACCGATGCCAGGGGTGGCGTATTTCGTGATTTTACTTACTAACTTTTACCGATTTCGATCGCGATCTTGAGCTTGGGTCATGCAAGATAGGCTAGGAGATAAACTGAAACCTCCGAGACCTGTTAGCTGCTGTGCTCCTCTCCCAAAAGCGAGGTCTTTTGCGTGGAATCTTTAACGGCATCTCTCGCCACTCAGGAAGACCGATAGCTATAGCAATACTAGACCACTTACCTGTAACAAGGCGAAGATCTCCGCGTGAATTATCTTCGTGGGCTCCATTTCCTCGCGAACAGGCTCGGATGTGAAAGCTTGCTCGTCTCGTACCGGATCCCAGAAAGCAACGTCCGGTCCGAAACGCGCTCGTATCTCATAACGCTGAAGCCTATCTCGCATCGTGAACTTGTCTGTCACGATATTCAATTTGAGCTGATGGCCCCTCATAAACACTTCGTCATCACTCATTTGATTGATTGCGTGAAGTACCGCTTGCGCTCCATCCTCTGGATTAGCGCACCTCCAATCTTCACCAAACCTCTCGACAAATGGAAACCTTAAGTTACTCTTATCCATTGTCTACGCACAATCTTAGCTAGCCTCTGCTCAATAGCTCTGCGTGTGCATTAATATTCAGCTAAAAGCTGAAGCGATTTACTAATTTGCACCTCCTATTAATACCCTTAAATTAAGTAAGCCATAAATTCAGTAATGTAATCAAAAGAAAAGCGTAACAAACCCAATTTGATTTTACCCTAGCCGAGTGAGCAGGAGCTATGAGATGAGATATCCAGAATTTCGACAATCTCTAAATACACTAATGTCGAAAACCAAAATAAGAAGTCCGCTAAACGCCAAGTGAATTCCTTATACTCTTACTTTTTCAAAATCGTCATGACGCAAGCAAGTGAAGCAGGCTAGATCGATTTTGCGTTCGCATTCCAAACGCTGAAATTTCCACCATGCGATGAACCGAAAATTCCAGCAATTGAATATTTAACAATTCGAAACCGAAGTACCGAAGCCCGAAATCTCAGTTAACCTCTGCTCAATAACCCTGCGGTTGCCCTGCTGCTTAGCTCAAGCTAAACGGCAGTGTATAATTTACAATGATTAATAGCTGAATGCCCTCCAAAAAAAAGGTAAACTACGTGCGCAAGTAGAGCAGTAAAACACCAAGGTTATGCGCAGCAAGCAGTGTGAGCAGAGGTTAAGCTGTAAGCGAACGAAGCAACTAACTGGATGAAAGATTTCCACACTTGGAACGAAGCAACTCGAATCCTTACTAATTTGAATCTAACTCCAACTACTCAAAGGCTTTCGCGGATAGCGGTACCCAATTCCAATTTATTGATAAAATAAAATCTCACGTCGCTCACTTTAACAACCAATCAACAAAATTTCTCGAAAAAGAAAATCAACATTCCGTCGGCTGACCAACTAAACTCGTATCTACTTCCACACAAATTACTACGGAGCGAATTAGACAAAACAGCACTTCTTAATCGGAATAGAAATTGCAACTACTACTAGTGCCCTTCCCCTAGATGAGAAGGCAAAATCTCTCAAGGTTACACAAAATCTACAACGAATGTTTTTTCGAAATTAACTCCTCGCGAATTAAATATTTCGAATCGCCAGCGAAACTCGAAATACTCGACAAAACCGCTCCTCGCTCGCACTTTGACGAACGTCGGCCGAATTCAAAACAAGGACTCCCTCGGGTAACCAAAAAATACCCGAAGGCTCGAAATTTTCCACGTCGCGACGTTTACGTAGGCCGGAAATACGAAAAAGGATTCTTAGATGGGAGAAATGGGGAGTACAAAACCCAAGCAAAAACCCCAAGCAAAAATCTAAATGCGATCCGCTCAACTTGCCACTTCCGTGATCAGAAACTGCACGCATAAACTATTTGCATTTCTGTCGCGCGGTAGAGCGTAATCACAAAAAACAAAAGAACTGAAACCGCAACTGCACGCTTGCTCAAGCTTCAGCCTACACGGTTTCGCATCAATTCGGTTTATGCGTGAAGCTAACAGAAATCACGTACGAAAGCCGAAATCTAATTTTTAAATTTACTAACGGGAATTTTCACGACATAGGAAAATAATATTTACGCAGAACTCAATTTTATTATTTTCCTAATTCCCAACTACATCAAATTACTCGAAAATCTGATTATTTTACCAAAACGCAGTACTCGCATAAGCGAAATTAAATCAAAGCAATAAAATTCCGAAGCTCTAACAATCGCACTTATTCGCACGAAAACGTTCAATTTGCAAAATCATTGAACATGCGGTCGCAAATAAAAAACCAAAATGGCTGCCAGAGCGTTTCCCTCGCCGTCTTCCCCGTGTATGCGCGCACCGCAATGGCGAAACGCGATCCCGATTACACTTAGCCACGGCCTTTACCGTGGCCCCACGTTGGCTGCGCCACTTATAACGATTGCTGGGGATCAGGGCAACCGCGGGTGGGAAAACCTGCTAGGCAGCAGTTTTCCGCCAAGTCACAATACATAATGAACCCGAAACCTCATAAACCTGATTTAACACACTTTATTCAATAATATTTAAACTATACGATCAAACATACATAATATGGGGCGCCAGGTACGCGCGCTTCCGTACCAAAAACCTAATTCAGCTAGCGCCGCGGTTGAGCACGAGTTGCTCCGGAGAGTTACTACTCTTACATGTAGTTTCAGCTACGCACAATGCGACTTCCCTCAGTACGCGACCTCGCAAAGGGACTCGGCACTTGTAGCTTCAGCTACATTCACAGGAAACGGGGGTTCTTTGTTGACGTCGCGGACGCGAGCGCACACACACGTGAGTACTACGGCGGGGAAGGAATCACAAGGGGACTTACATGTACGATGCGGCCAGGAAAGGTGTCGACTCGACGGTCTCACTCTCGGCGTCGGCCTCGCTGGCACACTCTCTCGTTGCAGCACCGGCTCCCAGCTTCAGCTGACGGGGCTGACAGTCGCTCGGATGGGCACTGCACCTCGTGGCTGCCACTACGCACGCTCGGACAATACGCTCGACGAGCCGCAGTTTGGCGCACGTGTTTTGGACAGGGGTGCTGCAGGTTCGCGCACGGCGGAACAAGAAGTGCCGGCCGGCAGTTGACCGGCAGGGCGCGTCGGACACATCGGGCAACTTCGCCGGCGCTCGGCTGCTATCGCCTACCGCGCCAGCTCCTTCGAAGGCAGCGGCAACCGAGCGCAGCGTCCCGTGTTACACGCGGAATAGGCCGCGGCCGAGGGGAAGGGTAGGTAGGAGCGGGCTGAAGGTCGCGTGTATGTCGCTCTCGCCTACATTCCCGAGCGCGTAGAAAACACCACGTGACAAACTATATCAATTTAATACATCATCGGTATTATATATTGTTTAACAAAGTGAATAAGTTGTAAATCGCATTGTCTTATTTATAAAACTTATATTAACCAATAAATAGTGCATCTAACTAATAACCTGTTAATTATTTGCGAGAGTCTATGCCCAGAGTAAAAGTAATATAAATCAAATATCATTCAAATATAAAAATATAATCAATTCAATAAATATAATAGTATATTCCTCGAATTCTCAAGGCTTCACACCTTAATAATAAGTATGATTTGCAAAGCATTATACGACTTTTTATTCTTCATTGTGCTATTTAAAATGCAAAAGTTATCAAATTTATTTTTTTCTAAAAGACATGTATTCATGATTTTGAGTTTTGTTTTCTTGTTATTTGTGGACATTATACTTTTCGAATCTGGAAGAAAATTCCAAGTGTAATAATATTTTATTAAATACTGATTCAGGGGCACCGTGGTAGCACTACTTATTCTATCATCAATATTTTCACGACCTATATGATCACCACATGTATTACGATGAGAAACAGCTGATAGAGAAGCTAGGTTTACATCGGTTCTGAAATTCGTACGATTGGCAATCGAGCAGACTGAAACCGCGCACTTGCCAACGCTGTGTATTTGTGTATATATTACTGGCACCAAAACTTCATACGGATTTGCTAGAAGGGAGCTCCAGATAACTACAATTTTTATTATAAATAGCTGTCGAAGTAATCAGTTTCTACAATTCACGGAGTAAAAGATGCATCACGACATTAGTATTTGTCAAATAAGATTGAGTTACCTTGAAAGTTTTTAAGGAAACCTTTTTAATATGTAATGCCTTACTTTTAGGTTAAGAAATAAATTTTTTGTGTTTTTTTATTCTTGTTAGAACATGGTACTAGACAATCTCCTCTGGAATACAGCAGCAATAGCATTGCTACGCAATGAGAAGTTTGTCGACAAGAATGGATTGTTTGGTTTTTGTGGCATTCGATCTCCAATTCTCTTGACTTTATTCAACAACATTATATTCTATTTTCAATGTAAAATAAAATTTTCACGTGCCAGAAACAAATGCCCCAACAAAAAGAAGCTCTGATACTTGATATAAGATTAAAGGCCGAAAACAGTACAATACAATTATCGCAAGGAATTGAGTATATTTAGGTAACAATACTTTTTTTGAATGAATTATTTGACTTGGTTCTTTATATTTTACAGAATTTATGTATATTTCAACAATATAAGTCATTGGATATATTTGAATTGGATATATTGTTACAGCATAAACAATAGACAAAAGAGAAATCCATTGAATATTGTATAAATTTTCGCTTTTTCCTCTCTTAGTAATTAGTCAAAATGTGACTCAATAGTGGTCTGTATAAAAATGTTGTATATAATTATTTATGTATTTTTAGGTTTGTATGTTCCATAGTATATTCCATAATATCAAGCTTGAAACATGAAAAATATTAGTTCCATAGATAAATATATATTAATTCCATTCAAATTTTATTGTTTGTTCTAGATAATGCGATTTGATAGCTCGGTTGATTCACTAAATGTAGCACGTTCTGAAAGTGTGACGGATCTCAATTCTGACATAAGTAACTTAACTCATCATACACGCAGATCATCCATAGGACTTTTGAGAGCAGATGAGAATAACCAAACTTCTCAATCTAAGCCTTTTGGAATAGGTAAATATTATTTGCTATTTTTTAATAATACATAAATATAGTGTTTATGTAGATAAAAATACGAATTCATTCTTAATTCTGATTTGAATAAGTTTATCATCAACAACATTTTTATAATATAAAAGTTAATTACAACTTGCATAGTTCACTATAAATATTATAATCATTTTTCGTGACAAATGTTTTATAATTCGGTATGAAAATAAGAAAATTTATTAATAACGTGTAAAAAAAAAAAATAAGAACTGTGTATTGCTTCCTCATAGAGGAAGCTTTTGAAGGGTGAAAACAATTTTTGATACGAAATTTGTTCAAAAAGATTTTAAAAGGTAATATATTTTGAAAGTTGACGATTTTGAGAAAATTTTATTTTTGTGTGTATATGTATGTGTGCATGTGCGTGAATAGTACGAATAGTACTAATGGGGACCTATAGCCACATTCTCCAGTGTTCTCGAATAGGAGGTAAGGCGGCATTGCGCGCCGCTATTGTCTACAATAAAACTATCCCTCAGGTTATTGACTTCACAGCGACGTCTGCGGCGCCCGCTTTTAGTACCGATAAAACGGAAAAAATCACGGAGGAAGAAATCATATGCATTGTAGACAGAGCCTAAGTTAGGCTTTTTTGCTCCCATAAGTACGGTCTCACAAATTCGCCTTATGAGGACGGTCCCCGTAAGTGGAGAAAGTCCTCATAAGTATCGTTTCACTACAAAAAATATCCCCATAAGTAGCTTCGCACATAAATGTGATTGTGTGCGTGAGTCGGCGCGTGCGTGTGTGTTATTGTATATGCGTGTATGTGTATACATGTGTGCTGTGTATGTGTGTGGCTGTGTGTGTATGTTTGTGCATTCATGTATGTGTGTATATGTTTTTTTTTCAAGAGGAAGTTAGGAGAAAAATGCCTTTACGCATACTAGCATGTTATGGGGGACTCTGCCATAGCAAGTAATACCCACTAAAAAATTTCCCTGGGAGTTGCTCCCTCCGCTGGAATGCCGTAAGGCATTACTTCGTGGAGGGCAGTCGTTACCTCACTGGCTCATTCTGTTGATGACTTCTCTTCTCTCTCCTGCTTTTCTCATGAAGTTCAGCTTCTCTATAATGGAAGTGGCATTAGTAGTTATCCTATTCCAGCCATCCTGTGAGGCAGGTAGATACTTTTCTATGCCCTCGGGAGACAGGGGACTTTTCTATGAATCTCGAAACCGATGTCTCTCTTCCTCAAATCTCAAGCACTGACATAGCGCATGGTTCACGTCCTCGTCCACTCTAGGGAAAGTTGGACAGCAACGTCGTCCACATATGCTAGCATTGACACCTCGTCTGGAAGTAGCTGCCTGAGTAGGCCATCGTACAGGACATTCCAGATCAGGGATCCCACAACGGAGCACTGCGGCACCCCTCCTGTAATATTGTAGTTGTGCATGCCGTTATCGGTATCGTAAAGCAGTGTCCTATCTGATATGTAAGTAGGTGTATAGTGGTGGTTCTAGGGCACATCCTGGAATTGCAGATGCCTCAAAACCACGACAGGGGTTTTGGGGCACGTAAAGTTATAGGAGTCTAGTTAACCCAAGTGAGTCAGAACCACCACAGTGGTTTTGGGGGATGTAGAGATGTAAGAGGCCAGTTAACACAAGTCAGCCAGAACTACCATACAGGTTTCGGGGATAAAGAGTTGTAGGAGGCTAGTTAGCCCAAGTGAGCCAGATCCACCACAGAAACTTTAGGAGGTCTGGAAATGTACGAGGTGAGCCACGCGTTTGATTCGTCGAGCAGCCAGCGGTCGGCCGTCAGTGGCATGTAGCCAGCGGCCGGGTGTCTGCAACATGCGGTACGTGCTGGAGGCCGCTATCTTGAAAAAGTACCATGCGTGTTTGAACGTGTTTGGTTACATGGGAAAACATGTTCAATTAATAAATTAATGTGTAAGAGAGGTGGGATGTAGGCTCCAACCATCACCAACATCTGTGAGGTACTCCACTTAATTAATACCCCTCAAAGTCAACCTCTCTTAAAATATCTACTGAAAACTAACAGTCTGTGAAACCTATTTCCAATCCATAAAAATGTCATCAAAGTAGAGCGTCTTCATTAATTTGACATTATGTAGAGCACATGTAGCCTCATATTTTCCATCGTGATTGGTGCATATAGTGACTTGTCTTGGTAAATTCTGAGCTGGATAACCCCATTCTTCTAAATTAATAATTTGTTGGTAACCCCACCGCTTTTGCATCCATTGTTGTATTATTTGATTTCTCACAATAATTCTAGTAGCATCTTTGAGTGTCTCACTAATAATGGTACCGATGAGCGTATAGTCAAAAAAAAAAAACACCACATGACCACTGTATTCCATGATAGTGACGCTCCAACCTTAGATTCTCTTCTTTATACTTATCTGTGAGACAGAGTATAGCCAGTTCCTTCAAGACGAAGTCATTCCCTAGCTATTTGAAGACTTGCATAAGCACCGCATACTCTATCTCACTGAAATCTTTTATATCCCTTTGTCTCAGGTAGATTGTGTTTATTGGATGAATATTTTTGAGGATATTCTTTCCACTTGGCAGTGGCTCTTCTCACTTTCTAAACCAGGAGGAAGTTTTACTACGTTTTGACCCATTTCACTCTCAACGTGGCAGAAGAATGAGCTTTCCATGCTCAAGGCCTCGTTTTATACACGTTCTCCCATCATTAATCCCCTTTCGACCACCACGCCCACCGTGAGTCCTGTTTGGCTTCCTCGAGCCTCAGCCGCAGCAACGAGCTATGATTGGTTTCCCATCTATCCAAACAAGCTTCTTCCCTACTAACTGGATTATATTGAACAATAGGATCATGTAAAATCAAGCAGTAGACTGATGTTTCCGCTGGAAAGTTATCGTGAGCCTCAAACTCAAGACGCACATTTACAGGAGCACACTTCGTGGACTCATTCTGTTTGGAACAGTCCATAACTGTGAGGGGGATGTGATTGATAAACTCCGTCTTGTTGAGAAAAGGCTCAGGATTTTTTCAAAGTACGAAGCTTAAAAATTAACATACATATCGTAGAGAAGAGCATGTTGGTCACGATTTATATCTAGATTTCCATGTGGATAATGCTGTGAGTGAGAAAGAGCTTAATAATCTCATATTGTAGTGATCAAAACGACTGGCATTAGCTTCCCTCACACCCTTTCGATTAGTCTTGAAGCCAAGAATAACGAAGCGAGGCTTTTCTAACTGATTTAATGTCTTTAACGTCCAGACATGTGTAGTAGTGTTTGGAAGTAGCGGATATTCATATAGCTCCCAAGTACGAAAACTCATGGACATAGCTCGATCTTTTCCCACATGATCTAACAATCAAATCTTGTAAGAATCTGCTGCTACTACATAGTGCATAAACCACTCGATTCTTAATAAAAGTATTTTAAAAGTTTCAAATCTTGGGGCCTCCCCCTCTCCTACTACAGTCTGTACCACAGCACTCATGTCGTTTCGTCATCTAACAAGAGTAAGCTCATGTTTGGCGTTCACCACAATCTTACGATAATCCTCGGAAAAACCCAGAATCATACTGAGAGGAATGAGCTTCATTGTTTATTTTACACTGGGTTTCTTGCACATCGATCCAGTCAGCGTTTTCAATGACTTGGATTGAAAGAAAGCCAACGTTTTAAGACTTGCAAAGCATACATTTTTACATTTATCGATTTCAATGGCATTCAACTCATATCTGATTTCCCCGAGTAAGTGACAGATGTCATTTTTTCCGCACTTTGTATTCAGAACTGGTATGTTATCGTTTTTAAACAATTTACCACTGACAGGTAATAAGGTCCGGGACGGTGGAAGACATAAGTCTTGATGTAGAATGGATATATGGATCTCATCACTATTGTTGAATGTTGATGCTCTGTAAGGTTGATGAGCATGAACTTCGTAGTGTACCACTGACTCATCAAAGATGACAGGCTACTGTATTTTTAGAATGTCTTCCATTTCTTTGAAAACAACAAAAGATGATGCCTGTTATTTTCCACCACTTCGAACTCTTAAGCCGATTTTTCTTAGAAATTGTATGTTTAGTAGTGTTAGTGCTTTGATTGCACATTGGTGACTTATGTCTGGAAAGTTTACTTCACTACTTATATACTCTTTGCATGACTTACTATTATACACAATACCCATTTTATTTCAACTGCTTCGTGTATAATCTAACAGTGATAATTTCTCCTAGAAAGTTAACCAAAAATTGTCTTGATACGTATTTACAAATGATGATTTATTATACGTGATTGATTTATTATACGTATTTGTAAATGATTTATACACTTAACTGTAACTGTTAGGTAAATAACCTGTGAGGGAACCTCAACAATCTTATATCCCGATGGTGCAGTAGGAAAGAACTCATGAATTATATGCACGCGTTGCCCGTTTATATAGGCTTCTGAGATGATGTTACCCTCGATTCTCAAAGCATTGATTTTCAAAATGGCCACTGGTTGATCCGAGTTATGAGTTAGGTTAGATTCAAGCATACGTGGATTGAAACACAGCAGACGATCGATAGAATCTTCAGGCCTACAATTAATTTGCTGACTGCACTTGATAGAGCCGCGAAGAGTGTTGATGTTTGGTTTAAGAGTAATGGTTATATTTTCTTTAGCTAGCTTTTTGTTAAGACGTTTATCAATATCCTCAATCTCATAACTCCCAACGGGTATGTTAATTATCTTTTCACCAAAATAAAACTTATTATAACTTTTACCTATGTTGGGTATAGAATTGAAAATAAGAAACTCTACCAAACCTAGAACGTGATTTTTATCAGTTGAGAATTCTATAGTTGGAAAGTAGTGTGCTTCTAAAATGGAAAAAGTACCCGAAAGGGTAAGTGTAAGTGATTGCGCCTTTATAACTTTTCAAATACATATGAATTTTATAAATTTTCTACTCCTTATATAGCCTCAGATTTTTTAATAATGTCAATAATTGTAAACAAAAATATCTCTCATGATTGTATTGAACTTCATCTACATCGAGATACATCACCAAGTCCAATGGTAGCTGTAGATCACGAAAACTGTCAAAGAATACAACACTATTTCCTCTTGTACTATAGGCTACCCAATGGGTTCCAGAACCACTCGCATCGTCTAGATTAACGATAGCAGATTCACTATATCTTGGTCCTCCACTAGGTAAAGTATTACACATAAAAACACCACAGAAATATAGAATTTTCAAGATCTTTGCGTACTTGAGTAAATCTTGATCTGTAAGAACTCTTCTAGGTAAAATTACGTGCGAGAAATTTTCTTTTATTAATCACTTTCCTTTCCAAGGTTTGAGGTAGAGACGGAAGCCCTGCTAGTTTAGTTTGAGATATAAATCTTTACCCATTACGATGGATTCCATAGTTTTATTGTGCCTATGACTCTCTTCGAACTGTTGTTTAGCAGCTTTAGAATCTTTGACATCGTTTGCTTTACCAGCAGCTCCACCTGCAAGAGCACCAACGGCATTTAATCCTGGAAACAGTGGTATGATACCACCCGTTTTGGAATAGGTAAGACTCCAGGAATTTGAATGTTCTCCTTACCACCAACTTTTTTTACCACTTCTCTCGCTCGGTACAAAGCTCTTCCAATAACGCTATTGCTACATTTACCTTTTGTTGCTAATTTACGAGTAGTTCGAATTACACTACTTAGCGTAGCCTTGCGTAGCCTTTTTCTTTCGCTTTAAATCCATACCGAATTTAGATTTTAACTTCATCAAGTTAGTTACATCGTATGCTCATATACCTGAACATCTTGTAAGAGATAATGTTAATGCTGACCATGTAAACACCGACATGACTTATACCCAATTCTAAGACATATTTTCCAATTGTTGGAGAGATGCTAGTCATGGAATTCTTACCATTAATAAGGGCTGAAGCATTGATAATGTTCTAACTCAACTGTTGATTTTATTTTACTTTGCAACTATATTTATAGCAAACAGTCAAAATCCTTTCGATATCTACCGTTATCATATTTATGTTAGATGGCGTCTCGTGCTTGCATGGGCTGCCTTAATATATTTTTCT
Source organism: Torymus aiolomorphi (assembly GCA_036365515.1). Lineage (NCBI taxonomy): Eukaryota > Metazoa > Arthropoda > Insecta > Hymenoptera > Torymidae > Torymus > Torymus aiolomorphi. Next base: position 67,602,463 of record CM070877.1, read on the forward strand.
CTCTCTGGAAATCAGCCACCATTGTGTTAATGTTGTAACTGGACTGTTGATTTTATTTTACTTTGCATCTATATTTATAGCAAAACAGTCAAAATCCTTTCGATATCTACCGTTAACACAATTATGGCTGATTTCCAGAGAGAGAAAAATATTAAGGCAGCTCGTGCAAGCACGAGACACCATCAACCATAAATATAGATTGTTAAAATTTGGTAATGAGAATGTAGAAAAGATGCTTCACAAAACTTTCAAATCAATAGTCGATCCTCTTGAAAAACTTGTAATTGAGACAAAGAAAGACCATCCAACAAAGTTGACTCCAGAACTTCCCGATGTTAATGAACAAAGCAAAGATTTCTATGACACTCCAGCGAGGATAATGAAGGAGTCTTTGAAACTGCTGCTCGTCAGGATGAAGATAAAACATTACAAGATGAGAGTTTGAACACTAGCGATAGTGAGGATGGATGTATTCAATTATTTGAGTTTAAATCAGAAGATTTAGATCGGCTTTATGGGATACGTAACAATAATGATAGTTATTCTATTGGGAATTCATTGCTTACTTTTGATAACAATAATGTGTGAGTGGATGAAGCATCTTTTCTTAGAACTAAAGGTCTCGTGTAGTTACTTATTAGGAAGAATCCCAATTCAGAATATGTAAAGAAAGCAGATTTGAATAACTATCACAAATTTTTGGAAATATCAATTACAATGAGACTCACTCGATAATAGAAGATCTACGTGAAGGAGGCTATATATACTGAGACACTTTAATAGTTCAGCATTATTATCATAGTGAGTGTCGATGTATTTGGACATAAACTAAATCGTGCCAAAAGAGATTGTGCAATGTTGGGATTGCTCAACATTCGAGTAATGCAGTTAACTTAGATTCTGTAAAGCACATAGTTGAAACAGAAGTACTACGGGTATTGGAAGCCATCTCTCATCTGCGAAGTAATATCAACGACTTAGACATAATAGTGGAAAATCACAGAGATGAAATTGATACTGAATTTAGCAAAATCAAGGATGAAATTAAGACTATAAAAGAAGCTCTCCAGCTCTAAATGCACATGAAAGTGTGAAGTAGAGCATGAAAGATTGGTTGAGGAACTTCACAAATCTGCTCGAAGAAATTATCCACGCAGAAAGTATGATGTACAAGGTTTGGATGAGACCTGGAAAGCTGATCTCGTAGAGATGCAACCATACTCACGAGAGAATAAAGATTACAAATACCTGCTCACAGTCGTAGATTTTATAACGGAAGCTTATATAAGGTACATCGGGACTACACACTATATATTTCTATGTAAATAAAGTATATGTAACGAGTCTGTAGTTCAGAGTTAGGCGAAGGGTGAGCAAAATCGTGTCCGTCGGTGAGTGAAAATTCACAAGTAATAAGATCGCTTTTGCTCGGCGTTGAGGTCAGCCGCCATTTATTGGCTTTGCAAGATGCCATCGATCCTGGACGCAGGATGATTTTGGGCCGACACTCCATACCCGCATCGGTCAGCTAAACCTATGCTGCACCAAGCGATGACCTCTGCGAAAGGTACGACACGACTCGCGAGAATGCTGAACGGATTGATACACTTTGACACGACGATTATGATAATTGACTATATATTAATTGACGATATATGTTAATTGACTTTTGTATAAGTGTTCGTACGACGTCGATTGAATATATTATATCTCGATATCCAAATTCCTGGTAATAAATTATACAAGTTATACTGAAACCTTTAATGTATTTGATAACCAAAAACACATGAACCTCTTACAAATGGCGCTCAACTAGGGGCAAAGATATAATACATTCGTGGTCGTACAATCATAACTAGAAAGATTAAAATCGAATAAATACAAAAATATAATTTCATTGCTACATCCAAAATGCCGTCAAAACGCACGCCAGCGTCGCCGCAACAAGAACCACCGACGAGACAACCAGACCTGGATGAATTAAGAAAGGAACTTGAGCGGTTGCCCGCAGCGTAGAATGCCACGCGGTAAGAAAACGATGTGCTACGCAACGAATTGCAGAGAATAATGGGCGAAAATCACCAACTCCAAAGAGCACAGAACAATGGTGAGATTGCGAACAATAATGGTAACTGCGTAGACGTGAATAATGGCAATAATAGTAATGCCCAAAATAAGGGCCGCGTGAAGTTTTAGAGATTCACAAGCAAATAAATAAAATATACTCGCGGTTTTATTGCAACGAGTTTAATTACTACAAGTGTTCCAATGCCAACGTTCGGTGAAGAAAATGATAACCCCCCAGAATTCTTAGAAAAAGTCGAAAAGTATTTTAAACGTAATGGAATAATTGATGAGGAACAAAAACTTATAGTGATTGAACATGCGTTGATCGGAAGAGCGCGTACTTGGATTAACACTCAACCTATTCCATTCAGATGATATAATAATTTTGCGGAAGTTTCCTTAGTAAATTTTAATGTAATGAGACCAGAATGAAAGCCAAAGACGAGTGGTAAAGTCGAAAATTTAGAAGCTTGGATGGCTCGCTACAAAATTACTTTTCGCAGCAGGAACGGGCAGCGCGGTTTGTCGCTCCGACAACGGAGATCCATGAAGTGAATTTTACGATAATCAATCAGCTTCCTACGAGAGTGCAAGAAATTTTGACTACCGTTGATTATGCAAACACAGATAAAATTTTGCAAACTCTAGCCCGACTCGATTCTTCTCCTCGTGAACAGTCTTATGAAAGTCGTTTCAAAACCCTATGTGAAAAATTATATCCTGTTGCGATTCATTAGAGAAACGCAGTGTCTCGTGAAGTAAATTGGATGTTGGCATTGGAGATAATTGAGTGATCCGCGAGCGAGTTCTATAATCCGTTGCGAATAGTGACTAAAAACAGTGGGGACGTGCGTCTCTGTTTGGACGCCCGATCCATAAATCGGATAATCATGTCGGACAATGAATGCCCACCGCGTATGGAAGATATACTGCAAGAGTTTGAGGGGGTGACTTACCTGTCTACCACGGACTGAGTAGGTATTGGCAAGTACCCTTTTCCAAGGAATCGCGTAAATATGTTGCTTTTCTATACGAGGGTACACTCTACCAGTTCACCAGAATTCCGTTTGAACTCAAGAATTCCGCGGCAGGTTTTATTGGAGCATTAAGCTTAGCTCTTGGCCAAGAATTACTGGAAGTGATTGAGTTGTACATCGGTGATGTTATTATCGCGACAAGGTCTTTTGACGAGCACCTCAATATCTTGCAATATCTGTTTGAAATGTTAAGCAACGTCAACATGACTTTAAGCCTGGAAAAATCACTCTTTTTTCGCAAAGAAATGCCATTCTTAGGAGATATTATTTCGCGAGAAGGAATTAGGCCGGATCCCAACAAAAATTTGCGGTGATAGAAACTTTCCCAGCTCCGATGGATATAAAGCAATTGCAATCATTTTTGGACATGTGCGGCTTCTATAGGAGGTTTACGGTGCGATAAGCCAACTATCTAAATCCATTCCGGGATATCCTAAGGGCAAATACCGAGTGGCGATGGACAGACTCTCACGAGAGGGCATTTAACGCAATCAAACGACAATTGTTTCATATCGTTGCTTTACGACACTACCTTCCCGGAACGCGTTTTAGGCTACAGATAGATGCTAGTGATGTAGGGATAAACGGCGCGTTATATGAAATTGACGAAGATGGGGATGCGCGTATCGTGTCCCTAGTGAGTCGCATTTTAACGCTATGTGAGCAGCCTTATACTGTCACTGAAAAAGAGCTGGTAGCGATAATATATTCGGTACTTAAATTTCGCACATATCTCTGAGGAGCGGAATTTGACATTCTGACGGATCATAAGGCGTTGACATTTTTAATGTCTACTCCATTTACCACGGCGCGTTTGACTCGGTGGTCGTTAGCATTGCAGGAGTTTCCTTTTAAAATAGAACACTGTACAGTGATCGACAACACGGTGGCAGACTTCTTCAGTCGTAATTTTCCGCGAGAGAACATTCACGAAAACTCGGACCACTATCTGTTATGGAATATCGCCAATTCGATTCCGTGTACGGGTAACCTTCATTGTATATACGTAGATAAACCTATTATTTGTCAGCTGAATATGCGATCGGAGTTGCTTGACCAATTGAAAAATCTTAGTAAATTACAAAATGCTGATGTCAAAATTCAAAAGGTGCAAGAAAATCCAAGCTTACACGTGAAAGTTGAAAATGAAGTACTGCATTGGAAAACAAATTATGATAATAGATGGAAATTAATGGTACCTGCAGTTTTGATTTTAACATTATTAACTTCAATTCACGAGCAGCTTGAGCACGCGGGCGGGAATAAGATGCTTTATTACATATCTCAATTTTTTGGAAGCGCCATATGCGGGAAGACGTTAAATGCTTTATGCGTTCGTGTGACGTATGTCAGCGTCTTAAGTATTTAAATTTTCGTATGGAGGGAGCATACAAATTTTTACGTTCAGATAGTCTGAATGACTTAGCCTCGCTAGACTTTTTTGGGCCGCTGCCGACGTCGACGGGGGGAGTAAAATATTTATCAGTAATTCAGGATGTTCTTTTTCTAAACACGTAAAGCTTTACCCTATCAAGCGCGCGACGACCCAAATATGTCTGAAAAAGTTACGGGAGAGCTATTTTTCTACTATAGGTAAGCCGTACCGGGTGTTGTTCGACCATGACACGCAATTTACCTCACCATGCTGGAAGAAGCAATTAAAAGCTAAGGGAGTACAGGCACTGTTTTCGTCTATAAGGCACCCGCAGTCAAACCCTGTTGAGAGAACGATGAGGGAAACCGGGACCCTGTTTAGGACGTTCTGTTCGCACATGCATACAAAATGGGCGAGACACGTATCACTCTTAGAGGATTGTTTATAGTCATAGTCATAGTAGTAGCGGGGACGGTCAGCGGCCCCTTTCGGGGACTTGCCTTCCTAGCACTCAGGGCGAGGCCCATTGTGCTATACCCCTGGTTAATCACCCACTACCCACCCTTGCCTTGATCAGTACGATTGCTTTGCATATCGATGCCAGATCAAGCTCCCTAAGATCGTGTGGTTCCAGGAAGAAGAGTCCCCAAATCCTCCGTCTGATTGCTACCATCACTGGACAGCGTCCACTCAATACAGAGTGACCCTGTTCACGGAGGATAGCCTATCTAATGCTACCCTGCAGCCCCACGCCTCTTCCGAGCGAAACTCTGCAGCTCCCACCACTCGAAGTGCCGCTTGGCCATTCGAGCAGATGGTGATCCGCTTCCCCTCTAACCCGTTCGAGGTCATTATTTCTGCGCATTCTCTTATTGCTCTTACCTCTGCCTCAAAAACGGTGGCATGCGAGTCTAGCCAAAGAACAAGCTCATTCGTGCTTCCCTTTAGTGATGCCGCCACCCCTGCACCTACCTCACTCTTACAGCCATCTGTGTACCAGACCAGGTCCTTCTGGTTGCTGACATCCTCTATACAGTCTCCCCTTACAGGAATGGTCACCTCAAAGTTCCTGCCAAAAGCAAACTTTTTAGGTGACCTATCCCTACCAAACGTTATCAGATCCTTTCCCACTACATCCACCAGCTCCCCGTCCCAATGCTACCATCTTCTCAGGTCACTTAGGACTCGTGTTTCTGCTCTACAGGCCTCCGCCTTGACCACCAGACTCAAAGGCGGAATACCAAGCAACCTCTCCTTGGGTCTCAGGGGTACTGAAGCACGTGTTCCCATGATTCCCCTGAGCATCAGGTTCTGGATCGAGTCCATTACCCTAGTTCCGCCCTTTCGCTCATACCTAACTGCCCAGGCTATAGCTCCATGAAGCAATCTGGGGCGCAGCACAGCGGTAAAGAGCCACAGGATCATGTGCGGCCTGAGGCCCCACGTGAAGCCAAAGATACTCCTATATGCCCAGTAGGACGCTATGAACCTCCTTTTAACCGCTCCCAGGTGCTCCGCCTAATTTAGTTTTGAGTCAAAAATGACTCCCAAATACTTCGCCTGTTATAAGATCGACAAGCTCTCCAAAAACAACCGAATTTCCCCTAGCGGCTTTACTTTATACCTACTCGTGAAGTTGACTAGCACCGACTTTGCAGGGTTAACAGCGAGACCCACCTCCCAGCATCAGTCCTCCACTATTGAGAGAGCTTGCCGCATAAGCTCCACCAATACCGTTTCGTCATCTGCCGTGACCAACAATAGCAGATCATCCGCATAGACTTGAGTATAAAAACCCGCCTCATTTAACTTTCGTAAGAGTTCGTCCAGGGCCAGAGTCCAGAAGATCGGAGAAAGGACCCCCCTTGCGGACATCCCTTACTCACGTATCCTTCCGCCTCTTTGGTCTCCCACCCTGCAATGACTCTTCACCATCGCAATAGTGCTCGTATCCATCTCTCAATGCCACGGGATACACCATGAACCCTTGCACCCTTGCAAATGCATTCCACGGTTGTGAAGTTAAATGCTCCCTCCACGTCCAAGAAAGCTGCCAGGACCATTCCCCTATTCCTAATTCCTCTGCTTATGCGCTCCGTCGCTCCGCGCAGAGCAGAGTTCACCGACTTATCCACTTGATACGCGTGCTGCGTGGTTTGTAGTGGCCTTTCCACCAGTGGTCCGTCTCTAATGAAACGGTCTACCATTCTTTCCAGTGTTTTCAAGACAAAGGACGTAAGACTGATAGGTCGATAATCCTTTGCCACCTCGTGTGTATGCCTTCCCGGTTTGGGTAGGAACACTACGCGTGCCACCCTCCACGAAGCGGGAGTGTGGCTCCACTTACAAGTAACCCTACGGAAGTGTCACTCACCGATTTTCCTGAGCCTTTGCACACGGTTTTTATACCGAAAAATATGAGACACCTTTATGTTTTTAGGTGCCCATAAAGAGTTTTAAGGTTGTAGATAGCCAATTGTGAATTTTTATATACAAGGCAGGCCTATTAAATCTATTCACGCAAATTGCTTCAAAGGCATGGTTCAAAGGTGAAATCTGCCTTTCACCAAAGTTGAACGGTTCAAGAAGGACAATCTGAAAATGATCTGCAATTTGACCGAAAAACAATTTTCAAGGATATTTGAAGATCAAAATCTGACATTTTAAATAGGATCCCCTTTTTTATCATAATGACCTTATAAGATCATTGAATGGTCACTATCATTCTTTCTATTGTAGTCTACTGGAACTCGACCTCTACAAAGGTTTTATGATTTGAAGAATGAAAAGTAAAAATGACTTTCAACTTAACGTTGAAGACGATTTTCGCCTTCTTTAAATGATGCATCTTTTCTAGAGGTCGATTTTCACTAGATTTACAATAAAAAGGATTTTATTGACCATTACATGATCTTATAAGGTTACTTCGACCTAATACAAAAAAAAATTCTATATGTATGTAAAATTTTCCATTTTTTACAATTCCTAGGTCAAAAATAGTAGTGCACATGTTAGAGAGTAAAAAAGAGAGATGGTAGTACCGTAAAGTGAAAACAAGAAATAAAAAAAAATAGTTTTAGGCGCATTTTGATAAATAAAATAATAATAATTTTTTAATTTTCTTTACATTAAATAAAAAAAATAATAACTTTTTATTTTCTCTACAGTAATATTAATGTATCTATGGTAACTAAAAACTTATTAGTATTTTTCCTGAAATGAATATCAGAGAATGAAAAAAGTTATGAGAATAAAAATATAAAAACTATGAGTTATCTAATTTATAGTATATTTATTTATAATTAATATGTATTTTTAATATTTACAATAATGCGGATTACTTCTATTGCTTGGGTCAAAGAAATGATCGATACATAGAGCTTTAGTACACCAAGTGCACCTAATAATAGCAATACTACTGCATAGTTGACAAGATTCATCGCAATTTTTAAAACAGTAATCTACTGGAGTTTCAAAATGTGGCGGTTTTTCTACATATCCACTTTTATTCCAAGCATACTGAAACATATTAACGAATCTAGGTGAAGAAAATTGATTATAAATGAGAGATTGAAGTTTCAGTATGTTATTTCGCAAATGTAAATTAATGTCATAACTATTTAAAATAATTAAATCTGAAAAACACCTCAAAACATTTTTCCATGGTCTAAAGGTGTATACATCGAGTGGTTGTATCATTCCTGTTGTACCAGCCGGAATTGTCAATATTTTCACTTGCTTATTACAAACAATTACATCTTGAAATTTTTTTCAGTTTGCCCTGACCAAGAATCTAAACACAAAACAGAAGTTTCTCCAACATTAGGTAGAAAAGCTTCTTCATACCATTTAATTATTAAGTTTGAAGTTAATTTTCCAGATATTGAAGCAAACACAATAATATTTTCTGCTTTGTATAAATTTTTTTCTACCAATGGTCCGAAATAATCGTTTTTTTCTTGTGTTACTATAAGTAAAGGGGATTTTAAAACTCCACTTGCAGATACAAAAGGTTGAATCATGTAACTATGAGTAAGCGAATTTAAAGATTGCGCCAATGATTCAATTTTCAAAGTTCCCTTGAAAGACAATGTACGCCCTGCACGCATTTCCAGATTAAAACCCGACTGATCAGTATTATATACATTATCTCTTCCTATTTGTGAAATTTCAAATTTAACTTTATCCGTGAATCGCGAAGTCTCTTCAGATAATGCTACTTTATTTTTCAAACTAGATGTAGTGACGAATTTATTAATTTTCCTTAATACAATTCGATGCTGCTGTTTAAATTTATAAATCCACTTTGAAGATGCTGTAAATAATTCATTTGATAGACCAACATCATCTCTACATTTAATGGCCCATCTCTTTATATCTAAATCATGAACTGGTAGAGATTTTTCTCGCGCATTTTGAAATTGTTCTAGGACATATTCAGAAATTTTCAATAATTTGTCAAGTCTAGTTCCCCCTTGAGAAATTTGTTTCTCCCATCTATATAATGTCTTAACATTATTGATTTTTCTAAACCTATGTTTAACTGTAGTTAGTTTAAGACGTCCTTTACTTCCAGAACGCCAAAAATTAACAGCATTGGTTTTATAATCTAGATCTATTGGTACCAAAACTTTTTTGCTACTTTCTAAATTATTTATTACATTATAATCATCTTCAAATTCTTCTTCTATAGTAAAAGCATCAGAAATGACACTTTCTTCATCAAAATTTAACGTATCATATGTTTCTATAAATAAATTATCATTTATTGCATCTTTAATTAAAGTTTCAAGCTCTAACGAAAACTGTTTTTCTTCTTTAGTAATAATTGATTGAATGTCAAATCGAGAATCATTGAAAGTTTTTCCTAATAACGTTAAAACATTCTTAGGATTGATCATTATTGTGCAAAATATACACTTGTATCTAAAATAAATAATTTTTTTTTACACTCCGTGCGCAAAGTTCGATTTCGCACACGCTCTAATAAAAAAAGATGCCCTAGATTAAGCTTGTCACACGTCGTGTCAAAAAATAATGTTTGATACACGAGTGAGAAAGTGGTTGTATCTTCGCGTGGCCTTTCCACCCTTGTTTCGCTTGGGCGCAAACGTCCACCACGAGGATAAAATCACTTTTTCGCACTTGTATCGAAAATAACTATTTCTTTAAATGCAAGCATATTACAAATTAATGTAAAATAATCGTTAAATACTTATGTAGTATTGCTAATTAAATAATGAAGAGCAAAAATTAAAGTTGTAAACTTTAAATAATATTAAATATGAAAATTTGTAATTATTTGACAGGGTAAAATTATTTATTACAACTCTGAAAAAAAATATTTGTTATTTTACAAATGTATAATACGTTAAACTTTATTAATGAAATAATTTTGAAAATGAAGCTTATGACGGCCGTGATGTTATTAAATGTAAAAATGTATAAGACGTTAATGATTTATAACAGTAAATTCATTTTATTTGCGCAACGTTTTGATCTTATTAATGATGATCCTTTTTAAGTAAATAAATTTGTTCGTGAAGAATATTTTTTTTAAATTAAGATATTTACCTTTAGATAAAATTTTATGAAACTTTAATTATTAAACATAGTTATTTTTAAATATTCGGAAAATATTGATACAATATTGGTATAATATCGATACAATATCGATATAGAATATCTATATTTTTCTTATTTATAAAAATTTACGTTATTATAATTTTTTCTCGAAGTATTTAATAGAATGACTTTCACCTTAAACTTAAAATTGAATGCTAATAATTCTAAATTTTCTTTGTTTTATGATTTTACTATGCAAAAATTATATTTATTAAAACTATGCAATTTTTAGTTCCCTTAAATCATTCATATATTTATTTAGCAATAAAAGTAAATAAATAACGAAATGAGATATGTAATAAATATAATAAAAAGCTTTTATTCACCTTTCTCGTCTATTACAAAATTTTGTTGCATAACTTTGATAAACTTCTTTAACAAATTGTCAAATTATCACTGTTTCTATATTCCACATAATTGCACCGCTATAGTTTTTATTGAAAAAATCATGTAACGTCAATTGAAGTAACTGCTTTCGATTTTATCTAAATAACTATTAATTGCTCTATTTTTTATTAATGCATAGGGGAGATCGAGGCAAGTTGGCATACGGGTAGGTTGGCCCAATGCTAATATCTCGTGATTGGAGTAACAGAGGTCAAAACCTGTCAAACTGTCGATGTTAGTCATGTACATTGGAACGAGGAATATTCGTTTTATTTTTCAGTCGGAAGTTTGAAAATTTTCTCATATACAGGAGTAAATTTTATATTCCAGAAAATTTCCAGTGATTCTTGAAAAGATTATGATTATCTATTTTTAAACGTAATTTAGGTTATAATGATTAATTATTTAATGATTTTAGCAGTTTGTATTATTTTCATATTTAAATTTTCAATATTATTAAGCATAATTTTTAAATTAAAATGTACCCGTGTTACAAAAAAAATAAATAAAGAAAATGTAGAAAGTGGTCTAACTATAGCACCAGTCTCTCCCACATTCAAAAGCTTAGGAATAAAAAAAAAATCAAATGTGGTATTGTTTTTATTTTATTATTCAACAAAAATTTTGCAATACTAAATGAACTTCTTTTTATTGAAAGTGAATTATTTGTTTGGTAAAGAAATTACAGAAAACTACAAAATATGTGCAAATTCGAGTAGGGCAACAATCGTCTATATTACGTTATAAATTTATAATATACGATTCAGGAATAATAAATTTTACTAATCTTAGAATGGAATTATTTAATCTAAAAAAAAATATTAATTGCAATAGTAGTAATAATTCGTTATTGAATCGAATGCTCAACTGCAAAACATTGGAATAAGAAAAATATTCACTTGTTATATCTTTCTAGTACTAATCAAATAAAGTAGTACATCACGTAATAATTATTACCATTATTATCTTTTCATTATCATTACTATAAACACAAACATCTGGTGATGAGAACAATAGTTTATAGAATCTGCCTTTACTTCTCTTACCAATAATAATACATTAAAAATGATCTTTTCTCCAACTGTTTTAGTTATGAATTAAATTCAAGAAACAACTTTTTTTGGTGTGTATTTGTTTATAACAATTATGAACAATTATGGATTAATAAAAAGTCCTATTCGATTTATAATTTAAGTCTTTTATACTACCTAACAATGCAAAAAATTTCAGGATTTTACATAAAAAAAGAAAAAAAGAAAAAAAAGGTGCTAATATATTGGCTCCTGTGACTGCAAGGGTAACCGTGTACCTAAAATAGATTTTATGGGGCGCATATCAGTCTAAAATCATTAATATTATCCAAAATTTACGTGTCATATTCAATTTGGTAGAATAGATAAAATAACTTGAAGATGTTTATTTTTATTGGGCTATATGGTATATGAGTAAATCGGATTTACTAAATTCATAATTTTGTGACCCTTTGCGAGTTCCAAAATTTCTTTTCCGAGCACACCTATGAGACACGTTTTTGGCACATTACACCTTATATTATAAGAAGAAATTATGGGTGCATCCATTTTTTTGCTGCATTTCATTTTTCTTATGGGAATTTAACATGGGAAAAATGGACGAAAAGTGCGGTCCTTGTTGATTAACCAATAGCAAGCTATGAAAGTGGCCAACAAACATTCCACAAAAAACGATTACAGTAAAAAAAGAGCTTTAGTTTGAGATGAGAATCGTTAAAATCGGTCAATTCGGCGCCAAGGTACGTGCATTTGAAAATCGCTAAAAATAATCAAAAATCATTGAATTACGTGGATTGGGGAAAAATCGCTCATTTTCCTCAGCAAAATATGGATTTCACCCAAAAGTTTTCGATTGGACAACGTTTTTTCCTTATAATATAAGGTGTAATGTGCCAGAAAAAACATGTCTCATAGGTGTGCTAAAAAAAAAAATTTTTTTTGGAACACGAAAAGGGTTACGAAGTTATGGACTTACTGATGATATATTCTCATTTCACGTATAAAAATTCACAATTGGTGATTTACGACCTTAAAACTCTTTATGGGCAGCTAAAAGAAAATACGTGTCTCATATTTTTCGATATAGAAGCCGTATGCAAAGTCTCAGGTAAATTGGTGAGTGACACTTCCGTAGGGTTACTTGTTAGTACTCGCCTTGAAGATGTCGGTGAGAAGTTCCAGAAGCTCTTCCAAACCACGCTGAATAAGGGCCGGGAAAATCCCGTCCTCCCCAAGCGTCTTGAATGGTTCGAACGTGTTCACTACCTGCTCCGCATCCGCCTCAAATTCTGCACTCCCCACCTCGCTGATCCCATTGTCTGGTGGCTGTAGTGCCATACCTGGAAAATGAGTGCTCAGCAGGTGGTGCAGTGCCTCTCCGCTGCTTCCTGCCTATTGTCCCGGGGAGCTTAATCAGCCCCGTCCTGTTCGTTGTTCTGGCTAGAAGTCTGCCGAGCCTCGCAGTATCCGAGATACTGTTCATCTCTTCACAGTACTTCCTCCACCCTTCCTTTTTTGCCTGTTCAGTGGCCTTCTTGTACTCCCTCTGGGCTGACCTAAAGACCCGAAGAGTCTCCTCATTTCTGGTTCTCCTCGATCTGTTGAAGAGACTCCTGACCTTCTTCCGATGCTTACTGAGCGAGTCATTCTACCAGGGTGCCCCTCCGCTCAATTCCCTTGCCTTCAGGTCGCAGCTGCTCTCGAAAGCTTGAATTATCTTTTCCTCCAAAAGCACCGCCGCCCTGTTGACATCCTCAACTGAGTCAAGCTCCTTCGGGAAATTCTTTAGCCCGACCGCCAATTTCGCTATGTACTCCACCCAGCGGGTTCTCCTCGGATTTCTCCATTGTGTCACCTGCTGTACTATTCCATCAACTTCGAAGCAAATGAGGCTGTGGCCCGACATGGATACCTCACCCGAGACTCTCCAACCGTTGATCCACGCCCATACACCTCTGGAGGCGATTGTTATATCAATCACTTCCTCCGGGATCCTATTCCTGAATGTGGGTTCCCGCCTCCTATTCAGTATGTCCAGATTTGTTCCTGATATAAGCTCTAGAAGAGCTTCCCCTCTACCATTGCAGCCGGAGCTACTCCACACTGTATGGTGCGAGCTAGCATCGTATTCCAAAATGAGATGTTTGCCTTGTCGCTCGCAGTCCCCTATTAGCTCCCTCACCAGTGCCGAAGGTGGCTCTTCCCTAACATCGTAGGGAAAATACGCCGACCCCACGAATAGCTCCACCGTTTCCCCGGTACTTCTCCTAACCCAGACTACCGCCGTTGCAAGATCTTTATCGCAGTACCTGGGCCAGGCCTCACCGGTCACGTCTTTGAGAACCACACAGGCTCTAGGTGGGTCCCCGGCTCCAAGAATAAGTTTACCACAACTTCCAAGACCCGCTATCCTGCCCTTGCTGTCCCAGGGTTCCTGGATCAGTGCTGTACCTGTGTGCCTTCCGCCAAACGCTTAGCCAATTCCGCTGTAGCGCTTCTGCAGTGTTGCAAGTTATTCTGGGTGAAGAGGATAGTAGAGTTAGCCACATTTGCTGCCCCCGAGTCCTCGCCACCCCACGCGCGCCTCTTGCCCCTTAAACATCAGGAGTCGAGGCTACCACTCCTTCCTCTGTGGAGGAGGCATCCACTTGCATGGGCGCCTCCGCCCGGTCCTCTGCCTGCACCACCACTTCCTTAGCGGTTCTGATGGTGCAGTGCGCCCATGCCGACCCGCAGAAGGGCCTGAAGTCAATTTTCCTAAGAGAATCAACATCAGACCCCTCCAGCAGGGCATACACCGCCGTTTTGATCCTCTTTTTCATTTTATCCTCGATCTCTCTGAAGCCGAGGACCTTCTGCTTCCCAGCTTCCAGTGTTGGATTCTGCTTCTCTAGGCGCCTCATCACGACCTCAGGGGTTTGTTTTCCCGGGACTTAAATCGCAGCCCTAGCCAGCTTCTGCAGCTTGCCAGAATCCACCACTCTCAGCTGAGCTCCTTCCCAAGGTTTCAGTTTGCTGACAACTTCCGTCAGCCACGCTTTGTCCTCATGGCTGTTGCAGTGGAAGACTTGCGCCCTCCTCTGCCACCAATTGTCCAGGAACCGTGGTATATGGGTACCCTCGTACTCCTCAATAGCCGAGTCCGCCGCGGTCACCACGGCCCCCCTGTTCCTCGCTAAGGCGCCCCTCCGGATAATCCGCAGGGATGATGGCCAGCTTAAGATCACTGGCCATCGCCCTACCCAAATCCATCGTGGCCCCTTCGCGGGCCTGTCTCTTAACTTCCCTCGGGGTGGAGATATCCGAATGATACTTCTTTTCCGGTGTCATCGGCGTCCCGTCGTCTGAGCGGCCCTCTCCGGAGGCCCTCCTATAATGGCGCCATGCTGCCCCCGAGGGATTCTTCATGTGCTTCTTACCTGTCTTACCCCTTACCGATGGGGGACAGACCCCGGATTTGGCAATGTCGATATTCGTGCCCAAAAGTGCACTCGCCCGTCCATCGTCTCCTACCGGAGCCATCCCCGCGGACGGAGTAACCGTGTGAACAACGCCGGTATTGTTGACGGCTAGCAGATGCTGCCCGGACGCCCTGACGTCTCCACTACCTGCCGCTCCTCGGTATTGCAAGCCAATTGGCCAGACACCCGAGTGGTGAATGCATTTTCCGATGCCTCGTACCTTTGTTGAGGGCTAGGGAGCCCAACCTTACGGGTTGAGACATTTGTACTTTTTTCTTTTTCTTTTTTCATTTTGGGTATGTGGGTGGGCGGAGTTGGGTCTGTATGTGTAGGTGGTCGTTTTAGCCCCTCATCCACGGCCGAGCATAAGCGGAACGAGAAAACGCCCTACGGACGCCACCCAGGCCGAGGGCGGGGCTTCGGACAGAGCACCTCCCCCTCATGCAGCATGGCCCTATCTGGAGACCATCCGGCACTGCTACACAAGGGGAGATATAACACCGGCTGATAGGGCAGCCAGAGCATATTGGCTAGATCGCTCCGGGCCCCTGTACTATCCGGCGATCTGGGAGTGTGATCCCCAGTTTTAGGCTGTACCCTCGCCCTCGCCCCGAAAATAGCGCCCTTCAGTGCCCTCGCCACGCGCCCGGTTGCAGAGGTAAGTAACCCGCAGTGTGTGTGTGTCTATGGTGTGTGTGGAGAGTGTACATTTGTGTGAAAGGGAATCGCCGCCCCGATGCCCGTTGGTGATTTGATGCACCCAGCCAGACTGAACCACTACAGCCACAACTGGAGGGCTGCTTCTTGGTCGACTGAGAGGGCTGCTGTCCTCCCTCCGATTCGGCCGAGGCGGTCTTGTCCCGGGGAGCTGCCCCTACATCCGCTTGGACTGGTATCCCTCGATACCGCCTCTCAATCGCCTGGACTGAACCCTACCGGGGTGCCTCATTTATACAGGACAAGACCTTTCAGAACCCGAGCCCTACACAGTCTAAGCCTCCCCACCAGGTCACGTACCTAAATCCAGTTACGCGACACTCGTCAAGGTCCTGCAGCCCCTAGGGGAGGTAGAGGATTGTTTAAATCTGACCGTTCATCAGAGCACGGGGCAGATCCCATATGCTCTCCACTTTGGAGAGGAGTCGGGAGAAAAACTTTTAAAGATCTTTCCCTTGTTAATGAGCGATAGGTCGTCGTATGCCACTCGTATCGATAGTGCGCGGGTACAACTACAGCAAGCCTTCGACACAAGCTGCAAAAAACAAAAGAAATCTCGCGGAATTGAATTGAACTAAAATGATTTAGTTTTGTTAGAAGTGCTACACCTTAGAAATGCATCGCAAAAGGTGATAAATAAGTTTTTTAATATTTATGAAGAGCGATATAAAATTATACGTCTGATTGGAAAGAATGCATTTGAGATTGCCATCCGAGCGATCCAAGGATAAATATAGTTGTATATAATCGTTTTAATCTGTGCAAGTACCACGTTGTTCCCAATTTCTCATCATAAACAATGTCTATATATGTCTACTATCTAATTGTGCAATCATTGTTTAAACATGAACGCTAGACGGAAATGTAACACTCAGGATCACTTTTAATTCCTTCAGGTGGACTACAATTACAATCAACTCATTAGGATGATGACCGAGAAGAAAAGGTGTAAATGCATTAATATATCTAGGCTACCGTCGCTTTTTAAGCTTAGGTGTGGTAAGAACCTACATACCGATCGAGGCAAAAAGTTTTACAATGCAAAGTTTCAGTCTCATGCAAAAGTATAAAATTAATCTGTACCCAGCCTTCACTAATTTCAAAGCATCTATCTGTGAACGTTTTAATCGTACTCTCAAAAATGTAATGTGGAAGAAATTTAGTCTTCGTGGTAACTACAAATGGATAGATATCTTTCCTGAACTTATCACATCGTACAATAATAGAAAACATCGAACTATCGGTATGAAGCCCAAAGATGTAACAAAACTACTAAGACCCAAGTTTTGCAGAAGTTTACACAGAAATGTAAACCAATAAAGACGATTAAAAATTCGAAATTGGAGACAAGGTTCGTGTAAGTCACATGAACCATGCTTTTGAGAAGGCTTACACACCGAATTGGACAACTGAAATATTTACAATAACACATGTAGCATCTACAAACTCAACAACTTACCATTTTGAGGATAACAGAGGTAAACCAATATCAGGTGGTTTCTATGAGCAACGGTTATCAAAGGTCAAGTATCCAGACGTTTACTTAGTGGAAAAAATATTGAAGAGACGTGGTAATCAAATTTATGTTAAATGGCTTGGATTTGATAGTTCATACAATAGTTTGATTGACAAAAATACTTTGTAAATAATTTATAATAAATAAATAAGTAAATATGTATATTTTATTAACATAGTTTATTCATTTTAAAAAATAAATATATGTAATACATATCTAAAATACTAAAGAAATTTTTTTTAAAGAACTGGAGAGAGCTCGAACCATCGCTCTCGCCTGTGAGATACACGAAGTAGAGCTACCTCCCCGTTTACTTCTTTTTTAATATCTACAATATTTACAAACTTAATACTAAATACAATACTTGACTGATGGAGTAGCAGCACTTAGATCCATCTGAAAAAGAGTAAGATATTAAAATAATTACTTCAATTACAAATTTAACTTAGTACGCATAAAATTAATCATACCTTTTTCAATTTTTTATTCGAGGCCTCTTCTTAGGGCTCCTCCTCCACCATCTCATCACATGAGTAGTGCTCCCATGGTGAGGTGTCGGTCTGGGTAGGTAGCAGACACCTTTTATCATCATGGGGGCTCAATCCTATCTTCCTCTGCTTCTCTGTACGTATGATCTATGATATGGAGTTTGCTACGTATGATTTTTGTTCAAATGTCACGGTTCTATTAATTTGTAAGCATGAGAGATAGTCCTCAAAGTTGATCGTTGATTTGCCTTTTTTAGGGTGTTGGAAACTTGTATTCTTACTGAGTATAGGCCCACAAACTCAGTTATAATTTTTTTGTTGGCCTCATCTTTCATGAGACCAACTTTTTTCTTTTTCACTAGTGGAATATTGAACTGATTATCCACAGGGTAATCGGAGTTCACGAATTCATTGAGGTCTACCTTCATCAATTCATACATGTTTACTCCTCTTATTTCCTACACAAGACTGTCTATGTCTGTATACAAGAGTTTTGACTTTCCTCCAACTTGGTTTTGCATATACTCGTAGTGGAAACGGTACATCAAAGTTTTCAATAAGTCTAATACAGAGATACCAATGTAAATTGGTTTACAGATCTTTGCGAGCATGTTGGATTGTGACTGAATTCTAATCAAAAACGGCACAGCTACGGAAGTTGGGCATAGTAATGTATATTTCTGCACCATAATGCTCCTGCCAACGATCAACTAACTTGACATCTACTCGTTTTACCATAGACTGCGTTATTAAAAAGCTTAAGCATCATCTTTTCAAATTCGTTCTTTGCATTTTTTCGTTTCTCACTGTTGAGATAAATGTATGGTTTCAACCATGGTTTCTGATTAAATTGTAATGCACTGTATATCTTTTTTAGACGTAGACTATATTGCAAATCCTGTTTAAGAGCAACGTAATGTATTACGTACCGTTCTTTGTTGTGAAGTGTGGTCAATAATTTATTATGCTTTGAGCCTTGTGGTGCTTGTTATTCTGGGCAGAAAGATAGATCCTTGTGTGTATCATGAATTTTCTTAGGGTACTCGAGATCAACTTCGAGAGTGTACCCAACAGGAGACATTGTCATTGGTAATCTTGAAGAAGTCGGGGTTGCTTACATCCTTGACCCACTTGAATCCTCCTATGAGAGAGACTGAGTCATCAACCATCCATATAAATTATATATGGCGTAGTATATAATATATTTCGAATCTTGCTCTGGATCATAATCTTCTCTCATAGAACAATTATTAGCTTTCGCATACTTGTTAGAACATTGACTAACTCGAATAACATGCTCAATAAAAAGCAACATGTCAATATTGGTCAATAGTTCACATTTGATCTGTAAAGAGAAAAAAATATTAGTTATAAATATCGAAATGTAAATTTGAATTAAACTAGTAAAAACAAAAAAGAAAATACCCGAGTATACTTTAGCATGGCATTCCAAGATAATCCAGGTGTTGTATAGTAATGAGCAGGGTCCAGTTGATAGGCGACGATACAATTGTTTCAAAAATCCTCGAAAATATTAGCCAAGTAGAGTACATTAGTCTTCAGATAGATGTCCGATTACTCACCGATGTTCTTGACATTGAAGCTCATCCAAACTCTTTTAGCACGGTTATACTCCTCATCTGTTACGTTATTACCATATAATTTGTAAATTTACAAATTATATGGTAATAACATAACAGCAAATTTGTAACGTCAAGTTTATCTAGGGATGAGATATAATCGTACGGAAACATTCTTTTTCGCTTGAGAAGCTCAACTTGGAATGGAGAGTATTCATTCTTAAACTCTCTCTCTCTCCCTCTCTCTCTCTCTCTCTCTCTCTCTCTCTCTCTCTCTCTCTCTCTCTCTCCCTCTACAATGCCCAGGTTTTCTAGATAGAATGCCAATTTATAGAGTGAAGATAGCATGAAGCGTAAAGAGTCAATGAATCTGAAACTGATACTGTCATCCACAGACTTTGTAAAGGAGATATATTTTTCCTTGTTCTCGGGAATTAAGTTCATGGTTCCTTTAAATGTATTTAAGCTCCTTGATGAATAGATGTGAGTCGTATCCACTTAGGTGATGAAAAACGACTGAAATAGTCCTCGAGTCCTGATAGTTGAGGTTGCAACTATTATGGTCTGCTCCTCGGTATCTGAAAAAAATTATAAATTGTTTTATAAAGAATTATTATTAATATTAATAAAAAGAGTAATCTTATCTTCTAGTGAGATGACAATGATCTCTTACTTCAACGTCCTTAGCGCTGTATAGTTTTTGACAGATATGACATACTTTAGTCTCTTTAAATCCACATTTGTCATTGCTACAGGATTCTTGTGCATATCTTCTAATTCGTTAGCCAATTTGTAAAGTTCGTCCACAAACCATTTTGCTGGATTTTTCTCTGTTCTGTCTTCTTTCGATAACTGTAGTAATTTGATTTTGATGTATCGTGAGCACATTGAACATAAAAACCTATACTGAATGGTTTGTGCTCTTGGTATGCACGTTTGTCTTCTACTGGTTTGAGAACACACTCAAAGTTAGCATACACTACTATCGGAACACGCTTTTTATGACTGAAATTCTTAAGTTCGAATATTTTGTTTATATCCGACTGTGGTAGAACTATTTTACATTTATTTATTTGTGAGCAGTCAACTTCGTGAGCTTTTAGTGCATCCACCTTGTGAAAGTAGTATAGACAATGATCACACACATATTTCTTACATGCATACTTTGATACTTGACAAAAAATTAGAGCACATAAATTCTTAATCCATACGTAATGAAGTCGTGGAACTTTTGTACAGAATCTTGGGTTAACAGTAAATTTACATGTTTCTCTTCGTTTGTTGCTCTCAAATGATAAGGTGTAGGTTCATAGCTCTTACCTGTATGATTAAGCATAAATAAATTGATGGATACATCATTCTGTTTCTGAAATCTTGACATCTGTTTAGTTGGCACTGGGAAATCAATTTTGATGAAATTCAGCTTGTTTTCAAACGGTGTACAATTGCTCACTCTCTTTGCACTATCCTTAACAGGATGTAAGTCTAATAGTACTGTCCACATAAAACATTTGTTATCCTTGTTTTGCACATTTATACATGCTTTCATATTTTGTATTAATTTAGGTAATTCAATGAACGAACCAGCCTGCAATGGTTGTAATTTTTTTATATTGACGGTTATGTTCAATATCGATCGTTCAGTCCAACCACTGTCACGTTTCTGGAACTCATCCATGCCACGTTCAATGGGCGGCTTTACATTAGTCACCACTCTTTCAAATCAATGGTTTGGAATATGGGTTGGCTTTTTGTGTTGAAATACTTCATTTCAATCACCTCCTCGTCATTCTTGACGATGCTATAGTCTGCTACCTGAACTGTATCCACCTTCAATGAATTGTGCTATTTCAAAGCTTCTTTTATTTCGATTGTAAATAGAGTAACAGCATCAATTATGAAGGTGGTAACATCAAGGTATATCACATTCGTTGTAACACCGCGTTTAATATTATTCTGGAATGCTGATATTGCATCATCCCAAGTTGCACGTTCAGTATCACTAGTAGCATTAGATGTTGTATTATTCTTACCATCATCATCATTGACAGTTACAGTAGGCTGATCTCGACGTAATTCTCCACTACTTTTGAGACAGTCTTTAAGCATTCGCTGAAGGCTGAGTATTTGGTCGTATGAAGTCTGGCATATTCTCTTCTCGTGTGGTTTGAAAGATGGCGAATTCATCAGTGTTTTTATCCGCATCAGAGTGTGTGGAATTAGGTTAAAAACACGTTGTACTTCAGCACTGTCAGATTTTCCATTTCTGGCATTCTCCAATGCTTTCCACATCGTTCGCACAGTCAGCACAAGATACGGATCCATTTTTATAAAGTTATTGTCTTTCAAAGTCTTATACACACTTAATTTTTTTCACTGTTTAACACTGCTGCTGCTGCACTGAGTCTTTGAACTGTTCTTGCCTGTAGGACTTTCCGAACGGAATGATTTCGAGAGCAATTCACTTTCTTATATCTAGTTTCCCCCACCACAACCTATTGCGAGCCGCCACCGCTCGCGAGCCACCCGCCGCAACGAGCTGTGATTAGTTCAACCGTCTGTCACTAGTATCGCTGCCATCGGTTCTTTTTCCCGCCAGTGGCGTTGCTGTCGTATAAACGTATAAAAGGAGATTTATAGGATATGATTTCATTCCGGTTCAAGATGGAGTACATCTTAGATGTTTAAGGCTTCAAAGGCTGTAATGAGAAAGAGTTTATTTTTAAGGAGGTTGCCATAATCTCCCTGGAAGAAGATACTACTCCATCTGTATTTCTTGTCCAACCTCCTCTCAGCTGGATCTATCTGTTAGTAAAGCAAAAGAGTGAGAACCGATGATTAGAGAATAACTATCTGGGAATGTTGTGGAGTTCAGGAGAAATTCCTTACGAGCAAGTACCCGACACTCTCAACAATGTTCTCACCAATGCCATAATAATCTACGTAAAGGGAGTTCAGAAGAGAGAGTGGCTGAGATATATATTTCCCAATAAGTAAGTATACATATTATAATTTACTCAATTTACTCAATTTATTTACTAATTTAATTCTTTTTCTAGAATAATTAATAACCTTGAGGATTTACGATGTCCATCATTGAAGAAAATTCCCAAGGAATTCATTCCCTGCTCGCGTCATGTTTAACGGGGATATTCGATGTGTGCAGTTCAGAATGTTTATATTTTGAAGACATAGCTGCTGGAAGAAAGATGAGCGTACATATTGCCAGATTTTCATGGAATAAATAAAGTCGACTCTCAAGTATAAGATAAATTATTGTCAATGTTCAGTTAATCGTTTACTCTAAGATTTTGCAAGCTAAGCGTTGCTTATTGTATATAGTTATTATAGTATTAAATAAATATTATAATTCTAATGTAATACTTATGTTCCTATTCAAATACCTATTACACGTCCAATCAATTCCTACAATATTTATCCCGTTTACAATTTTCTCTATATATTAAGTACTAATTTATAAGATAATAATAATTATATGTTGTAAAGTTAGTTTATATGGGGTGGAATCTTGATTGTATATATTTTACAATATTAAAGAGGATAACTTAGTCAGAGAAATAATTAGAAAAAGATTTTAAGAAGCTCAAACCAGTACATCATACGATAAAAAAAATGTATAAAATCTTAAAACACCCTCATTGGACTATAATGTTTTATTAATAATGTTTAATAGAATTAAAACAAGCTTTAGAATAGTGAAACTAATTATGTAGAACTATAAAATATTGATATAAATGTATATGATGAACTTTAGCATACATAAACACATTCTGCGTAATCAACCCATGTGTTCCCATTTTACACAAAGTGTCATAGCTCTGACTGTAATCAAAATATCCAGCTGACATTTTGTTTCGTGGTGTAGTTTACATTAATAAAGAGATTAAGCTATTTCGGAATATGATTGCAAAAGTGTTGAAGGTATGACGCCATCCATTTTTGTATTAAATAGTTGAGGACGATCTTTGGAGGCAAAAAATTGAAAAGATCTTATTTCTTTATGACCATAACATTTTTTGCCTCCAAAGATCGTCCTCAACTATTTAATATGATTGCAAAAGGTTGTCACAAAATCACCTAGGACTCTATGTCTGAAAAGGGCCCCGCACAAAATGTATCGAAAAAAATCATTCGGTCAAATGGGATGAAACTTGGGGAAAAGATATATCTCCAGATCCTATATTTTCCCCAAGTTTCATTCAATTTGACCGGATGATTTTTTTCCATACACTTTGTGCGGGGTCCTTTAAGTAATCTTGAAGATTAACTTTTGGACCCTAATTTTTGTAATAAATGCTAAATTATAGTATAACAAGCTTTAGAATAGTAAAATAAATGATGTCTAACCATATAATACTAATATAAATGAGTAGAGAGAATTTTAGTATATACCCATATAGAAATAATAAATGTATAAAACTGTAGGAAAACGTATAAAATCGTATAAAAATGTACCTTTTCATTGGTTTTTGGACATATTTTATACGATTTTATACATTTTTATACAATTTAATACATTTTCAGACATTTTCTTGCAAGTCAGAAATTCTTCCATGTCAAATTTGTAAAAACTTTAATGTTATAAAACATAGGAAACCGTATAAAAATCTATATTTCTGTATATTTCCGTAGATTTTTTCAAATTTATTACATTTTTATACGGTTTTATACGGTTTTATACAGTTTTATACAGTTGTATATGGTTCCATATATTTTATATTTCCATACGCGTATAAACCTGTTCTTTGAAAATCTGGATAATCGTTCACATCTTCAATAAAGTGTCGCAGCTCTGACTGTAATCAAGATATCAGACTGAAGTTTGGTTTCATGGTATATTTTACATAAATAAACAAGAAAAACTAGTCAAGATAATGATTGAAATTTGAGAAATCTTAAAGGATAGTTTTTAAGCCTTAATTTCTTTACAATTACTGATTAATAGAACTAAAACATCCTTAAGAATAACCTCATTAATCTACTCAATTCATTCGTTAATATTTAGTATAATATTCAAAATAAAAATTAAGGAGATTTATAGGAATTAATAGGCTATGGGTGGGCTTGAAATAAAAAGATAGGAATTAATATAAACGTATAAAAATATTTATTTAAATATTTTAATTTAAAAAATACAAACTGTTTAAAAACTTGAATTTAAAAAATAAGAACTATTTAAGAAAAAATGATGCGCCCTGTCGCAAATTATGAATGTTAATAACAGTTAATAGCTCTTAAAAATGATTTAAAACTGTTTATAAATGTTAAAAAATGTATGATTTTGCTCACATTTTTTTCTAATTATAATACTTTCTGAAAGTGGTCACGAGATGGTTATTATGGTTAAGACGTGTTTCTCCTGCACGTCTTCGCGGTTTAACTCTGGTCCTCCGGTTCAACGTCGTGCAATGCTAAACCTAATCCGGTTACCTACCGTGCAACACGCAAGTCGAAGACTCACACTTTGTTTCTGCCAGGAACTCGAACTCCTTGCCAGGTCCCTGGTTCGTGTGTCAGCTGCTCAGATGTGCTCGGTGGCGGCGGGGAACGGGGAATGACTAAGGTCGCGAAATGATAACTCGAGCAGTTAAATTTACTAATAAAAGACTATTGTTTATAGAGTAAGAGGTTTTAGTATTGTGCTTGAATTGTATAATAGGTTAAGTGAGATTAATTGAATTCAGAATTGCCTATTCCCTACCTAAACGGTGCACCAGCACGTTATCTCACAAGGAAGGTACCCCAAGTGTCAGTCGCCGATTTTGATAATATTGCAATATGTTATAGTACGTTAAAATATAAGAGTATACGTATTTTTTTATCGGCCGATATTCATTTTTAGAGGGTAAAATTTACCCCTAAATTTCAACCCCGATAATAGTTTTTTTTGGAATATTTCATAAATGAATAAAGATATCTTCATAAAACCAACGCCAAAATATTTAGAATAAAAAAGACTATAAAACTGCACCATTTTTAATGTTAAAGGCTGCAACCCCTATTTTTTAAGCGATTTTCGGCTACAAAAATATTAGTACGTTGTATATTTTTCAAAAAACTACTCTATTTGGAAGAATATAGAAAAGTAAAGTTGAAATATCGAGGTTTTTGAAGAAATAATATTTTTAGCGGTATGTACCCTTCATTATATTTTTTTCATTAATTAAGTTTTCACGAGTTTTATAACCTTAGAATTCACTTAAATAAAGTGAGATTCATTAAAAAAAGGAATTGTAATAAATTTAATTTTCATAATAAGGGTAACATCACCTATTTTTTTGGTGCAAAATCTTTTTTCTTCGAGTATGAAAATTATATTATATAATACTTTTTTTTTTAACTCGATCTAGTTGAAAGAATATCATAGACAAAATTGATGTATTTCGAAAATTTTTACGAAACAACTTTTTATGAGGGTAATATCCCCCTACTTTGATCTATTATCATATTTAAAAAAATGAAAGTCAAATAAAATAATTTGACAAAATGGTTTCCGTAAGTAATAATCACAGTTAAATATTTTAAAATAAGCAAGAAAATTATTTTCTCTATCCCTTGGGCGAAAATACGTAGTTCCGCCGTTCGCTTAGGCTAGAAGAAGTAGCACTTTTACCCATTGCTGAAACGCCTGAATCAGTTGCCGCGAGCAAGTCGCGGCATAGTGCGACTTCGGTATGCAACTGTCTCGCATCGGAAGCGTGGCGTTCTCAAGAAGGATGGTCACTATATCCACCGATAAATAGCGCGTCGCTCTCACAATTAGAGCGCTATCCTATGCGTTCCGAAAAATTAAATGGAACGCATTTAAGCCTATGAGGGTGCTATCCCATGGAGGTCCGAAAAATTAGGCGGAACGCATTTAAGCCTGTGAGGATGCTATCCCATGGTGTTCCGAAAAATGAAACGGAACAATTGAAGCCCGTGAGAGCAAGAGAGCCATTCATGAAAAAAACCTCTCTCTCGCTAAATGGTTCCGTTGAATTTTTACGCCGGATACACCGCGCATGCTTTTATCAAGGCAAATCAAAATTTGGCATCAAATAGATAATTAAAGGAAAATTAAGGATTTATAACCAAGAAGATAATAGGGGGGAATATAAATAATAGCTAAAAGTTGCTTGCTCTTTAACGCGGTTAACAAAGAAAAGAAAGGTTACTAGATATTAGAGGTACAAATAAATTCTACCCGTTTTCAGCAACTTTTTTTTTATTTAAAAAACTCAAACAAAACACAAAGTTTAATTAATATAGGCACCGTCGGCTTCTACTACCCTTTGCCAACGCCTAGATAGCTGATGCATTCTATGGCGAAAAAAGGCTTCATCTTCTGACTTTATAAAATCATCAACCATTTTTCGTACTTTATCTTCATTATGAAAATTCTGCTCTGCTAAGCTGTTTTGTAATGAGCGAAAAAGGTAGTAATCGCATGGTGCAATGTTAGGAACATATGCCGGATGCGGTAAAATTTCCCATTGTAATTCTTCTATGGTTTGACGGACCGTGGAATTTCTGTGTAGTCTAGCGTTATCATGCTGCAAAATTACTGATCTTCGCCCATGCCCAGAATACGGCCTCTTTTCTTGGATTTTTTCCGCTAAATGGTTTAATTGAGAGAAGTATCGTTTACTAGTAACAGTTTCTCCGGATTTGAGAAGCTCGTAATATAGCACGCCCCATTCGTCCCACCAAATACAGAACAGTAACTTTTTTCCAAAGACGTTGTACTTTGGTGTAGATGTTGTGAGCTGTCCTGGATCTACCCCATGTTTTTGACATTTAGGATTCTCGTAATAGATCCAGTTTTCATCGTCAGTAATTAATTTCCACAGAAAGTTCTTCTTTTTTTGTCTTGAAAGCAATGAAAAACACGTCTCGACTCGCCTTTCACGTTACTCCTTGGTCAATTCATAAGGTACCTATTTTACATATTTTTGAATTTTTCCCAACGCACGTAACCTCTCAGAAATAGCTTGTTAGGTAACGCCTAATTTTTCAGCGAGCTGATGTTGCATTTGTGCCGAGTCTTCATCCAATAGATCCTGCAATTTCTCATCACACATCTTTTGAGGCCTACCACAGCGTGGTTTGTTGCTCAAGTTAAAATCTCCGACTTTAAATTTTCGAAACCATCTGCGACATGTACTCTTATCAATAACTTTTTCTCCATAAGTAGTACCGATCGACTTATGAGCTTCAGTGGCAGTTTTATTTTGATAGAATTCGTAAAGTAAGCAAAGTCGGATATACACAGTAGCTACTTTCATTTTTATTTATGTGAAAGACAGAATTATATTCGCAATGAATACTTGCATACGCAGTCTATTTGAAGAATAGGATCTGCAGTATACACTAGCATAAAGATATGAAACCAGTAAGCATCTGTTCTCAAGACAGCGCCATCTCTTATAAATGGGTAGAACTTTTTTGTACACTTAATATATTAGTTAATCAAGTATTAAGTATTGTACGTACTGATCTTTCAGTACTGCCTCATTATCTCAAAACATTAATATAAATAATTGGAATATTAATCGGCTGTTTTTTTCAAGAGCACTCTTATAAAGTTTACATATGGAAATATGGACAGAAAATTTGAGTGCATATGGATAAAGTTGTTTTTATAGTTTATTTTTATAACATAAATTAATTTTATTAATAGAAACAGTGAATTAATATGACAGGTTAGACTAAATCTGTGAGTGAAATGAATAATCTCCTCTGCTATTCATATGACAGATTGTGTATTGAATGGATTCTATATATTACTAACTATACTTTCTTTAATCAAAGGTTAAAGTTAAACAATATACCTATATTTATAGAAATCTGTCGTGCACAAGGAATAATGTGCATAAGAAAAATCAGGCGGAACGCATTTAAGCCTGTGAGGGTGTTATCCCATGGCGTTCCGAAAAATTAAACGGAACCATTGAAGACCGTGAGAGCAAGAGAGACATTCACGAAAGAAACCTCTCTTTCACTAAATGGTTCCGTTGAATTTTTATGCTGGATACACCGCGCATGCTTTTATCAAGGTATTTGTGCGAAAATTGCAATAAATAGTCATAAGATACTTCGTGATTATAGAAAAAGTTAAAAAACCATAATAAGTATAAGTGACTATTTTATTGACATGAAAGTGGATAAATGTTTTTATAAAAATAGAGACTGAAAATTGAACTATTTATTAATAAATTCATGTTTATTTATTTGGAAATATCCTCTCTATCTATCCCTCTTTTCTTGACTCACATGTGTACGTAACAATCTGCTTGTTCATGTATTTTCGATGCCCGCCCCAACCAGCAGCACTCGCTGACGCTCGTGCTGCAAATGTTGGCCGGTCATCGGACACACATAAACACGCACAACAGGAAACAGCAGACAATCAGACCAGGCAAATCATCTAACCTGCAAGCACTGCGTGGAATGGCCACAAGAGCGCAGCGATGCTACCAGCCGGCTTTAAGGCGAAAGTAACAATATGGCCGCGCAACGCAACTGTCAGCTGGAAGCTGACCTTATAGCAACGGTGATTTCAACTTTTTATGATTAAATAGTGAACGTACCCCTGTGATAGAAAAAATACTATTTCTTACACGGAAGGAAAATGAAACTCGGCTTCGCCTCGGCCGTCATGTTACGTACGTGCGGAAGTTCCATTTTCCACCTCTTCTAGGAATATCTACTATTTTAAGGAATAAAAACTACGTACTAAATAAACAACTTGATAAAACACTCATTTGCCTTTGGATTTTTGTTAATGTAATGGAGTGAAAATAAAAAAATATTTGAATATTAATACCTACAGGAACGACTAGAAGTATCGAACCATTAGATGTTTACGGATTCCGCGTATGAAAACATTTTATTAAAATAAACAGAAACGTTATCTGAAGCATTTTTCAGACAATGTCATGTTCATGGATGATGAGTAGCGGATGTTATCTTTATTATAAAAAGTAAATTTATAAATATTCCTTTTATTAATCAATCTCAGTTTATTTAAGTGAATGTTAAGGTCATATAACTCATGAAAACTTAATTAATGAAACAAATGTAATGATGGGTAGTTACCCCTAAAAATATTATTTCTTCAAAAACCTCAATATTTCAACTTTACTTTTCAATATTCTTTCAAATAGAATATATTATTAAAAAATATACAACGTACTAATATTTTTGTAGCTGAAAATCGCTTCAAAACTAAGATATTGCTCTTTTTAAAATAGGGGTTGCAACCCTTAAAATTGAAAATGGTGCAGTTTCATAGTTTTCTTTATTCTAATTATTTTGGCGTTGGTTTTATGAAGATATCTTTATTCGTTTATGAAATATTCCAAAAAAACGTTTCTCGGGGGTGAATTTTCGGAGTAAATTTTACCCCCTAAAAGTGAATATCAGCCGATAAAAAAATACGTATATTCTTATTTTTCTAAGTACTATAACATATTGCAATATTAGCAAAATCGGTGACTGACACTTGGGATACCTTCCTTGTCAGACGTCAGCTGAATCGGAAGCTGATGTCATGCTCGCTGTAATTTACGCCGCGCACGTGTGATATAATACGCCTCATGTGTTCGGTATTGTACGTGTGCGCTCGCTGAGTAAAGCAGCGAAGTGTGAGAGCGGTCGCTATCACAGCGCGACGCACACGTATAAGTGTGAGAGAGACGGTAGACGGCAGAGCTGCATGTGTGCGCACCTGTTGTGCGGACTCACCGGCTTTGAAATAGCCGGTGGCTCGACCTTGTGTCCGACCTTAGTAGTTGTGTTAAATTAAATCTAATTGATAACTAAATTTTTATTAATTATGTGAAACCTTATTCATAATTGAATTTTCATTTTGAATTAGATTAAATCTAATTGATAATTATATTTTTAAATTCATTTAAATAATTGATAACTAAATTATTTTTTCAATTAGATTAAATCTAATTGATAACTAAATTTCCATTTTTAATTGTATGAACTCTAATTGATAATTAAATTTTCATTTTCATTTATATAATTGATGATAACATTATTATTTTCAATTAGATTAAATCTAATTGATAACTAAATTGTCAGTTTTAATTATACAAAATCTAATTGATAATTAAATTTTCATTTTCATTTATATAATTGATAATTACATTATTATTTTCAATTAGATTAAATCTAATTGATAACTAAATTTTCATTTTTAATTATATGAAATCTAATTGATAATTAAATTTTCATTTGCAATTAGATTAAATCTAATTGAAGATAATAATTTAATTATCAATTACACAAATGAAAATGACAATTTTATTATCAATTAGATTTCATATAATTAAAAATGAAAATTTAGTTATCAATTAGATTGATCGTAATTATAATTTATCAATTATCAATGGATAATTAACCATTTTCGCAATACAGCTGGTAGCAAGATTGCCGGGTCAACTGTTGTATAATCGGGGAGTCTGATCCTGGTAGGCTGTGCGGCAGGATGAATTTGCTTGTCGCACGGTCGCATGATAAATCGCGGCACAGCGGCGAAAGTACGTGAAATCGATATTCCCTAGGCGCCGAAATAGCTCTATAAGCGGCACAATTACTTTCCTATTATAGTAGGCCAAAGAATTATAACTTTCTCTCAAGAATAGCGAAAACTAGAGGAGCGAACTTCTATGCAGAAGAAGCCTAAGGAGTGATTAATTATACTAATAATTAATTATTATTATATTAATAATAATTAATAAATATTTAATAGTTGTTAAATAACTTAATAACTTTTACAAACTGTTAAAAACTGTTGAAAAATGTTATAAACAGTTACAAACAATTAATAACGTCCAAAATCCTACATTTTATAACATCTTTGAACAGTTTATAACTCTTCCTAACAGTTTTTAACATTTTTGAACAAAAATATTTTCGTTAGGGCGGGAGAATATTTTTCGCCGTACAAATGCTGCAATTTTGCAGGATTTGGTCAGCAATATAAATATTTTGCCAATTTATTTTTCTTGAAATCTCATAAAATTGAATTTTTGCTTCCTCCTAGAGGAAACTTTGTGATAGTAATTTTTTGAGTTGTTGTAAAAGCATGTTATAATTGTTGTTCGAGGTGTCAGGAATCAAAATACATGATTTTTGAAAAATGTCTGTATGGATGTGCGTGCGTGCGAGCGTGTGCGTGTGTCGTGTGTGTGTGTGTGTGTGTGTACGCCTGGATCTTAGCTTCTACTCGATCGATTATAACAGGACAGGTATCATTTTTTTTGTTTTTTTTTTGCGTGATGGCGGGTCAAGAATCCCTTTTTTTGATTCGCCGATGCGTCTTTGTTTCATTTCGAATTTTCGGTTTTCTCAAAATTAATTTTTGCTTTTTTTTTAATGATAAGATCAAGACAGTTAAGTCGAATACATCGCATTCGAATGAACATTAAAATACCTATATTTTCTAAAAAAAATTCTCTAGCTATTACGGTTCTTTTGTTATTAACAAAAACGTGTTTTTTATTAAAAACTTCATAACTCCTTAAGTAAACCGTCAATTTTTTTGAAAAAAATCACGATAATGCAAAATATAAATAGCCATATTCTGTAACAATTTCAATCCATTTTGTCGATTAGTTTTTGAGAAAAAATTGAAATATGAAAATATGAGTTTTGTATGTCCAACGATTACGACATGATTATGAAAAAAATGAGTTTTGTATGTCCAACGATTAAAATTGACTTAATCGCTTCGGAATTCCTTGTAGAAGTAGATTTTGGATAGCTCTCGGTCAAGTTCTTTGGGCAAAATGATTAGTCCAGAAATTTTATTTGAGGTTAAACTTTTTTTAACCTTTTTTTTTCAAATCGTAATTTATCGAGGACGGCTTCATGTATTAGCTCCAAATTTATGGACAATTTTGTATATGACATAGATAATATGTGTGCGAATTTTCATCAAGATCGTACGATTATTTTTTGAGATATTTGAATTTGAAAATTTTCGTATCTTACAAAGTCATTTTCTTTGTCGCATGATAACTAGAGAAAACAAGAATTGGTTTAATCATGTTGAAATTTTGTGGAGATGTAGAGTTTATATATTATCGTATAAGTCCTTTAGGTAAAAGAATTGTCTCATGATTTTTAGAGATATTTAAGTTTAAAATTTTGTTACATTTTTGTTGAAAACGTAATTTCTCAATACGACTTCATGTATCAGCTTGACATTTATAGGCTATTTTATATGCGATACAGGCAATACCTGTGTAAAATTTCATCCAGATTATATGGTTATTTTTTGTGATGTTTGATATTTAAAAAATTTAGTATTTTTGAAAATAACTTTCTTTGTTGTCGCACAATATAACTACATTAAAATTGTTTTACTTTCTTTGAACTTTGATGGAGATGTAGAGCTTGTATATTATTTATTAGAAGAGTTCTTAGGGTAAAAGAATTCGTTTATGGATTTCAGAGATATTTGAGGTTAAAACTATTTTAGCCCTCTCTGAAAATCGTAATTATTCGAGAACGCATTTATGTATACTAGAAAATGGAAATGACATGCGTTATGCGTGCGTGTTGTGTACCTACTTTTGTTTTGTAATAGCCATTTATTATTTTTAAGGTTAGAAACTTTTCCTTAGATCGGAAATTCCCGAAAGAGCACACAAATAGGGATAGGCATACTACTAGAGACAAGTACCCGATGTGTGAAATTTCACAAAGAAAATATTATTTGAAGTAAAGATTATTTAGAAATTTTAAAAGGTTTTGGCGATAATATTACAATCAATTATTTTATTTGTTTTTCACACACAATTTAAAACAAAAAATTTACCTATTATTTTATTGATATCCTAAATCTTGCAGCTAATGGCCAAATTTACTACCACTATGGTGTTATTAATTAAAAGGTAATTAATAAAACAACACCAATTTTCTTTTTATCCGTCGACGTTTCGGACAATTTATTTTTGTCCCTCTTCAGGATCTAATATATGGCCGAATCCATCTCAAATCAGACAGCCCGCGTATGCCTATTTCACCTATCATGTTGAAATAAAAATATTTATGTTCTACTCGAAAAAATATTTTACACGTGTTTTTTTATTTTTTTGTTTCATCAAAATTTCATGCGTTCAGCGATGCCGAAAAATTCCGAGAAAATTCTTTCATTGAGAAAAAAAATTTTCAATGTGATTTTCAAACTGCTATTGTTTCAGCAGTTTTTCGAGCTTTTAAACGTGTAACACACAATTTCACTCAGTTTTGAGCCCTCTTTAATGGCCTTAATGTCATTTTCAAAAAAAATAAAAAATCCACGAGCTATGCACTTTTTACTGAAAAATTCATTTTTTAGGGAAGTGCCTTTTTCTCGAAAACCCCATGTTTCTTTTGCACAATTTTTGTTGTCGTGATAGAGGACGGTAATGCCTAGCTAGACGTATTTGTGAGATTCGGTACTTTTTCCCTGGGATAGCGATCACTAATGAGATAACACACAAACAAATTTTTCACGCCTAATGCTTATATATAGTCAATGATATTAGAGTCAATGTAAAGGTATTTGTCTTTGTGTGTATGTAATATACAGGTACACATAACTATGTATTTATTTGTTATTTGCGTCTTTTTGATTTTTTATTTTTATACCTTTTTTTCATTTGTATACCTATTTTACTACCTTTGTTTTTCTGCTTCATTGTTCTTAATTCAGTAAGCGGACGATCAGCGGTCTTTGCTGTCAAACAATGTATTTTATCGTCACATGTTTTTTTAACCCATATATGAGATTTTTGAATTCCAGGATACTTTGGAGTTGTAAGCCAATCAATATTTTTTTTTTTTCTGAATTGTTCTATTTCAGCATCTTGTAAATGTATTATTTTAATAGCATCAGTATATTTTTGAACATGTATTGCAAAATCATTTGCGTTTTGAATAGCTTCTTCAAGGGGCTCTCGAAGATTATGCGAAGTAGCATAATGCTTTATAAGTCCACCCACACCATCTACAGCTCCTTTGCCGTGCCCAGTAGCAGAGAACAACCATTTTATATCACACGGTGCTCGTTTTAGTTCATCTAATTGAAAGCGATTTTTAAAGTGACTCGCAGCGCCGTCTGATACGATGGTAATTTTTTTAATTGAATCACAACAATTTTCTTTCAAGAATTTTATAATTTTTTGTACTGCTAGCAAAGCATACGCTGAATCATGTTTTCGGTCATCACTTATAACTGCGAAACTTTGTGTCGAATCCCCTTGATAAGAGACTGCTGTGAAAATAGAAATTTGATCATTAAACCAATGATTTCCTTGAACAGCTTTATTATGAATCACAGCCCAGTTTTCAGCGAAGTCTATTTGAAGAACTAAATGATGTGAGTCTTTTTTAGCACTTTCTCTTTCTGTTTTTATAGCTTTGCGTTGTATATTTTTACATACATGTGAGTACTAACCCTCATGGTCCAAACCGAAAGTTCATCTTTAAAAGCAGAAATTGATAGTGTCTTTTTAATCAGGTTTCCATTATCCCACAAAGCATATGTAATTTCTTCTGTGCCTTCTACATCTTGCAGTTTTAAAACATGAAACGTAATTTCCTTAATCCCTGGACATAGTTTACATTCTTGTAAATAACATAAATCAGATGGCTCAGAACACATTGTTGCATTTATTATTTGTGACCGACTTTCATCCAACTCTGTGACGTTACTCCCTCTAAAATTAATTAAGCTCGTAAGAAATAAATCATAATTTGCGCAATAGATACAGAGACAAACTTCTTTGATGGGGCTAAGTAAGACATACTTTGGTCGCAAACTATAAAATTTCGATTTTCCAATTCTCAATTCTGGATAATCATTTTTAAATACTTTATACGTCTCTTTTAAACTTCGAGTAAGAAAACGCTTAACTTTTTTCTCTTT
The DNA here is from genome assembly GCA_036365515.1 of Torymus aiolomorphi. Classification (NCBI taxonomy): domain Eukaryota; kingdom Metazoa; phylum Arthropoda; class Insecta; order Hymenoptera; family Torymidae; genus Torymus; species Torymus aiolomorphi. The sequence goes on from CM070877.1 coordinate 67,637,681, forward strand.
TTTATTGTTAACTTTAATTGTAACAACGTCACATTTATTAGGGCTTTGTCTTGAACAATTAAAATCATCATTTAAATAATATTCCATAACAATTTTTTCCATGTTTTCATCAATCGGATGGCCTGAATATGCATCTGGTTCTGAATAAATTCCTTTTTCTTTAACAAGATTTCTCGATTTGTTGATCATATACATTGTTATTTCTGGAAATAAAGATAAAATTTCATGTTTTGTAAAGGATGAAGGTAGCAAAGTCAGAATTTTTATTTTTTCTGATACCGTAGAACACTTTTGCAAGGCTAGACCAAGATTTTGTATCCATTCTGTACAATGGCATACAGTTGATTCATTTGCTGTTATAGAAACGTCATAAACATTGTTCAACTTCACATCAAGGGTATTAGACAAAGTTGAAAGTATTTTTTTTTTCTTCTTTGTTACGTAATTTTCAATTGATTTTTCATGTATAAGATTTTTTCTTTTAAGAGGCGATACAGAACCTAAGAAAGATGTACTTATTTCATTATTAAATTCTTCAATGCGTTCTGGAGTACTTGGTAAAAAATCTTCATCTCTATCAACTACGTTATCGGTAACTTCATTATCCGTTATAAATTCATTGTCAGTACTACTCACCAATTCTAAAGCACGATTGTAACAATGTTGACACAGATATGTAGAACGGCTCAAAGGTAAATGAGGATAGAGGTGCTTCAATGGATGAGCAAGATTCTCAAGTTGTTTTAAACGTACGGAACTAGATTTGTAAATAATTTGTTTGTGTTTGTCTAAAAAGTCTGCACATTTGATTCTCTCTGTTGAGTAATATTGAGACATCGTAGTTGAGTTGATAAGGTGTAAATATGTAATAATTTTCCAAAAGATGATGGTTTTAAATAAGACGAGATGTGTGATATATAGCAGAAACCGAACTTTTCTTTGTAAATGTTAAGTCAAACCATATCCATCTAGCGGACAAATGTACTAGTACATATACTCCTATAAGTAGGCGCACGTACATGTATATTACATACGCACAAAGATAAATACCTTTACATTGACTCTAATATCATTGACTATATATAAGCGTTAAGCGTGAAAAATTTGTTTGTGTGTTATCTCATTAGTGATCGCTATCCCAGGAAAAAAGTACCGAATCTCACAAATACGTCTAGCTAGGCATTACCGTCCTCTATCACGACAACAAAAATTGTGCAAAAAAAACATGGGGTTTTCGAGAAAAAGGCACTTCTCTAAAAAATGAATTTTTCAGTAAAAAGTGCATAGCTCGTGGATTTTTTATTTTTTTTTTGAAAATGACATTAAGGCCGTTAAAGAGGGCTCAAAACTGAGTGAAATTATGTGTTACACGTTTAAAAGCTTGAAAAACTGCTGAAACAATAGCAGTCTGAAAATCACATTGAAAATTTTTTTTCTCAATGAAAGAATTTTCTTGGAATTTTTCGGTATCGCTGAACGCATGAAATTTTGATGAAACAAAAAAATAAAAAAACACGTGTAAAATATTTTTTCGAGTAGAACATAAATATTTTTATTTCAACATGATAGGTGAAATAGGCATACGCGGGCTGTCTGATTTGAGATGGATTCGGGCATATACAACCGTAATTAATATTATTTTAGTAATTTCCAACAGAGAAATATTTTACAAATGAAATAAATACGAGGGTCATTTGATAAGTACCTAGCCTACAAATGAAAACACCAAAATTTTACAAAAAATAAAATTTATTTTTCAATGTAGTCTCCTTTTAGTTGAATACACTTGGTCCAGCGGTGTTCCAATTTTAGCCCCGTTGAAAAAAATGTTTTCTCTTGGTTTGCAAAATATTTTTTAGGTTCGGAAACAAAAAAAAGTCGCTCGGAGCCAAATCTAGAGAATACGGTGGATGGGGCAGCAGTTCGTAGCGTAATTCGACCAATTTAGCCGTGGCGAGTGCAGAAGTGTGAGCCGGTGCATTATCGTGGTGGAAAAGCACTTTCTTTTTAGACAAATGGGGCCGTTTTTCTTCTAACACGGCGTCAAATCGGCTCAATAGTTCGGCGTAGTACTGTCCTGTGACCGTTTTGCCCTTCTCCAGATAGTCAATAAAAATCACACCTTGAGAATCCCAGAAAACAGTGGCCATCACCTTTCCGGCCGACGGGACCGTCTTCGCCTTCTTCGAAGCAGGTTCACCGGGTAAGGTCCACTGTTTTGACTGCTCCTTGGTCTCTGGAGTGTAGTAGTAAATCCATGTTTCGTCGACGGTCACGTAACTACGCAAAAACTCTTTTGGATTGCGATTAAACAGCTCCAAACACTGCTCTGAACTGGTCACACGGATGCGCTTGTTTGTTGCAGTCAGCAAACGCGGCACCCACCTTGCTGACAGCTTCCTCATGCCTAAAATCTCATGTAGGATATGCCACACGCGTTCTTCTGAGATGCCTACTATCGCAGCTATCTCGTGCACCTTTAATCGGCGGTCTGACAAAACGATATCGTGTATTTTTGTCACGTTCTCCTCCGTAGTGGCTGTTTTCGGAGCACCTGGGCGTGGATCATCAAAAACCGACGTACGACCACGTTGAAACTCGTTATACCAAAATTTAACGGTCGCCATCGAAGGAGAAGCATCCCCATACACTGCATCCAAGCGTTCTTTAATTTCACTGCGCGATTTCCCTTCCAAAAACAAGAATCGAATCACCGACCGATATTGTTCTTTCTCCATTTTTTCAAAAATCAACGGACACATTTGCTTTCACACGCTCTCAAAAATAAACTACAACTCCGATCCGGCTGAAATTTCGTCTGTAACCGTTTACAGGAAGATACTGCACTGTAGTGTATTTCTGGTGCGATAGTGGCACCATCTGGCGGTGAGGCTAGGTACTTGTCAAATGACCCTCGTAAAACAGATTAGAAACTTACAATCAAATGTTAATAGTCCAAGTGTTACGTGGAAAACAGTCCACCCGTGAATAGTAACATAATCCATAATTTCTCTTTATATAGTCTAATATTTAAATAAGTGTATGTAATAAAAGGTGTGAACGTACACCCGAGGGAAGTTGATTCTTTCCGAGTGTGCCGGGCAAATGGCAACGTCGCACAGCCGTTCGGTCGTCCACGTTGGAGCATCGAATTCTCATCTACAGTGGTGCGCTAGTCTATGGCGTAAGAAATGATTCATGAAATGGTTTCGAGGTTAAGGAATTTAAATTTAAAAAAACAAATAATTAAAATTATCCAATTTATGGTTCAAATGAGATGATTAAATATTTATAAAATAATTCTAATAACGTTAATTGTAAAATTGTTCAATAATTACAAATATAACTCGGCTGCCAAAGAAACACTTAATTTAGAATTAGCCAATGGTGCCCAACTTGCAAAATTCTATAGCTGTTTTCGAATTTTCGCATATTTACCTTGAAAATGCTCCAACTAAGGGTTTCCCATGTGTTTTATTAAGTATTTTAGTATAGTCCGAAATGTATAAAAACACAAATTCTAATAAATTTACAGAATCTATCTATCAAATTTACAAAGTTTGTAGTAAAAATAGCTGCGTTTAAAGTAGATCAGATAATAAGTAAAATATTCTTAAAATAGCGAGTATAAAAACAATAAAAACAAATTTTTAGGGTTTAAGTAATTATGTTAATAAAGAATATATAATTACAAATTAATTAACGATATATTTATTTTCTTGGTAATATACAATTCATTATAAATGCAATACTTAGTCGGATTAAAGCACTTACAACTTACAGTACTTGCTAACGAGAGTATAAAATAATACTACACGATGAGAAAATATTAAACGTTCTTTAGTAGACCAACTACTGACTTGTTTCAAATCATAGAGCACTATTATTCGAGATCCATGTCCACTCCAATACTCAAGTTTTACTTGACCTTTTAGGATAAATCCATATATCATCATTTCTCTTTGACTACCAGAATATTTCATAGCAGCTTCGTTTTCATTTACAATAATTGATGAATTAATATATTTATTTTACGTTTTATATATTATTCTCCGACTTCACATACCAGAAAATGGTATATATTTTCCTCCAAATAGGTGACCATTAATAATTTGGTCTGATTCAATTTCGTTCCTATGCATATCAATTTTTACATTTTCTTTAACAACATTTGTTACATACGAGATTTAGAGGTAGTATCTTCTTCTAATATATCTTTAATATCATTGAGTACATTACAAGAATCATCTTCAACAGCTTGCATTTTCCATGAACCAAGCTTAGCATCAGCATTTACCTAAAAGTAAATATTTATTTCAATGCTTTATACCTACATTTTTTTTATAATAACTATGATAACATATTATGTATATTACCTTTACATTTTCTGCACAACTTATACTCAATCCAGTCCATTCTAATTCAAATGACCAGGCTAATGGCTTAGCTGGTGGTGGAATATAGAATCTTCTAGTTTCAATAAAATCATTTATTTGTTCATATTGTTCATTAACCTTAAATAATTTAATGATATTTTAAAGTTGATAAGTAATAGTGGCTTGTTTTCATTTAATATTAAAATTAAATACCTCATTAAGTATTGATAAAACAAATTTCTCACTTGGAGAAACTTTATTTTTCTTCCAAGACTTATCCTGAATTTAATTTATATATTGATCAATACTTTCAGCTTTTTCCTTAAAATTGTTGAATACAACTAAAAATACTCGAGCAGCTAATTCTCTAAAATATAAATTTTTTTAGAAACAAAAAATTTCTAAAAAAACGTTCAAGATAACACTGTTTTCTTGGTTGTAAGCAGTATAACATAAAATAGCAACAAATACTATTGATGCCAGCAGGTAACTGTCTAAACCTCAACTACTCCATAGATCTGGTTGTTACAAGCGGTTTAGGTGGATAGTACAACACGTGTGCCAGTGTGTCCGTGCGAACGTGGAAGTTTGTAATATATACTCCCGTAGCTACATAATTATTTGACGTTTCATCCTAAACAACTTGAGTAGTTAAACGTTCTTTAGTAGACCAACTACTGACTTGTTCTAAATTATAGAGCTGTAAACATATTAAAAATTAGCACTTATAATTTTTTAAATTACCAATTTTTTAACAGATAAAAATTTTTTTATATCAATATTTATCTTGTATCTTATTACAATATTTTTTCCAAGAGTGACAAAACCAGGATTTGAATCTGTTTATACTCCAAGTAAATTTTGTTGATCCGATCAAAGGGCACAGTGTATAATAATTACTTGAACGTGCCATTTTTGTATAAATCAAAGTTTTCAAACACAAATAAATGCATGAAATTAAAGTATCTTGGTTGTGGCCCGAGAAGTTGGACGAGTTGCCTTGATTCTCGGCCATGGCTCTCCACCCCGACTCCTCCGTTGCGGACTGCTATACACGCTGCTCCTCTTTCTCCTTTTCCTTCCCTTTCTTCGCCTGCAAAGCGCGCAGCAGTAACAGCGGTGGCGACTTGCTCCTCATCTTCTCCGGTGACGAAGATGTCGCTGTTCGCCGCGTCTCTGTTGGCTCTCTCTGTTAGATCCATAGACATAAGAGAGACAGACTGCGGATGTAGGTTAGCAAGAGTGGCACCTCTAACCATGTTCGCGCACATGCGTTAGAGCCGGCATACCTTCTATTACATATACCTTCTATGCATCTGTCTCTCTCTCAACGGGTGCCACTCTCTCTAACCTATACCCGCAGTCTATCTCTCTTATGTCTATGGTTAGATCTCATGTAACATAACCTCTAGTGGCTCTAAATACGCTGATTTCGCACTCGCGTCGTCTGCGCAACCATTGCGCAACCATTTCTTACGCCATAGACTAGCGCGCCACTGTAGATGAGAATTCGACGCTCAAACGTGGACGGCCGAACGGCTGTGCGACGTTGCCATTTGCCCGGCACACTCGGAAAGAATCAACTTCCCTCGGGTGTACATAAATAAGACAGGATATGTAAGTAGGTGCGGTACAGCCCACTACCAGGGTTCGAGAACGGGAAGAGGTATTATGCAAACACGTCTTCGAAAACGAGGGATAGTGTACGCCACATAGCTCTACTAATCATATGCTCCTAATGCCTGCTCGTCTACAATACTAAGTTATTCTAATTCTAAGAGGACAAAAATTCGACATTATTAATCAAAATACTGTATTCCTTTGGTAATTTTGTAATTTCAAATTGTTTATTCATAAAATTTTTTTGAGTGTGTACATATAAAGCTTCTATATGTACGTTCACACCTTTTATTACACACACTTATTTAAATATTAGACTATATAAAGAGAAATTATGGATTATGTTACTATTGACGGGTGGACCGTTTTCCACGTAACACTTGGACTATTAACATTTGATTGTAAGTTTGTAATCTGTTTTATTTATTTCATTTGTAAAATATTTCTCTGTTGGAAATTATTAAAATAATATTAATTACGGTTGTATATATTAGATTCCTGAAGAGGGACAAAAATACATTGCCCGAATCGTCGATGGATAAAAAGAAAATTGGTGTTGTTTTATTAATTACCTTTTAATTAGTAACACCGTAGTGGTAGTAAATTTGGCCATTAGCTGCAAGATTTGAGATATTAGAAGAAATCTACCATTAGCTGCATTATACAAAAAAAAAAAAATATTTTATTCATATTTTATACATAATTTAAAAATGAATACTTTCTAATCTTCATACATGAATTTAATTATAATTATGTCATAAATAGTTCAAAAAATTATAAATTTTGTTATTAAAAATTAATTAAAGAAATAAGCAAATTAAGTTTGCGGAAGCCACGAGCCAATGAATCGGCAGCGGTTTTTTTAAAATGGTCTTCAACCTTAAACATTTGTAATATAAAGCGTCGCCACCCTAAGCATATGTGGACTCACACATTTAAAAATTTGTTGGTGGGGTCGCCAACATAACATGCGTGGAGCATGTTTTCAATGAAGGTATGGATGTCGCCATATTCAACAATGCCCTCATAAATAATGAATGCCAGTTTACGGCCTAATGGCCCTGGTGGCACAACTAACTCTCTGAGGAGATGAATTACAGCGAAAGTGTATGATATGTTAATTTAATGAACGGAATTGTCCAGCTGTCCACCAGGTGTGTATGGATAGAAAAAAAACACACCTAATTAAGTTTAGCCGACGTTTCGGGCATCTGTATAAGCTCCTTTTCAAATGCTCTTTATTAACAAATAAAATAAAAAAATATACATATATATTTAAAATATTTTTAACTTTATTATCTAGGTGTTACGGAAAATCTACAATTTATAATAAATATAAGTTGTAATCTGAATCGTTTTATGTTTCGTAATATTTTGGTAAATTGGAAGAAAAGTTTCTTTATCTTGAAGTTGAATTTTCAAGATCTCCCGCGTGTAAAACCAACCCTAAGCTGATATTCTTAGGAATATTCAGCAAACTAAAGGTGTTTATATCCCGCCTTGTTCTTTATAATATTTTCCGCTTAAATAAGATAAACTAATAATAAACTTATCGAACGATCTTTGGAGTATAACGATGTTAGATGGAAAGTGGTCGAAGTATCTTGGAGGCGCCTTGAAAGCTCGCAATGCATGGAAGCAAGGCTTGCTTCACAACGGAACCCTCGGGGCGCTCGGGGCTCTCTACTACCCTACTGGAAAATCTCGCGTGAGATCTCAGGTGAGAACTCATATAAGGTCTCAAGTGAGATCTCACGTCAAAATTTCATCTGAAATTCTGGTCCGCCAGCTGCTAAAATCCCTTTAATGATACAAAATCAGTTTCTGGGAATTACGAGTCGCCTATTAGGTTACGCCACCCCCCATATAAGTTCAAAAATCTATGTTTTGAAGCGATTTGGTCTTTTTTTTACATTTTTAGAAATTTTACACGTGAGAAATTTAAAACACGAGATTCCACGTGAGATCTCACGTCAGATCTCATGTGTAAAATTTCTAAAAATGAAAAAATTACTAAAACGCTTCAAAATGTAGATTTTTGAACTTATCTGCATGGAAAAGTCTTTGAGCACACCGTAGCCTCAGCGAAGAGCGCCCGGCGCCACCATCACCTCAGTGCTACATCACGCTCACTTTTGGGCTTGCAGCGCGCCCGCAGAGTTGGCGCGCTGCAGGTCGGGTATACGCGGGCGCGCCGCTGTCTCAATTTTAAGCACGCTGCATGATCGCATAATCAGTGCGACGAGCCGACGGCTCACTCATTTGTGCAGCGTTTGTATAAGATTTTTACTGCAGAAAATAATTAACATCTTGAACTAACAGTAATGCGTGAAAATTCGCGAAAAAAGAGAACGGCACGACCATTAGCTCCGGCTTGCTGTAACACCACAAAGCAAGCTGCCGCAGCCTCGGCATCTTCGTGCTGCGGGAGCCTCATACGGGGCGCGCCGTGCGCCCGATGTGAGTGAGCCGTGCGTCTAAAGCATGAGAGCGCCGCGCTCTTATCAATTGGTTATCCCGAAGGCTTGTACGAGGCTGCAGCGTGCCCAATGACTTTTTTGTGTGGGGGTTGGCGTAACCTAATAGGCGGTTCCTAATTCCCAGAAACTGATTTTTTATCATTGAAGGAATTTTAGCAGCTCGCGGACCAGAATTTCAGATGAGATTTTGGCGTGAGATCTCACGTGAGATTTTTCAATAGGGTAGACTGACAGTAGTGTAAGAATGTAGGGCAGTATTCCTCACTAGGACGTAGCCTATTGTTTAGCGCTCTTGGACAACAGTAGCAAGATCTTTTGTTCGAGTCCTAGAGTCAGCTTTTTTTTTTAAATGTATAAGTATTCATAATATTCGAATATCTGTATTATTTAATTAATATTATTCTTTAAAGTAGTACTTATGTTCGTACGTAGAACCTCTATCATATAATCTATAAATTTTCGTTCAAACGGCGGTCTCCAGCACGTGGCAACACCGCAATACATACAGCATTCCACTGACAGCTGGCCGCGGGCCGCCGGGTGCCCGGCAACCGCCGCTGGCCGCGGACCGACTCATGCTCGATGGGTTAACTCACTTCGTGCTCCCCCAAAACCCCATGGGGGTGCTGAGGTACATAAATTAACTAACCCCGGGAAATTCTAGACCCCAAAACCTCTGTGGTGGTTCTGGCACATATTCGTTAACTAGCCTCCTACAACTCTACGTTCTAAAAACCTCTGTGGTGGTTTTGGCTCACTTGGGTTAACTAGCCTTCTACAACTTTACGTCCACGAGAACCCCTTTGGTGGTTCTAGTCCCGCTGGGTTAACTAGCCTTGTTCCCGTTAGAGTATAAAATGTACATCGCTACTTCTTTTTCAGAGAGAGAGAGAGAGAGTGAGAGCGAGAGTGAGAGTGAGAGAGAGTGCGAGAGCGGGAGCGAGAGAGAGAGAGACTGTTATTCGCCTCAACGGCAAAATTGTAAAATACATAAAAACACTAAAATAATACTGACAAAGTCACGTAATACAAATCATTAAAATATATAGTATACAATCATAATAAAAGTATATTTTTGTTAAGGTCTATTACAGTCCTTTCAAGGTCTTAATATCGCAGTTAATCGTCCGTTTACATTAAATTGCAGTAGACACGTCGTACATATGATATCGCTTTATAAAAATAAATACGTTTTGGTCTTAATATATCACAGAGTAGCTAAAAAATATTGATATCACTGTAAAAGAAAAAGATAAATATATGAATACATATACTTCATATACTTACAAGTAGTATATCACAGAGTAATAAGTACATTGATATCACAGTATAAATAATATTAGAAATACAAGCACAAATATTTTGGCCTGACGTCCAACTTTTAACCTAAGTACCGCTACAACTTCTAAACTATAAAGCAGCACTGGCAGCTCCACACACGCTGTCGTAAGAGGGAGCTAGGGATTGAGATCGAAAAATACAATAAATTTATTGTATATAGAACCTGAAAAGGGACATAACAAAATGTCCGAAACGTTGTGTTGAATAAAAAAATTTTTCTAATATTTAAACACCTGGTAGTATTGGCCATCAGTTTCCTGAAATCCACATTATCTACTACTACCATTAGCGTCAAGAATCAACCTAGATCATCTTTAAATCTTTCGTTAAATACAAGTATTTCAAGATTCGTAACGCATATTTCCAATGAGTCTCATTATAACTATTCTGATACCTACTCAAATAATTCACACTATAACTTATATCAGGCCTTGTACTTGAACTTATATATAATAATGCACCTATCAAATTTCTATATTTAATATCTGACTCGCATATTTCAGCCTTTTCAATTTTTAGATTCGTTTCCATAGGAGTGCTATATAATTTACTAGTCTCCAATTGATATTTATTCGCTAATGACTCTATATACTTAGTTTGACTTAATTTCATATCACAATTTCGATAATCATACTCTATATTAATACCATGTATTATTTAACTTCTCCTAGATCTTTCATCTTAAATTTTTCTGACAAGACTCTTTTTAATTTTTTAATTTTCTTTTTACTCTTACACCAAATTAACAAATCATCGACATATATTAATAAGTAAATTTGATCTATACCCTCACCTTGAGTATAGAAACAATAATCTACGTTACTCCTTTTAAATTTTATCTTTGTCAAATATTCATCCAAGCATTTATACCATGCCCTTGGACTTTCTCGTAGTCCGTACAATGCTTTACGTAATTTACAAACTCTGTTTGTTCCATCGCTATAACCTTTCGGTTGACCGACATATACCTCCGAGCTTACTTCACCATTTAAAAAAGCAGTAACTACATCCATTTGTTCTATAATTAGACCAAACTGACAACAAAAGGAAAACAAAATTTTTAAAGTTTGCATTTTAGCAACTGTAGCGTATATGTCGTCAATCACATTTGTCTGTTGAAATCCTCTTACAACTAATCTCGCTTAATATGTATCATCATATTTCCTACTATAAACCCATTTTACATCTATTACCTTTCATTTGGTATCCTTTCAACTAATTCCCATGTTTTATTATCTTTTAAACTTTCTATTTCTTTATCCATAGCTTTTATCCAGCTCTCACTATCATTACTACTCATCGCCTCCTCAAATGTATATGGAGTATCTACCCTGCAGTAATTTACATAAATATTATTTGAAATATTTTCTGGATATCTTATTGGACTTTTTCTATCACGTGTAGATCTACGTGGGACTTTTAATAGTTCTACATTTTTCTTATTTGCTACCTTTGATTCCTGTTCATTATTCTCATCCGCGCTTTGAAAAACATTATCATCGCTTAAATCATCATCACGATCATTGTGTTCTCCTCTAAATGACTCGAGAGTCGAAGTAGAAGGAGATGTATATTTTGACTCTACATCATCAAGTCCTATACATTTTACATTTTCCTCTACGATATCTACATGTCTAGCAACTACCATTTTATTATTTACTAGGACTCTATATCCTACATCACTATATCCTAATAGGATTCCCATATCTGCCTTTTTATCCCATTTAGAATTTCTTTTTTGTTCCGGTTTTCTAACAAAAACTTTACTCCCGTACAGACGTAAATATTTGACATCGGACCGTCTCCTAAAAAATATTTCGTACGGAGTTTTTCTCTCTATCGTATTAGTCAACGTTCGATTTTTCAAATACGTCGCTGCACAAATAATCTCGGGCCAAAACCGTTTATGAACGTTTGCCTCTGTTAGTAAACATCGCGCCATATCCATTATCGTTCTATTAAATCTTCCCGCGGTTCCGTTTAACTTGTGGGGACACAGAAGCTTCATGCGCAGCCCGGCATGCGTAGGAGAAAACAGGCGCTGCTGTCGCGCGACTGGCAGGAAGACGAGACGAACGGGACTTTGGCCCTCGTCCAGTCTGGTAATGGACATAGCACGGAGCACACGTGCGCCGCTTCGCTCCACGAACCTTGTACAGCCATCACATGGCCACCTCTCTTTGCATTGGCCTAGTGCCCCAATAAATAGGAAATTCTTATACTCATCGTCTACCACTCTCATTTCACTCCCGTCCTCGCGCCATACCAAAGATAAGCTAAAGTGGTGACCCCGACGTGATCTGGCGAAGACGGTGAGTTCACGCAACAACGTGGCAGACAACGAGGCATTTTCCACGCCATTGTCCACGCAGGCGACAGCCAGCAGAGCGGCTCTCGCAATCCCGACGCGCAATCTACAAACTCTTCGATCAGCCGGGAAACGAGATGCCGGAAAACGGCTCAAACATCAACCAGGATGGTGACTCAGAAGGGGGCAATCACCCACCGCCCGTGGACGCAGTCCACAAGTGCAAGCTGCCCACGTTCTGGAGAGCGTCGCCAGAGGCATGGTTCATCCAAGTGGAGGCGGTTTTTACCAGTCACCAGATACGGAGTGACACCTCGCGCTACAACCTCGCTCTCGCTGCGCTCGACGGCGACACCGTCCAAGAGTTGCTCGACGTGCTCCGCTCTCCGCTCGAAACCGAAAAATATAACCAGCTGAAGAGCCACGCTTTGAAGCGTTTCGCGGACACCGAGGAACAGCGGTTACAGAAGCTCCTCTCTGCTACAGGCACGAAGGGTCGGAAGCCTTCACAAGTTCTGCGCCACATGCGCACGCTTGCCGGCAACATGGCTACCGACAAGCTTTTACGAGTCAAGTGGCTGAACGTGCTTCCGCTCTCAGCGCGCGGCATCCTGAGCGTTCTCGACACCGCCTCGCTCGGTAAACTCGCCGAAGCAGCCGACAAGCTAGTAGACGCAGTGCCTACAGTGCTCGCGGCCGGTTCCATGCAGTAGGCTAACGTCGAGGCCGTGAGGAGGAGCTCGCGCACGCCATCGCCGTTGTGCACCAGCCCTCCGGTCCTAACCACAAAATCGCCCGCGTGCTCGACGAGCGCCACGGACTCCCTTGTGAGCGAGATGGCAGCACTGCGCGCGGGCATCGATCAACTCGTCTCAACTAACCGCCTGTTGCTCGATAGGGTCTCAGAGCCCACGCAGCAGCGGCATCAGGATCGTGGACGCACTCACTGTCCGCCTGCACGACGAGGCTCGCCAGCCAGGAGCGATCTCTGCTATTATCACCGCAGATTCGGCAACGACGCGCGCCATTGTGTGCCTCCTTGCGCGTACGCGAGCCCGTCTGCTCCGGGAAACTAACCCCGCTGCCAAGAGTACAGGCGACCCTTGGCAGCGACGGCTCTGATGAAAATCGCCTCCACGTCACTGACCGGCGCACGGGGATGCGCTTCCTCATCGACTCCGGCTCGGTCATTTCCCTGCTGCCACGTACCGCCATCTCACAGCCGCTCGCTGTCCAGCCTCTGCAGTTGGCAGCCGCCAACCTCTCACCTATACGAACCTACGGCCGCCGAATGATGACGATCGACTTAGGCCTCAAGAGGGCCTTCTCATGGCCTTTCACCGTCGCAGACGTGAGCGGTGCAATCATCGGCGCGGACTTCCTCGCGCACTCTGGATTGCTGCTGGACCTGCAGAAGCGGCGCCTGGTCGATGCCTGCACGGACCTCGGCATCGATGGCGAGATGTGTGCCGCCACTGTACACAGCGTTGCTGCGCTGGACACACACGCGGATGACCCGGCCAGTCGAGCTGCCTACGACGTGCTCCTGGCCGAGTTCGCTGACCTCACCCACCGCAGAGACATCAGCGCAATGCTGAACGGGGCGTCCGTCAGACACCACATACACACCACGGGGGCACCAGTGTACGAGCGTCCTCGCCGCCTCTATGGGGACCGCCTCCTCGCTGCACAGCGCATCTTCATGGACCTACAGGACCAGAGTGCGGTGCGTCCCTCGTCTAGCCAGTGGGCCAGCCCACTGCACCTGGTCGATAAGGTGGGAGGTGACTGTCGTGCAACAGGTGACTACCGCCGACTCAACGCAGTCACCGAGCCGGATCGCTACCCGATCCCCGTCATAGAGGATATCATCTACAAGTGTCATGGAGCAGCTGTTTTTTCCACCATCGACTTGGAGAAGGCGTTTTACCAGATCCCGATGGCAGAGGAGGACATCCCCAAAACGGCTGTCACTACACCGTTTGGCCTCTTCGAGTTCACCAGGATGCCATTGGGCCTGCGGAACGCCACCCAAACGTTCCAACGTTTTATGGATCAGCTGCTCAGAGATTTACCCTTCGCTCATTGCTACTTAGATGACATCATCATCGCGTCAAAGGACCATCAACAGCATCGGGAACACTTGCACGCACTGTTCCAGGTACTACTAAAAGCAGGACTTAGCATTAAGCTCGCTAAATGCTCTGTGGGGCAGCAAGAGGTGGATTTCCTCGGATACACGATTTCCAGCAAGGGTTATCACCCACCGAAGCACAAGGTTGAGGCCATCCTGGGGTTTCCCAAGACGGAAACCAGCACACAGATGCGTCGATTCCTCGGCCTAATAAACCACTTCAGACGCTGCATCCCCAGAGCAGCTCACACGCAGGCACCACTACACGGGCTGCTCTCAGGCAAGAGCCGCAAACGACGTTTCCCCCTTGTCTGGAGCAGGCCCTCTCTGAGGCCACCACAAACACCTTCCTGGCACCATAGGAGCCCCTCGTGCTTGAAACCGACGCCTCCAGCACAGACATCGGCGGCTCCCTGCAGCAACAACAAGGAAGGATCTGGCGGCCAGTCGCCTTCTTCTCCAAGGAGCTATCTCCAGCAGAACAGAAGTACAGCACGTATGACAGGGAGCTGCTGGCGGCGTACTCGGCAGTCAAGCACTTCCAGCGCTTTCTGGAGGGACGCTGTTTCACCCTGCGCACTGACTACAAGCCCCTGGTCTACGCAGGTCTGCAGCCCTCACATAAGGCATCACCACGACAACAGAGGCAGCTTGATTACTTACTACAATTCAACCTCACATTGGAGCACGTGAAAGGGGAGACCAACGTCGTCGCTGACGCGCTCTCGCGCTCGTGCGCCATCAGCATGCCCTGCGGACTACGAGCATCCGACATCCGCACGGCACAGCTGCAAGATGAGGAGCTCGCGCACCTCATGGGTAAGGGCATTCTCAACTTACAGATGCTCACAGTTGAGGACGCCGACATCGCCTGCAACGTCACGGATGGTACTGTCAGGCCTTACCTGCCCAGCACCTTGCGACGCAAGGCCTTCCAAGTAATACATTCACCGGCACATCCGAGCTCGAGATCCACCGTCAAGCAACTCACACAAAAATTCGTGTGGCCAAGCATACGCAAGGACGCTTCCCGCTGGGCTCAGAGCTGTGAGCGCTGCCAGCGCGCCAAGGTTGGCCGGCACAACCGTGCTGCGCTCGCCTCCTTCAACGTGCCCGACAACCGCTTTGAGCACATTCACCTAGACGTCATCACCATGCCGCAAATGGGAGAGCTGAGGTACTGCCTTACCATCATCGACTGCTTCACCAGGTGGCCCGTGGCAGTGCCGCTGTCGAACATCAGAGCCGACACCGTGGCTGCAGCGCTGGTCTCACACTGGATCGCGCAGTACGGCTGCCCACTCACGATCACCACGGACCAGGCCACCTAGTTCGAGTCCTCCCTCTTCAATTCGCTCGCGCGTTTGGCAGGCGCTGAGCACGTTCACACGATTCCGTACCACCCTCAAGCCAACGGGATCGTGGAACGCTTCCACCGTACATTGAAAGCGGCGCTCATGTGCGAGCCGCAATCGTAATGGCCAGAGCGGCAACTCATCACGCTGCTCGGACTGCGCTGCTGCTGGAAGGAAGACATGGAGGCCACACCAGCGGAGATGCTCTACGGGACGACGCTGCGCCTGCCAGGAGAATTTTTTATGGCCGACAGCGTTACCGCTGACCCACAAGCTTTCGTAGGGAGACTCAGAACAATGTTCAGAAGCATCCGTGCCACACCAGCCTCCAATCACGCCAAGTACCGGGCCTTCAAGCACAGCAACCTGGACTCATGTACGCACGTTTTTCTGCGCAACGACGCCGTGCGTAAACCGCTCCAGCCGCCATACACCGGCCCGCACCAGGTGCTACGACGTGTGGACGACAAGGTTTACATAATCTCGTTCAACGGGACCGAGAAGGCCGTCACCACGGATGCCCTCAAACCAGCCTACGTAGACGTAGCAGACGAGCTGCCCGGAGCAGCGAACGAACAACCGCCGGACGCACTCTGGCCCTTCATGGGCACACAGCCCAGCAGTCAGCAGCCAACCACACAGCCCAGCAGCCAACCAACCACACAGCCCAGACAACCGCCAGCAACCAGCCAGTCTAGCGACCAACCAACCACCGACCAGCCCCGCAACCGTTCAGCTCCGCCAGTAATCCTAAAGAAGAGGGTTTCGTTCCCTTCGCCGCCCGCTAAGGTCACTCAGGCGGGAGTGCCTGTGGGAACACAGAAGCCTCATGCGCAGCCCGCCATGCGCAGGAGGAAACAAGCGCTGCTGTCGCGCGACTGGCAGGAAGACGAGGCGAACGGGACTTCCGCCCTCGTCCAGTCTGGTAATGGACATAGCACGGAGCACACGTGCGCCGCTTCACTCCACGAACCTTGTACAGCCATCACATGGCCACCTCTCTTTGCATTGGCCTAGTGCCCCAATAAATAGGAAATTCTTGTACTCATCGTCTACCACTCTCATTTCACTCCCGTCCTCGCGCCATACCAAAGATAAGCTAAAAACTCATGGACATATACTGGACAATTATTCAAAATAATACCTTTTTCTTTGGCCAATTTATAGAAGCGGTTATTTAAATATTCTTTCCCGTTATCACATCTCAAAACTTTTACTTTCTTTTCAGATAAATTTTCACATTTATTAATAAATCTAACTAAGCAATCAAAAACTTCGTCTTTAGTTTTGATACAATAAACCTTCGCGACTTTGCTATAATCATCAATGAAAGAAACAAAATAATTTTCTCCATTAAGAGGACGTCGTAGTTATTCGCGAACACTGAACGGTTACCAGCGCCATAGCTTGGTTAGTGGTAAAAAAAAGAAGCTGGCCCAATCTGCCATACCGACGCGACACGCAACGTAACGCTCCGAAGTTGGCTACAAATCCCGTTGTCTTTTTGTAAAGGCAAATCGACACCAATTGCTTTCCTCTGTATTTTGTTACGCTGAATACGAATATTGATGGTGAATTTGTTGAACAAATCCATCTTTATTTGTTCTAAATAATTTATTGCACAAATGTTATATTTTCAATTTTGAAAAATTCTAGACTGTTCTTTGTCATCTTCTGAACAAAAATGGTCTTTTTGCTCAGACAACAGCATAGTTTAGAATTTTTTTCTAAATAAATAAATTATTTATAGTTAGAATTTTTTTCGAAATAAATAAATTATTTATAAAAAATAAAAAAAAGAATTATAAAACAAACAAGTAGACAGATTTTTTTAACAATTCGTCATCAAAATTCTGATTTAACGTGAAAAAATATATTAGAAAAAGCTTTGTGTCTACCCTGGTGGAAATTTGTCTATCTGAAATGGCCACAATCTCAATAAATAGGTAGGAAAAACTGCTAGTTAATAGGCCCCGGTGAAACGCTTTTTCTCCTATTATTCGCACATTTAATAGATTGGACATAACCTCCAAATTTTCGTTTTAAGTTTACTTAAAGAATTGACGTTAAATTGGACAGTAGTCAACTGTAACTGATAGCTTACTAAAATATAAACAATATGAGCAGACAGAAAAACCATTTACAGTAGTCCTTTTGAAGATATTACGTAGAATGTATTTATTGCCATTAGATTCTGTCTCTCTCACTCCTTGTCATAACAACAGGCCTTCTACTAGCCATTTCTAGACTAAAAAAACTGATCAGTTCTAATACCTTTAAAATACTCAAGAACAAGCTTGTGCTTGTCTTCACAAAACTCATTCTATTTTTCAATCTATTAAATGTTCGAATAATAGGGAAAAAAGCGTTTCACCGGGAGTTAGAAACTGGACAAGGAAAATTCCCATTTTATAGCAAGTTTCTAATATAAATAGCCAGTTATTAGTTAGAAAATGTTTTAGATTTCCACCAGGGTAGTATACCATTTGAAAAGATTACGGGAACCTATAGCTGACTTCCAAACTTCTGAGGCTGTGGCTCTGTTTATAATAACTAAATACGGATGTTTATAAAAATAGTTGGACATTTGTAATTTAAAACTAGTTAGAACATGGTGACATGGTGTCTTGTTGAAAATTTGATTTTAATTAGTTTTACAAAATATTTCGTAAAAGCTAAAATAATGTAATTTATTTTTACGCTTTTACTTTTATATTTATTTTGTGAACGTAATTTTCATAAATAAAATGATGAAATATTGTTTTTCTATTTTATATATAACTATTCAGTTTTAAATAAACAAGGACTTGTTTTTTAACATTTTCTTGAATTATATTTTTAATATTTAAACATAAAATTTTTTGGGACTGCTCTATATAGACCAATAAAATGACAACAGCCATTCAAAAGAATCTTACTATGATAAAAGATTTTATCTATGACTTTTTTAAGAGCAAGTAGGTAATCATTTGTTACTATCATTTACTATCGTTTATCTATCTTTTTCATATTATATTTGTCTTTGGACTACGACTATTCATAAAAGAAACTGCATTGATATATTTATGATCAATTTTGTTATTATTATTATTAATATTGACTATATGCTAATCAATACGTTTATAGAATCCAGAGTCTGCGTACTTACTAAGGCACATACGTTTATCGACTTGGAGTCTGTACGTATCTGACCAACTAACAGGTATACACGGTTATCTTTCAGAACAAAAGTTTTATATATATATACTAGTAAATGTAGAAATTTTTAAATATTCTTATTAATTGATTTTATTTCATTGTAAGACACGCTAATTTTATTATATTATTTGTCTTCGAACTACGATTATTTATCAGTCATTGATATAATTATGATCATTTTTGTTATTATTATTGTTATTATTATTATTTCTTTTAATGTGCTAATCAATTCGTTTATAGACTTAAGAGTCTGCGTATTTGCTAAGGCACATTCAGAGAAGTCAATACGTTTGTCAAGGTAGTCTCCGTATTTAGTGACACCATGTACTTATCTGTGTGTTAGTCTATACGTTTATCGACCTACAGTCTGTACGTATGTGACCGACTGACACATACACACAGTTTTCTCTCAGAACAAAAGTCTAATACATGTATAAAAAAGAGTAAACGTAGAAATTTTTAAATATTTTTGTTAATTTCTTATAATTTTCTTTCATTGTAAGACACGGGAATTTATATTTTTCATATTATATTTATCTTTGAGCTGCGATTATTCATGAAAGAAAGTCATTCATATATTTACAATCATTTATTATTATTATTTTTATGTGATAGTCAATACGTTTATAGACTTAAGAGTCTGCGTATTTACTAAGGCACATTCAGGGAAGTCAATACGTTTGTCGACGTAGAGTCTCCGTATTGACTGACTAATACCATGTACTTTTGTGTGTGTTAGTCTATACGGTTATCGACTTACAGTCTGTACGTATGTGACTGACTAACACATACACATGGTTTTCCCTCAGAACAAAAGAACTATTTATGTATAGAAAACGGTATAAATATTTTTAAATATACTTATTAATTGCTTTTATTTTTTTGAAAATACTGTATTATTTTTGTTTTATTTTATGGGGAATGTGAAAACAAATTTTCAACAAGTCACTAGCCTACGCCTAGTTTCCTACAATTATATTATTTTCTGTTCCTTGAGCACTTCACCTGAAACAAATATATCATGTAATAACATGCTTGTGAGAAGTATAAAATTATTTTGCATGCAAAATTTGTTCATTAACTCACTAAAATGATTTAAGAAACAAGTTGAAGAAATTAAATATTTTCAGGGGTAAGACCGATTATGGTCAGTACTATACTGTTGTAGGAGAAACTCAATTAGTAAGTCAGGTATAACTTATCAACTCGGAGCAAAAGTATAATACAAACACAATACTCATCTGATGAACTTTAAACCCAGTGGTCAGATGTAGTCGAAGGGCGGTTTCTGATTGAAGCAACAGTACCACCATAAGCTCTGCTGAAGACAAAACAGATATTGCAGCACCAGTAGCTAGACGTATGGGCAGAGGTAGATATTAACACCCCAATAAACGTTGAGGTAACTTCATCAGCAGCAGCAGTAGACATCTCAGTATGAAAGTAGAAAATGAAGACGTGTTGTCGTCTGCAGGAGCTCTTCGCCCTAGGCAAAATGAAATAAATTAATAACGTGTTAACTAGCAGGCATAAGGAGAGCAGTGTTAATCTGCCAGGAACAAGGGAGCAGATAGATGGAAAGTTGGAGGTTAGATTCCACTGTACTATATTATTAAAGTTCCACTTTTAAGCAAAGTACTTCTTACCCGAGTCAATCGCAGGACGCAGATATTTTAATGCACTACCCCGCTTTACCGCCGTATTCGCCTCGATGATGTCCTCGGGATGTGCTGCAGTTGTATATTGGCAATCTTCGAAAAAAAGAATCACATGGGGACATGTTGTCAGGATTTAAGAAACAAGGAAGCAAAAGTAACTCTAGATGGTACTAAATTTCCCTCTAGATTTATACACGAAAACTTTTCACATTGTTATTTTTTATATTAATAAATAAATTTTTAAATAAAACTCTGAAATAGCACAAAAAACATGTTTTTAACTAATAATTATTATAAAATTTGAATCTGTGAAGTGTTAAATTATCCATACGAATATTCTTTAAGTTACCATTAACATTTTCTGAGTGATTCTTTAACTTCCACAACTAAACTTGATATTGTACATATAGTTGTATAGTTTACAACCAAAGCTTAATTTAGCGCATGCTTTTTTATTCAAGCGTGTGAGAAATCAAGCTTTGCACATGCAGTGTCAAAAAAGTTGATATAATAACTATGCTATATTGTTTTTCAACATTTTAAAGCTTTTTCTTTCAAGAATTCAGACTTTTAGGATCAAAGATTTGCCTGGGGTGAAACGGAGCCTCTCATTATCTAAATAAGGTCCTAAAAGCTTTTGAATTTAGTCAAAATCTAACAATTTATTAGAAATCAACAAAAACACTGATGACTCACTATTACAACTTCTCCGCTCTAAAACAACACTAATTTGCTATTTTTATAAAAACTGGAACTATTTTGTATTCATTCAATATTACAATCACTTACACCATTAATTTTCCATTTTCAATTTAAAACTTCTAAAAACTGTAAAAAATAACAAATTAATAAATAAAATAAATTATTAGATTTTACAACTAATACAAAAGCTTCTGGGCCCTATGAGATCAAATGGATATATACAAGTTACTTTATTTAGGTACGAGAGGCTATATTTGATCACAGATAAATTCTTGATTCGAAGGGTCTCTCTTTGTAAGTATTGTAATAAAAAAAAGAGAATTCTCTTTGTAAGTATTGAAATAAAAAAAAAATTTACTTAATTATCTACAACAGTAGAACTAGCAGCTCAAGTTATAGGTGACAGAGAAAATCAGGGACTAGTGCAGCTGCAGGTATGTCCCACTCAAAAAAACTGAAAAAATTTCATAATGCAATCCCATTTGTTTAATTAATCATATCTACTTGCAGAAAAATTAAGTCAGCTTAATATATGAAATCACAAAAGTCGATTTTTCAGTTTTTTTTTTAGCTCAAAGTAAATGTGCCTTATGTACCATTTATAAAGCGAATACCTCTGCTGACAGGTGGTTTTTGTATTCTAGGTATTTTCTATTTTCTATTAGAAAGTTAAGCACAGTATAGCGGATGGTAAGGAGTGATCGCAGTTACTAATGCTAATCAATTGTGATTCTTTTTTCAGAAGAAACAGCGGAAGCACTAGCAGTGCCAACTTAAGCTTAAGTAAATTGATCAAGTAGATAGTGATAGTAAATATTTACATAATTTACGATTTCCTTGAGAATATTTACGCATAATGTAAGTATACCGTTGGTTGATTGTTTACACATTTATTGTTTCTAGAAAATGATAACCACAATAGTATACCTATTAATAATTTAATTTTTCAATAGACTATTAAATTAATTTAAATTTCAATTTTATTAAATTTTTTCAATTTTAATAGTTTAGCCAGGTAAGCATTTTAAATTAAATTGAATTAATAATTAAATAAAAAAGTATTAAATTATTAATAAACATACCATTATGGTCATCATCTTAAAAAAAAATTAATGTATAAACAATCAACCAACAGGGCAAGTATACTTACATCATACGCACATACTCTCAAGGAAGCAGTCAATTAGGTAAATATCTACCATAACCGCATATTTGATTCATTTATGCTGAAGTTGGTACTACTATTACCCCTGCTGCTTTTTCTGAAAAAAAAAAAAAAAAATCATAACAAATTAGTATTAATAACTCAGGTTACTCCTTACCATCCCATATAGTATGTTCTTAGTTCAATAGAAAATTAATAGAAAATTCTTAGAACTTACTTTGAGGTGATACTATTAAACTTTGAATTTACAAAAACATAAAAACTGATGAAAGCGAATTTTGTAATAATTCACATATTATTAAGCTGATTTACTTAATATTTTAATGAAAAAATTATATTTAGCTATATTTATATTTTGTAACATCACATTAGATGTTACAATAAAAATCTTTATAAAACTTTGAATCAACCCATAGATTAGTTATCGATTCTAAAAATAGAAAACTACACACAGAAAAGCTTAATCTACGCTTAATTACTTACATTTATTTATAATTTAGGTGAAGTAACTTGTAAGGAAAAGAAAGTATCCAAACTCTCTCTAGATTCCTTGTTGGACAGGTATCAATCTTTATGAAGAGCTAACTGCTTGTCTCAGTCTCTCAAAGGGTCTCCTCTACAGCTCCTGGCCTACTGCTACTCTGCATTCACACTCGTGACACCTATAATTAGAAGAAAGAAAAATTATTAGGATGAAGAAGTACTATACCTAGATTAGAAATACAAAGAGATTGCTTTGCTAAAGAATTCAAATTAAAATGCAACTCACCTGGCATAGTCACATTCACAAAAAGGAAGCAATGACAGTTTTCACCAGAAAGAAGCTCGGTGGATCTTGATGAATTAGTCGACTGCACGCTAAGCAGTCCAGAGGCATAACCATTCTCCAGGGGGGAACTGCATACTCGTAGCATCACTAAAACATAAACATTATTAAATAAATGCATCCATGGACTTAGCTATATGCACTGATCCAACCTTGTCTATATGTCATGTATGGACAACATAACCTAGCAATGACTCGTGTAGCGGCCGCTGGCATTGTCGCGGATCTAAGCTGCCTCCTGGAAGATCGCTTCGTAGACAACATCAGCAGGTCGTCGGACATCACAGCTTTCCTGCTACCTCGCCACCACCGCACGTGTACCTTAGTACGAATGATCGGTGAAGAGCGTGCGCACTCGAGCATCGGTCGAACGATATCACCGACTATAAGCTCACATGAGAGAGAGAGAGAGAGAGAGAGAGAGAGAGAGAGAGAGAGAGAGAGAGAGAGAGAGAGAGAGAGAGAGAGAGAGAGAGAGAGAGAGAGAGAGAGAGAGAGAGAGAGAGAGAGAGAGAGAGAGAGAGAGAGAGAGAGAGAGAGAGTACTTAATCCAAAAGCGTATAACATCTCAGACATCTCATGTTATCTCATGTATTTTTGAGTTGACTGATTATCTTTCTGAAAAAGTAGATATAATTTTATAAAAAAATGAAAATGTCATTTTTCAGTTTGACAGTTCTAAAAAATACACAAGCAGTGTCACAGCCAAATATGAAAAATTACAGAATTTCATTTTTTTTTTATTTAAGTATATCTACTTACAGTAACTTAAAAATACATGCGTTGCCTAAAACGCATTATAGAAGCGTATTTCTATCATTCGTATGTTCTTTTGGATGAGGTACATCACATCAAAGTAAACATCAACAACATTGAATGATGAGTACACCTGCTAAATCTGACAGGTGGCTTTTATATTATAGGAGCAAGATTAATTTCTCTTTTCAAGTTGTAAATATCAGCCTATTTAATTAAATATGTTTCCCTTATGAAACCTGAAGATCCATGTAGTGTGTGACTGTCCGAAAGATTTATAGATCTATAGAGCTGCTATAGCAGGCCTGCTTGTAATATTTTGAGCGAGGATGATTGAATAATAAATCTGGAAATGTGTCAGAATTATAAAAGTTCACTGTAACCTCTAAAAGTCAATTAATGGTGGTAGTTGATAATGGGTAAGCCACCTCATTATTCATTAACTAATATAGTCAAATTGATTTTTTACAGGTTAAAATAACCTATTGGAATTTTTTACATTCTCTCCGATTTAATCCCCAGCCATGCCCTCTCAAATTTGATGCCATGCATTTTGTGAACATATAGCTGTTACAGCAGGGCTAATTATAGATCTCTAGATTTTTCAGATACACTAACACTACACTACATTACACTCAATCACTCAATGGGCCAAAATTAAAAACTTGATAAGAAAATTCATTCTGCTCCTACAATATAAAAGCCACCTGTCAGATTTAGCAGGTGTATTGGCCATTCAATGTAATCGATATTTACTTTGAGATGATGTGTCCATACTTAATCGAAAAGACTGTAAGAATGATAAAAATCCGCTTCAGTAATGCATCTGAGACATCTCATGAATTTTTGCGTTGACTTTATGTTACTGAAAATACATATAATTTAATGAAAAAAAATGAAAATATGTCATTTTTCAGTTTGACAGTTCTAAGAAATACACAAGCAGTGCCTCAACTAAATCTGAAAAATTGCATAACTTAATTTTTTTTTTCATGAAATTATTTCTACTTATAGAAAGATGAAATCAGCTTAAAAATACATGCGATGCCTGAAATGCATTAGAGAAGTGGATTTCTATCATTCTCATACTTTTTTTAAATTAAGTACTAAAAAACAGAACCTAAAAGTAAACATCAACAATACTGAATAATGAGTACACCGGTTAAATCTAACAGGTGGCTTTTATATTATAGGAGCCGAATTAATTTGTCTTTTCAAGTTGTAAATTTCAGCCTATTTAATTAAATGTGTTTTCTCTTACGAAATCTGAACTTTGGTGTAGTGTATGACTGTCCGAAAGATCTATAAATCTGTAGGCCTGCTTGTAATATATGGCATTTAATATTTACTTTGAGTGAGTGCAATTGAATAATAGATTTGGGAACATGTCAGAATTATGAAAAGTTGACTATAACCTCTAAAAGTCAATTAATGGTGGTAGTTAACGAATAAACTACCTCATTATTCATTAACTACTACAATCAAACTGAATTTCACAGGTTTCTTAACTTTTCACAATTTTGACATGTTCTCAGATTTATTGCTCAACCATGCAGTCTTAATTAAATTGAACATTGGATGTCTTGTATTTTTTGAACATAGCTGTTAAGCAGGGCTAACTATAGATCTATAGATCTTTAAGACACACTCAGACTACACTACACTACACTATATGAGTCAAAATTAAAAACTTGGAAAGGAAGTTCATCCTGCTCCTACAATATAAAAGCCACCTGTTAGATTTAGCAGGTATATTGGCCATTCAATGTAATCGATATTTACTTTGAAATGATGTGTCCGTACTTAATCGAAAAGACTGTAAGAATGATAAAAACCCGCTTCAGTAATGCATCTCAGACATCTCACCTATTTTTGAGTTGACTTTATGTTTCTGAAAATACATATAATTTAATAAATAAATGAAAATATGTCATTTTTCAGTTTGACAGTTTTAAGAAATACACGAGCAGTGCCTCAACTAAATCTGAAAAATTGCATAAGTTAATTGTTTTTTTCATTAAATTATACCTACTTACAGAAAGATGAAATCAGCTTAAAAATACATGTGATACCTGAAATACACTAGAGAAGTGGGTTTCTATCATTCTCATACTTTTTTAAATTAAGTACTAAAACACAGCACCTCAAAGTAAACATCAATAACACTGAATAATGAGTACACCTGTTAAATCTGATAGGTGGCTTTTATATTATAGGAGCAGGATTAATTTGTCTTTTCATGTTGTAAATTTCAGCCTATTTAATTAAATGTGTTTTCTCTTATGAAATCTGAACTTTCGTGTAGTGTGTGACTGTCCGGAAGATCTATAAATCTGTAGGCCTGCTTGTAATATATGGCATTTAATATTTACTTTGAGCGAGTGTAATTGAATAATAAATTTGGGAACATGTCAGAATTATGAAAAGTTAACTATAACCTCTAAAAGTCAATTAATGGTGGTAGTTAACGAATAAACCACTTCATTATTCATTAACTACTACAGTCAAACTGAATTTCCCACGTTCAAATAAATTTTTCACAACTTTTACATGTTCTCAGATTTATTGCTCAACCATGCAGTCTTAAATTGAATGTTGGATGCCTTGAATTTTGTGAACATAGCTGTTAAGCAGGGCTAACTATAGATCCATAGATATAGATCCATAGATCTTTTAGACACACTCATACTATCCTACAACACTATATGGGTCAAAATTGAAAACTTGGAAAGGAAGTTCACCCAGCTCCTACAATATAAAAGCCACCTGTTAGATTTAGCTGGTATATTGGCTATTCAATGTAATCGATATTTACTTTGAGATGATGTCTCCGTACTTAATCGAAAAGACTGTAAGACTGATAAAAATCCGCTTCGGTAATGCATCTCAGACATCTCATCTATTTTTGAGTTGACTTTATGTTTCTGAAAATACGTATAATTTAATAAAAAAATGAAAATATGTCATTTTTCAGTTTGACAGTTCTAAGAAATACACAAGCAGTACCTCAACTAAATCTGAAAAATTGCATAACTTAATTGTTTTTTCATTAAATTATACCTACTTACAGAAAGATGAAATCAACTTAAAAATACATGTGATGCCTGAAATGCACTAGAGAAGCGGGTTTCTATCATTCTCATACTTTTTTAAATTAAGTACTAAAACACAGCCCCTCAAAGTAAACATCAATAACACTGAATAATGAGTACACCTGTTAAATGTGACAGGTGACCTCTATATAGATGCTGCTTTTTCTGGAAGGAAAATGAAAACCCTGAAACAAAAAAATAAAGCTGTAGCAAATGTCGAAAGCAGTAGATTATTGAAATAATAAATATTCAAAGAGACCACAAAGTGCTGACAGTGTATTAAAATAATTGCAGACTAGATTAGGTTCCATGGATAATCTGGAAGATGAAGCGCGTATCAGGAAGCCCTTCACTTAAAGTCGCCCATTGTAATTCCACTGTTGAGTTTTGTCAAAGTTGTAGTGCCCAATTTAGTGCTATTTTCTTAAAGGTCTCCTGCCTTATAATGGTCATATTAATAGCCATATTGAGAGTCCATTATACCTTCTAATCGATGCTGAAGAACTGTACTGGGAAAAAAAATTTGGTTTAGTAAATAACGATTGTTATTTTAGATTTGAATACCTGACACGTGTAGAAAAGAAAAGGGAAAATCAGAAAATTTTCTATCAACATGGTCTCTTTTGCCGGAAAAAGAAAACAAAAATAGAAATGTTTTGGGTTCAATATGAAAAATAATAACATTAAATAAAATAAACTTAAGAAATGGATTAATGCGTCGCGCGATAACGGAGCTGCGACCCGTAAAAGTGAGGTTATGGATCTGCGGTGCGCGGTGTTGGATCTGTGGTCCAGGCGGCAGCGAGTCTATCATGGCGCGGCGGCAGTTGCCCGAGGTCAACGGCGTTGCGACGATTCCGTGTTGCGGCGAGTCTGTCGTGCAGGCGGTGTCAGTCGTCGTTCTTCCTTCGTTCTCTACACAGTACACTGATGCTGGCACTGCTCACTCACGCCGCGAACTCTCCCGTACGTTCATTACTCCGAAACCGGAGTACTTGCGTCCCGGACGTCCCGGTCCGTTTCGCACAGCAGTGGCATCGCCGCCGTCACCGTCATCCACGATCCGCGTTGCACAGCTGACAGCAGTGCACTCGATTGAACGCTCTGAAGTTGGCTACGTGGTGCGGTTAGGTTTAGCACGCTCGAACTTAGGCGAGGGGTACGGATTTAAATAATCCATCCATGTGTTACCTCGCGAAGTAGTTCAAAGTTTTTGCAAAATTTAGAAATTTTTCATGAACCAAAAACGATATAAAAGATTCTTTACTGTAACAGTGAGCGGGGATAACTATTCTTTTACGTAAGAATTATCGATGTTTTGTATCCCAAGCGAAATTAGGAGATATGGGTAGGCGTCGTCTGCTCCACAATTTCAATCAAGCGGCACACAATCACCTCATCAGTAGTTCGAGGTTTTCATAATTTTGAGTCCACTAAAATGTATGCCGCACAAAGTAAACATTCTTTGTTGTCTAACTGAGCGGGGACAAGTGCGCGTTTATTCCAAAATATTCAGTATTACCTATAAAAATATTGCTAAAGGGAATGCATAGCGAACAAGCTGCTATGCTGGCACGCGGTCGGTAAGCAATAAATTACAGAAAAAGTATTTTTTGCTCATTTCAACCTAATAATACTTATCCTTTCTTCATTTTCTTATTTAAATTCACTTCCTAAAGTTTTACGTTGATTGGTATTTTGGTTTTCGAGAAAACTTTGAACTACTAAAATGGAGGGTAAAATATGGATCTTTGTTTCCATCTACGACGTCCTCTTAAAACCTGCAGTTTTAAATGGACCGCATACATCTGTATGAACTATCTCTAAAATATCTTTAGCTTTTATTCTATCGTTGCTAAATGGCAAGTTATGCATTTTATTCTCTATGCACGTTTTGCACTTCATAAATTCCGTTTCAAGTTTATTCGGAATACCCGTTAATAACTCTTCTCTACATAGTGTATTTAGATACCCGAAATTTACGTGTCCTAACCTTCTATGCCATTTCTCTTTCAAACTCATGTTATTATTGTTACAGTCGACTGTGTTTACAAAATTCTCTCTATGTTTCAAGGTACTATTTCCTCTCTTAAAAAAGAGAACACCGGATGTTATGAAGCATTTAAAGAGTGATTTTGATTGGCCGGTATGAAATGTATGAAATAGGCGCCAGAATTTAAATTTTTAAGAACGACATATAAATATATTAATTATATTAATTATAATATAAAACATAAAAAAATCCTTTTGTCTTACTTATTGTGAGATTATTATGAGAATTAAAACTAAATTGTTTTTATATTTATTATTTTTAAATGTATTTTTTATTTAAATTTTCTGGATCGCCTGGCTATACTTTTTCGTGGTTAGAATAGTGTACTGACATCCGGTCTGCACACGACATCGAGCTAAATTCAGCGGCATCGTACTGCTCTTTATCAATGGATTGGCTTAAGCCAATGGTGTATCCCAAATTTTTGCATGTAAGTACGAGATAATATTTTTTTTATAAATAATATAAACGGTTTTTATTTTATTTGTTAAAAAATAGTGGAAGTATCATAATGTCTTAAATTAAAACGTTTTTAGGTTAAGTCATATTTTATTTGATATATATGTACATAAAATTATTTGAATATTGCAGAATTATCAATGTGACATGGGTAATAAGTAATTATCAAGAGAATTATATTGCCCGGATTGAACTATTTCCTGATTTGAAAACAAACTACATGCGAGTGGCGGGTGGCGCGGGACCATGTGGATATAGACCCTTTAGCGTTCATTTGTTCATTGAAAGTATTTGCAGTTTGCACGTGATTTACACAGACGCACGACACCAAGTAAAATCAAGCGGCATCGTACTCTTTATCAATCTAAGGTATCCCAAATCTTTGCATGTAATTAGTAGATAATATTTTATTTTATAAATATTTAAACCGTTTTTTATTTATATTAAAATAGTGCGGTTGTTACAATTTTTTGAAAACGCTTTTAGGTTAAGTCATATTCTTTGTGCAAACAATTATAAAAATTATCAATGAAGCTAATTGTATTTTTTTTGTCTTCAGAAATTTTTATTTTTTGTAAAGTTACATATATTTTATACGTAATATTTGAATATTGCAGAATCCCCATACAATGGATGCTATTCAAGAAGTCATGAATACACGGAGAGAAATTTTAGAGTAAAAATTACCAAGGTGCCTTGGTAGTGCATGGATAGACTGTCAAAAGCCGTGATATTCCCAGGTTTCTAATACAATTTATAAGTTTCGCAGGAAAAACTACCATAACCACTTAAAAAAAATACCAAATTATCGGAATAAAAATTACCAGACATACTGGTAAAAATTGAGATCTAGTCATTTTTACAAGGTAACCTAAGAATTTTTACTAAGAAAACTGATAAATTTTACCAAATAACCTGGTATTTGTGTATTCGCGCATGCGCACTGCGCATTATTGTGTTTCAGAAGATTGATACTAGAGGCGTGCGCGACGTTAAAATGAAAACAATACACATATTTTCAGTAAGTAATAACGGCGATTCAAATGACTGTTGGTAACAGCTTCCCTGGCGCAGTCGGTAGAACGTCGGACTCTCAACCCAAAGATCGTCGGATCGAATCCCGCTTCCGTAAAAATTTTTTTTCAGTTTAATGTTTTTTCATCCTTGTTTCTGTTTCTATTTCTATATTAAAATACTATATATCCATCAATATGGATAAAAAAAGTTCATTTTTTTAATTTAAATTAACTAAAAAAAAATTTTACCAAGGCACTTTGGTAAAAAGTTTGAAATTGTCAGTCTGTCCATCCATTACCATAGAAACTGGTAATTTAGTCTCGAATATT
This sequence comes from Torymus aiolomorphi, assembly GCA_036365515.1. NCBI lineage: Eukaryota > Metazoa > Arthropoda > Insecta > Hymenoptera > Torymidae > Torymus > Torymus aiolomorphi. The sequence goes on from CM070877.1 coordinate 67,668,550, forward strand.
TGTAATTTTCACTACAAAATTTCTCTCCGTGTAATAATCAAGAGAGACGTGATCATGTCGAGCCAGACGAGGTAGAGCTATCTCCTGATGAACTCTTAAATGAGCTAACAGACAAAGATGCATCTGTGTAAGTATTTATATGGTATAAGCTGAATTATTTATATTATGTTCTGTGCTATTATATATATACATATATTACTTTGAGCCATTTTGCAGAGAAATCGTTGGCTATGTCCATGATATTTTTAGACCACAGGAGGTTGGCCAGGTCAAAAAGTATCAGCTGTTTAAATTCATTTTGGCAGCCGGAAATGGAGGCTTAAAAAAGATCACTTGCTTGATTTGGGGTAATGAACTGATTCAGCAGTATCAGCATGAAATCACAGCTCAGAAGGTTAGTATATATTATTTACATTTTTTATTTTAAAATATTATATGTATAATAACACATTCATTTCTACCTTCCAGAAACTCCATATCGATGGAGCCTACTGTAAGGCAGTAATTCTACCACAATCTAAAGTGACGGAGAATTTTGTCCCATTTGAATTAATTATTCAAAAGACAACTGTAGTACACTATAAAGGTATATACGGTCAGCAAATGATACAAGAAGTCAATCCAATTAGTGTGAATTTTGAAGATGTGCATCGTGCAAATGGATTAGTTGGCGAGTTTTTAAATCTTTTTCTTTTTATACTAATATATTTTCAATAATTACCATTCAATTTTTAAATGTGTAATGATTCTAACGGTAAAAATTATTTAATATTATTTTCATTTGTTTTCAGTGATTAAAGGATTTTTGAAAATGCAATTTGTGGCTCAGACCAATCGATTTAATACTGCTACTGATGGAACTGGATCAATAACAGATGGTGTACGGAAAATAAATGTTCATTTTACTAATTTTTCCCCTATGACATTTGAGAAGGGCCAAGCTATTGTCGTCACAGGCGAAATCAACGACAAAAGTAACTTCTTTTACGCCTTTTCATTTATAATACCGTCATATTTTGTAGTTCATATTTACCAAGAAATTACTGTGCTTTTGTTTATAGGTGGTTTCATAATGATTACGTGTAAGGACAACAGTGGAGTCGTATTAGATCCTCAAGAAAATAGAATGATGTCAACTCGGGAATTGATGGCTGAACTGAGGACACCAAAAAGACAACATCCTGATATACCATAATTTTAATACTTCTTTTTATTTCATATTTCTGTTTTATAAGTTCGAGTATTAATGATACTATTATCGACTGCATGTTCTTTCTTTTTATATAAAAAAATGTTAAAGTATTTTAATACCCAATTTACAATTTTATTCAATAATGTGAAAAATATGTAAGTATATGTTTTTACTTATAAGATTGATAATTAAGAGGCACACTAGAATGGGTATTAAAATATATTAAAAAATGATTTGTAATTCTCTCGTTCTTAGGAAAAAATGTTAAGCTTATTTACAGTTTGTTGTAATTTACAAATACGTGATAGTACATACTGTGATAATCAGTACATACTGTGATAATCAGTACGTACTGTGATAATCAGTACAAGTTCGGATTAAATAATTTCTAAGCTTTGATAGATTTTAATATTTAAAATATCAATTACAGCAAATTTTATTTATTAAAAAAACTTAAAATGAAGCAAGTACTTTATAAAAAAAATGTTAACCCATCTCAATTATTTTGTCAAGTATTAATAGTTGATCATCAGTATTAGTAATTAATAATATATTAAACATATAGTTCTCTATCAGGATTAAGTTTCAGAGCTTTTCATTTCAATTGTGATGGATTGACATTTCAGTGTATGCGTTAAGCTTGAATAAAATTTGGACTAATGTAACATACCTTATCAATAAAATAATTATTTTATGTTCAAAGTAAACATTTCTTTCGTTTAAAAAAATATCCTTATTTTTTATTAAAAAATTATTTACAATGATTATTATTTATTATCCATTCCTAATTATTTATTTTTAATCTATTTTATATTGCTTATATTGGAATTTTATATTTTAATAATATTTGTGGTCCATGCGATGTAGATACATATAAACCAGTTAATGAGAGAGAGAGAGAGAGAGAGAGAGAGAAAGAGAGAGAGAGAGAAAGTGGGAGCGAGAGTGAGTATATGTGACAAATGCATATGAGCGAGATAAGTATAGTTTCTAAAACTGGGTGATGGCGCTACGAGCTATAGCTCTAAGCCAAAAAAGAAGAAGAAGAAGAAGTATAGTTTCAACAGGCAATCAGGAGTGTGATTCTATAACGATAAAAAAGTGATAAATTCATTGTTTATCACAAGTTTTTATGACGATAAACGAAATTTATCAAAACAGAATCGGGTCTCAGGCATGCTATGCGCTCTGCTGTTTCCCGTAATAGTCGTATAGTCGTAGTCAATTGTCTTGCTTAGGTTTATAAATAACCACGTGTAGACCAGATATTATATGTGCACAATATTATTAATATTTATAAATACATGTTTAAGAAATTGCAAGAACATTTATTAAGTTTATAGAAGTTAATTAATAGGTAAGATTCTTATTTATAAAATCAAAACAAGTTCACATAACCTATATCATCATTATAATAAAAATCATTATATCTTTTTCTCAATAGATCCCGTCGCATTTTCTCTCAAATCTCTGAAGATTTATATTTTTTGCTATAAATGATGTAAAACAAGGCCACTGGGTATTCATCGTTGAATATCAGCGTTGTAATTATAAATAAATTTACGTACATTTAGAGAGCTATTTTGCATCATTACTGTCACATGTAAGTTTATTAATCCTTTCTACTAAATAAATTACTATAAATTATTTGTTAATGTAATATAAGAGGAAACAATTATGTATTAAATGAAATATATTTTGTTATTCACATATACTTATATATTAACTTCGGCATCCCCTTAACATAGATTTTTACATTTATAGTTTAAACTATGAAATAGTGTCAAAATGCTGTTGGATTTTGACACAAATTTCATTAAAAATTAACAATTAATTTCAAGCTTCTATATATTTTAATTTAATAATTGAAATTATAAGACAATAAAGCTTTTTATAAAGATTTTATATTTATTATTAATTCTATAATTATTTTTCTTTTATTTGTGTGTAGCGTAAACTACCCAATAGATAGACGGTTAAAGCAGACGAAACCCCAATAGATAGATGACCTTTTAATTAATTATACAACTTACTGTTAATAGATAGGCCGCAATAAAACATTATATTCAGTTAATTTTGAATTCTTTTTCTAAGTAAAATATATAGTTTGGCTTAAAAGTTCTACTTACTTATTAACGAAACGGTGATTTGTCTATGATCTACTGGTGACCGTCTATCTACTGGGTCTTTTACCCTATTAAACTTAAACTTGCTCAAGTTTCTTAGAAAAATATTATTAATCCAATCAAAATTTAGAAATTCAAATATTTTTCTTTCATAGAATTTTAGTATAATATTACAGTAAAATATATTTATTTCATGTAAAGATTAATTAAGAAATTTTTTGTTACAGATTAACCATTCTGAAGAATTTTTATTCAATCATTTTACAATAAATTGTATTATACGTTCAAGTGAGACATTACAAGTGCTTCCATTCAACTTACTTATTTCAAGTTTATTTGATTGCAAAAAGGTAAGATATTGTTATTTAAAAAATTAAAATTTATACACATAACCTTTATCATGATTAATGATAAAAATCATTATTTTTCTTTTTACAGATCCTGTCAAATCTTCAATGAACATTATCAATGTTTTAAAAAATGTTATCTTTGATACATGTAATTAGGATCAAAATTATCAGAATTTATGTGAATTTTTAGTATTACACTGAATCGGAACAGCCACATGTAAGTTTATTAATTCTTTCTAAAGAATATGTAACTTATAATTGTGCTATTAGTAAAAGTAATAAACGTAAATAATAATTGTTAAATTTTTTTGTAATTGCAATAATCTTTCACGTATTACTTTTAAAGACTCCAATTCTTATTACTATTCTTTGGTATGACTATACGTCTAATTTGACAATTTTCATATTTTTCTTAAAATTATGTTAAAATAACTAGAAGTTATCATATTTACTGTGTGGAATATAACATTAGAATGTATTTATTTCATGGCAAGATCTATAATTAAGAATTTTTTGTTACAGGTTGAATATTTACTAAGAATTTTTTCCAAGGATCACGCAAAGAGAACACTATTAACAATAAATTATATTTTATTATATAGATTTGTTTGAAAAATCTTTACTAAATGTATTTAAAATTTTTTATTTATAGTACATTTTTCATTAATCTTTAATAAAATTGTGCAATTGTGCAAAAAATTATATACGCATATATAGATTTCAATTTATTATTATTCCCATTTTCTAAATTTTACCTAAAACATTAACCTTGACCTTAATTACAACTTTACCTTACCTTGACTGTACCAATAAAAAAATTTGAAGAATAATTCGTAACCAAAATAAAACCAACAAAACCGAAATTAAAACTGCAACCAAAATAATACCTACGATCGAAATAACACCTACAAACGAAATAATACCTGTAACTTAAATAAAACATTAAACATAAATTTAGAAAAGCAAAAGAAGTAACTGAGAAATCGTTTTTATTTAATATTAAATTTTTTAATTCAAATCAAGTAAGACTTTTTACTTTAAATTAAAGTTGATAGAATATTATTATTTTAATGTTATAATGCCACGTAAACGGATAATACGTTCGCAAGAAGAAGAAATAATCTATCAAAGAAATCGACGATTGAGAATTGCCGAAAATCAGAGACGTAGACGTCAGTTGACTCGTAATGCTATTCAGGATGAAGGTAGACAAATTGGAGAATCTGCTAATATACAAAACGAAGTGGAAAATATTAATCTATCGGTTATTCAACAAGACAATTTGGGCGAAATGAATATTTTGTGTATGCACTGTAATGCAAAACATTTTATATCAGAAAAAGTTTCGCGGAAGGGATTATCTTTTAATGATTGTTGCAGTCATGGTACAGTTACATTGCAGCCTTAAAATTTTCACTTTTTCAAAATTGAACTTATGTTCCGTTTCTTCCATATGAGTATAAATAGCAGACCCTCGATCATTATTTTCGCATTTTTTTAAATGTTCGTTAATTCTAATACCTAAGCGTCTTTCCGTTTGACCTACATATGATGCATCACAATCGTTACATTTTATTTGGTAGACAACATTAGTTTTTTCCTCTTTCGTACTCACATCTTTACCTAATTTAATAAAGCAGTTTAATTTATTTATAGTGCTGTTAATGACCTGTGTGTTATATTTTCTAAAAAATCTTAAAATAATTGAATTGAGTTCATTCACGTATGGAATGACTATGTGAAATCTATTTTGTTCCAACTGTGGTATAGTTTTATTGGCGTAATTTATGCTTCTGAGTCTTATTTTTATATAGTTATTAATAAATTCTATAGGATAGTCATTCATAGTTAAAAACTGCTTAATTAATTTTAGGTTTACATTATGGAATGATGTGTGTGAAAGATTGATTGCTCTGTCTACAAGTGAGTAAATAATCGCTATTTTGTTTTTAATAGGATGTTGCGAGTTAAAATTTAGAAATCTACCCGAAAACGTTGGTTTTCTATACCAATTAGTTATTATTTTTTGTTTTTTATTATAACTTCGATATCTAAAAAACTGATTTTATTATTACACGATGTTTCAGTCGTAAACTGTAAGTTTTTGTCATAACTATTAAAAACGTCTCGTGTATAATTAATTAGGTTTCTTGGCACACATAACAAAATATCATCTACATAACGAAAATAAAATATACTATCGAAACAAAGTTTATTTAATGCATAAGATTCAAAATCTTGCATTACGATATCAGCTAGAATGGGGCTAATAGGATTTCCCATCGCTGAACCAAACTTTTGTTTGTAAAATTGGTCGTTAAATTGAAAGTAGTTATTTTGTAGTATAAACTTTATTGATCCTATAAATTCACTGCAAGTTAAATTTGTATAATTATATAATTGTGTCCAACGTTTTTCAATAGCTACACAAATCAAATATTCGGGTACATTTGTAAATAGACTGACCACATCCAAACTAATAATTTCAAAGCCATCGGGAATAGTAATGACTTCTATTTTCTTTTTTAATTCGAGGCTGTTACTGACATGTGAAGACGGTTTTTTAAGATGTTTATATAAGAAGTTAGCAAAAATCTTGGAAATATTGTAGGTAGGAGAGTTTATAGCAGAAATGATCGGCCGCACTGGATTATTTTCTTTGTGTATTTTGATAAGGCCATAACCTTTAGAAATATTACATTTTTGTGCTACGCGCGGTATAGTTGTATCATTCAACAAAAAATTCTTATCATTTAATTTATTAATGTGTAATCTGGTATTTCTTTCTAATGTAGATAGCGGATTTCTTTTTACTTTCTCATAGTATTTTTTATCATTGAATAGAGTAGTCATTTTTTCTAAATAATCGGTTTTCTTGATAATGACCGTTGCATTACCTTTATCTGCTTTTGTAATTAATAGATCTTTATTTTGTTTTATAAAGGTTTTTGTTAAATTGATATCAATTCTAATCTGTTTTTCAAAGGTTGAATTTTTTGAAAGATCTCTATTCTGAAATTTACTAATAATTGACAGGAAATGGGAACGTATTTTGTTAGTCTGTTTTAAATCTTTATATTTATTTAAATATACCTCTAAATTTTTAATCATTTCCAAGATCACCTTATTGTCTAACTTCTCGTTAAAATTAAACTTTTCGCCTAGTCTTAATACGTTTCTTACATATTGCGGTAATTGCGGGGAGGGCCCAAGATGACTGTGATTTTATATTTTGGGCGTGGCCATCTCTTTGTCTAACATACTCTCCTAATACCTTCTATCTTCTGTGATTGTGTTTGTAGGATATTGCTGTTGTAGAAAATGATTTTTATTGATAAAAGATTTATATTTATATAGAAAATATAGGATACAGTGTAAATTTTTAATTAACTGCCGGTTCTACAATCTCATTCCAATACATATTCAAAATAATTTTAAAAATATTGATAAGATTCATATGTTTTCAAATTCTGGTTTCAAAAAACTAAAAATTAACTTACTGAAGGAGAAATTTAAAATTCTGAATTTGGAAATTTATGACATTAATATCCATATCCAACACAAAAAATTAGAAGTTGAGAGATTAAATAATAAATTAGTCACAGCGGGATATGATAATCTCATTTTGCCATTCGAATCCTTTTATCTGGACAAACTGAAACTAATTACTAATGAGTATGAAAAAAATCATGACAAAAAATTGGAAACACTATACCAAAATAAGTATAATAAACCGTTGGTCAAAAATACATACATAATCGAAAATAAGAAAAAGAACACTTGTAATAACTTAGACACATCACAGGTAAACAGTAGTGAGAATAACACACAGTACAATGAACTTATGAACTTACAAAATAGATGGATCATTAACCTTTCTGACGTGACATTACCGCAATATGTAAGAAACGTATTAAGACGTCAGAAAGGTTAATGATCCATCTATTTTGTAAGTTCATAAGATTTTGAATCTTATGCATTAAATAAACTTTGTTTCGATAGTATATTTTATTTTCGTTATGTAGATGATATTTTGTTATGTGTGCCAAGAAACCTAATTAATTATACACGAGACGTTTTTAATAGTTATGACAAAAACTTACAGTTTACGACTGAAACATCGTGTAATAATAAAATCAGTTTTTTAGATATCGAAGTTATAATAAAAAACAAAAAAATAATAACTAATTGGTATAGAAAACCAACGTTTTCGGGTAGATTTCTAAATTTTAACTCGCAACATCCTATTAAAAACAAAATAGCGATTATTTACTCACTTGTAGACAGAGCAATCAATCTTTCACACACATCATTCCATAATGTAAACCTAAAATTAATTAAGCAGTTTTTAACTATGAATGACTATCCTATAGAATTTATTAATAACTATATAAAAATAAGACTCAGAAGCATAAATTACGCCAATAAAACTATACCACAGTTGGAACAAAATAGATTTCACATAGTCATTCCATACGTGAATGAACTCAATTCAATTATTTTAAGATTTTTTAGAAAATATAACACACAGGTCATTAACAGCACTATAAATAAATTAAACTGCTTTATTAAATTAGGTAAAGATGTGAGTACGAAAGAGGAAAAAACTAATGTTGTCTACCAAATAAAATGTAACGATTGTGATGCATCATATGTAGGTCAAACGGAAAGACGCTTAGGTATTAGAATTAACGAACATTTCAAAAAATGCGAAAATAATGATCGAGGGTCTGCTATTTATACTCATATGGAAGAAACGGAACATAAGTTCAATTTTGAAAAAGTGAAAATTTTACATAATGAACGTTTTTTGTTTAAACGAAAGTTAGCTGAGATGCTTTTCATACATGCGCAAAAACAATATATTAATAATCAACAAGACACAAAAACACTCAGGTTCGAATATAAATCTTTTATCAATAAAAATCATTTTCTACAACAGCAATATCCTACAAACACAATCACAGAAGATAGAAGGTATTAGGAGAGTATGTTAGACAAAGAGATGGCCACGCCCAAAATATAAAATCACAGTCATCTTGGGCCCTCCCCGTCTCTTTGACACCTCCTTGACATATATTTGTCTAATACTCTCTCTCTCTCTCTTTACAGCTAATAAGCACCGCCTTATACAATGTATGATTGGCTTCTTGTATTAATGTAACAAATACATATGTAATTCTCCACGGTATATAAAGGCCAAAATGTTGCGAATTTAATTTCAATTGACTGGTGGTATCGCTGTGACCACCTAAAAATTTGTTAGACTATTGTTTCTTGTAAGTAATTATGTGTAATTTGTATGTAAATTTTTCTATCATTTTTGTATCAAAAGTTTATAAATATATGATTTTTGTATTAGAGTCTTGAGAAGGGACTCAATAAAAAAAGAGTCCGAAACGTCGACATTAAGCTAAACACACGGCTTGTCATTTACCATCCTGACTCCTTGGACAGCACGACCGTTAGTATCGATAGAACAAAGAACTCTTGAAGCAGCTGTCGTTAGAATCATCATCTCAATCAATTTGAGACATTATATTTTTTAATAATTTAAATTCAAGACTCATAATGATTTCTTAATGAATTCAAAATTTGATCTATCAAAAATTTTACAATTTAAATTTATCGTTAGAAAATTTTGCAGAGTAATTTATTTTGTTCTATTTAATTATTATATGAATATTATTACGGGGCGTCCAACTTTATCAAAATATTCTGATGTTATGGATAATAAAATATTATTTACTGTAACTGTTAATTAACAAAAAATTATTTTTTATTCTTATAAATATCTTTTATTTTCTGATCAGTATCGTCTTTAAAATAAAGTAATTGTTTTTATAATATTAACTACTTATTATTATGTGTTTGTATTAATCATAGCATTTGTTGATCTTCTTTCTTCAAAGCGTAAAATTTATTGCGCGCGAAGCGCGCATGAATAGGACTAGTTTATCTTATAAGTTCGATTTTCTTTGTATGCTACAGCTATCAATTTATTAGCTTTATCTATTATCCTTGCTGTATTTCCCTTTGAAATGATCGTATTGTTATCTGTTAATTTCCCAAAACTTATTAAGTTTGTATTCATTTTTTCGGCATAAAAAACATTACTCATATTAACTTCATTCTTTTTACCAAACGCGTCAAAATAGCTAACTACATTTCCAATTTTTGTTGCTTTTATATCTCTATTATCCCCTAAGTAGATATTTACCGGTTCTTTAAGATCAATACATTTATCAAAATAGTCGACGCTATTTATTATATGACCGGTACATCCGCTGTCCAGCAACCACTGTATCTCATTACCTAGCCTACCTTGACTATCGTTACTCTGCGCCGCATGCGCCGTAGCTATCCACGCGCTCGTACCTTCGCCGCTCTGCTCGCTCGTGCTGGTTCCTTGCTGACGGAAGTTTCCACGCCCTCTGCCGTAGTTGCCTCTTCCTGCCTTCCCTCGGCCACGGCCACGTGTTGAGCCTCGCCATGTTGTGCCGCTTTGTCCTGCTTGTCCTCCATTTTGGTATTCTCGTGTGAAATGCCCGGTTCTCCCACATTTGAAGCAGCTTCCTTTCTGATCCTTCTTTGCAGCGAATATATTTGACCTTTGTTCGCTATGCTCGTTATTGTTCTTCATTTCAGCAATCTGGATTTTATTTTTCACATACGATGCCGTTTGATCCGATTCTTTTAACATGTCTATTAAATCGCCAATGTAACTGTATTGGCTCGGCAACGTGTTCAACATGTAATTCAATTTTTCTTTTTCAATTATTTTTGCACATTTTAATTCATTCACTGATTTTTCAAATTCACTGAAAAATGTTGCTGTATCACTATACTTTTCTAGTCTCAATTTTTCCAATTTATTTCGACACACAATTTGTAGTGCTGTAGACTCTTTCAAATACATATCATCCAATTTTTTTATTATTTTATACGCCGTATCTTCTTCACACACAAACTCCAATTGTTTGTTGGAAATGGCACTGTAAATCAAATTTATGGCCTTTAAGTCACTTTCTTCCCAGTCATCTTTGTCTGCAGCAACTCTTGCTCTGGTTATTACTATGTCACACTTTTTCATCTTCAAGTACATCGTAATCCTTTTCTTCCACATGCTGTAGTCTTCACCGTCGAACACCGGTATCGTGATATCTTTTCTCTCCATTTTATCTTCTTCGTTCTCGAACGTTCCTTAGTGTTCGGAATTTTCTTTGTGCTTAACCTCCAAGGTCGTTTCTTCTTCAATAGATGTCTCGAACGTTCCTTCGTGTTCGGACTTTCCTTCTTGCTCGATTTTCAATTTCGATTCTTCGTCCATATACGTTTCACACGGTATTCACATACGCAGCACTTTAATTATCTCTATATGACTCGAGAGTCGATATAGCAGATAATGAGAAAAAGCACTTACCACTCACCTCGCGGCAAACCAACCACGGCTCCAGCTACCATGTTGAGATGTGGTATTATTATTAATGATGGAGAGACACATTTAAGGTATAAAAGAATAACTTATTTATTTAGGCTTAAGTATAAAATAAGACGGACGCTTCATAGCGCCTAGCGCAAGGTGCTTTCCGTTCGACATACGGCAGTAGAGAGAGAGAGAGCAGCGTATCGTTCGCTGCCTCTCGACTTCGATGCTTGTTCACGCACACACTAGGAAGGGGAGAGGTACATGTTTACTTTCGGACTCATACGACATTGCGCGCTCTCGATACAGTCGCGCGCTCACATATGCCTACTGTCTATATTCATGCGTACAATATAGATGTATACTATTTTCAACAGAAATAAAATAAAGATGTTGCTAAACAATTTTACGTTGATTGTGAATTTTTACAGAAAGACGAAGATTTGATTCCAATAAATAATGATGATGTGACGTTACTAATGATTATTTCCGAGAAGAACGTGTTAGGAAAAATAAAGAAAAACCTAAAAATAAAATTAAAACATTTAATGAAATAAATTATGTGTACGAGAGTGAAAATATTTTGCAGAAAATTTCAAGAGTTGTAGAAAACTATTTTTCTTTGGAAATTAATAAGTGTTGTGAGAATGGTGATCGTTATGAAAAAGATCGCGAATATAAGATGTTAAAATATTTGGTGAAATGGGACATAATGTTGTATTTCGTTGTGAAGAAAATTATGTTGAAGATTTAACTGAAGATGATATTGATGAAAATTATGTTGAATTTAATTGTGCTAAATTTTATATTGGCGATAATAAAAATAATGAATTGTCAAATAAGCCATGCGAAAATGTGTCCGAAGAAGAAGATTTGATAACTTTTGAGAATGAAAAGTTTAGCGAAAATTTTGATGGATATAATGTTTCGAAAATTAAGTTATTTTTGAAAATGAAGTTAATTGTAATATGAGTAAAAATGACAAAAACGTAATTGAAGTGTCGAATATTGAAGGTAAATTGTCTAAAGAGGAAATAATAAATGTTTATGATAGTATTGAATATCTCGAGGATAATAAAAATAAAAGTTTATGTGAAAATAAAGTTCGAGGTGAAATATTTGGAAGTTTTGAAATAAATAAAATTTTATGTCAAAATAATGTTGGTTTCATGGATAATGAAAATAAGAGTTTATGTGAAAATAATGTGCAGTGTAATGAAACAAGTGATGGTTTCGTAGATAAAGAAAATCAAAGTTTATGTGAAGTTCGATGTCAAATAATGGAGGGTTTCGGAATTAAGAAAAATAAAAGTTTAAGTGAAAATAAAGTTCAGTGTGAACAAAATAAAAGTTTCGTGATTAATGCAAACAGTTTATGTAAGAATAATTATTATGGTGTAATCAAGAAAGATGAAAATTTTGGTGATGTTTCGCGTAAAAATGAAATATGTAATGTGGGGAAAACTAATGGAAATGAAGTATTTTGTGGAGAATTAAATGATGAAAAATTATTCAGTGAATGGGATGAAAATATGGGGTATAAAGAGTTGTCACAATTATCTAGAAATCTATGAAAAACCTTATCTTAGTGAATTTCAGGATGAAAAAATTATGCAAAAGTATTTAGAAAATAGTGTTGATGTGTTTGGGAATTACGTAACATTCAAGCTTCCCGCGGTCGCGCGCGAATTGGCTATACTCACTGCTTCACCGCGGCGCGAATTTGCTATACTCACTACGTCGCCGCGGTGCGGGAACACAACGCAGCGTCGCTGCGAAACAGCTGTTCAGCGAGGAATAAGACTGTCACTCAGAATCTCTCAGTCAGACTCTCTCCATGTAATGGTTCGCCTCGTGGAGAAACTCACACCATCGGCGAATCTGATGCGACAGACTCAAGTTAGGTCACTCTCACTCTCTCTACATGGACATCTATATGGCATCGTCTCACACGGTAGTGTTTCGCATACGGCAGTGCTTCTCATGCGGCATATTCTCACCGGCTGTCTGCATCTAGCTGGCCACAAAGCTGCGGGAGCTTCTCAAACAGCATGTTCTCACCGGTTCTCTGCATCTAGCTAGCTACTAGACTGCGTGGGCTACTCACACGGCATCCTCACCGGTGCTCGATGCTTTGAGCGCACCACGAAGCAACATCTCACGCAACTTCTACTGCATTTTGACGGCGATTCTCAGCGAAGAAACTTCACTGGCTGTTCTCAATTGGCTTTTCTCATTTGGCGCAACTCAACCTACTTCTGTATCGTCGGGTGTGCATCGCAATCGTCTTTCTCACTCTTTTCGGATTAATATAACCGCTGTGAAGCGAAAATAACATCTCACACAGTCACAGCCATTTTGCATACACATAAGCAGTGGTAATACACGTGAATGTACCCTGTACATGGAACTTTCGGCAACTCTCACACCCCAACAAATTAATGATATTTGGTTGGGTAAATGAGCAAGCAGTGCATTTACAGTAATTCTCAACGGTATCCATAAGCAAAACTTATCTGCACTCACACAGGAAAAGTCAGCCATAAACACTCGCACACTCAACTATTTATTGGAACACTCACATACTGAAACATAATTTTATAACGCTTACACACATCCAATTTTATTTAACTTTTATACAATAACTGTAATTTTGAAATATGTAATAGTGATTATAGTTTAGACTCTTTACAATATATTGTGGTTAAGTATACTTACGGTTAAAAATATTACTTATGTCGACTGCAATTTACTATCAACTGATAAGAATTTTCCTATCGGTCTTACAGTCTTACAAATTAAATTAAAATAATTAATATTTATGGCAGTCAGATTGCCCCTGTTTATAATCACCTCCGCAGAATCTGAAATAAAAACTCAATTAAAACCTGGAAAAAACTTTGTTAGCAAAGGACGATCTGACTGCCCACCACCATCACATTGTCCAACGTTTCAAGCCCGCTCCGGCTCCTCCTCAGGGACTGAAATGAAACCCGCGATACACCTCCTTATAACCCCCATACCCCCTTCTTTTTCCTTACCCCCACCACCATCCACATTCCCCTCTCCAACTTTCCATTCTTACTTAAATTAATAAAGAATGGTAAATGTTATCTAATTTACTTGACTCTATCATTAAATTTACATTATTCCGATTTCTTAGAATGTGGATACTTTCAAGGCTTTCCCTCTTATATTTATTCTTAATCCCTTGTTCCAAAGTATCCACACTCCCAAAATCGAAAGAATGCAAACTATTTAAACAATGTTCTTTCAAACCCGATGTAAAACTTGAGCTGCGTAAACTATATTGATGTTCATATATTCTCTTTTTCAAATATCTACCCGTTTGACCAATATAACAACCATTACAATCCCTACAATTAATTTTATAAACTACTCCCGATTTTAAACATTTATCATCCTTGTCTTTACAATTACTAAATAACCTTTCTAAATTATTATCGTTTCTAAAGAAAACTTGAATATTATGTTTACTAAAAACCCTTCTAATCCTTTCCGACAAACCTCTAACATATGGTAAACTAAAATATGCGTTCTTTCCATTTCTATTCCTTGTTTGATTATCTACCCACTGCTTCAATCCACCATTATAAATTTCCCACACTCTCTCATCAATCATTTTGTCAATAAATTTTACCGGATAACTATTCTTAATAAATGTTTCTCTAACTAAATTTAAATTCTTTTTCCTAAAATCTTTATGTGACAATTTAATCGCTCTGTCAATGACACCTTTGATCGCACCTGTCTTGTTTCCGAATTGGTGGTGAGAATCATAATTTGCACTTTGCAAAGAGAACAAAAGAGGCACTTTGAAAAAGTAAAATATAAGCATAGGAGTAAATTAAAAAGAAAATTTGAATATTTAAAACATAGAAAACACTCTCAGGTCAATCAAACTAACAATGTTAATAAGGATAGGTTTAGAAATTTAACTGACAAAGTAATACCAGAAGAAGTGGTAAATATCATGTCAAAGGGTGCTAAATTTGGAATATCATATTCAAGTAAATCTCTTCCGATCAAGAATATCATCGCTGAGGTAGAAAGTAGTATGAGTAGTTTTAATCTAGAGTTTAAAAAAGAATGTAGGAGTTCTTTAGTTAAAGTTATTGATAATTTTAAAAGAGAACATAGATTTGATAATTATTTGAACAGTAATTTATTCCATGAATTAAAAATAACGAAGAAATTCTTGAAAGAGAATCCGAATATGATTTTCCAAAAAGCAGATAAAGGAAATGTAACTGTAGTTTCAGATAAAAGGGATTATATTAATAAAATTCAACTTATGTTGGATGATGATACCACTTACGTGAAAATTAGGAATCCACATATCAATAGACTACAAGATAAATTGAAAGAATTATTGTTGCATTGGAAAACAAAAGCTTATATTAAGGATATTATGTTTAAATATTTAAAATGTGAAAATGGGACTGTAGCTAAATGTTATGGGCTTCCTAAGATTCACAGAGAACAGTTGACATATAGAATAATAATATCATCGATAAATTTTCCGACGTATAGACTTGCTAGATTTTTGTCTAATATATTGTTCAAGATAGTGGGTAAAACAAATTCATATATTAAAGATAGTTGGAGTTTTTATGATATAATGAAAGATATTATTATTCCGAATGATCATAGGATGGTTTCATTGGATGTAGTATCTTTATTTACAAATACACCTTTAGAGTTGTTAAATGATATTATACGAGATAAATGGTCTGAAATTAAAGTACATACTAGTTTAACAAAAGATGAATTTATAAAGGCACTTAATTTGGTTTTTAAAAACACAATTTTTTCTTTTGATAATAGTTTATATGAGCAAAGATATGGTTGTCCAATGGGATCACCTTTGTCACCTGTTATAGCCAATTTAGTAATGGAAAAATTGGAAAGTGTTGCTTTGTCTAAGTTGGTTTTTCAGCCAATTATATTTAAAAGATATGTTGATGACATTTTTGCAGTTGTACCTGAATATTTTGTGGATGAAATGGTGGATGTGTTTAATTTTATCCATGATAGAATTAAATTCACAAAAGAAGTTGAGAAAGATGATCAATTGAGTTTAGATATTAGAGTCATTCGAGTTAATAATAATAGAGTGAAATTAGATTGGTATAGAAAACCTACATGGTCAGGTAGATTTTTAAATTTTGATTCTCACCACCAATTCGGAAACAAGACAGGTGCGATCAATGGTGTCATTGACAGAGCTATTAAATGGTCACATAAAGATTTTAGGAAAAAGAATTTAAATTTAATTAGAGAAACATTTATTAAGAATAGTTATCCGGTAAAATTTATTGACAAATTGATTGATGAGAGAGTGTGGGAAATTTATAATGGTGGATTGAAGCAGCGAGTAGATAATCAAACAAGGAATAGAAATGGAAAGAACGCATATTTTAGTTTACCATATGTTAGAGGTTTGTCGGAAAGGATTAGAAGGGTTTTTAGTAAACATAATATTCAAGTTTTCTTTAGAAATGATAATAATTTAGAAAGGTTATTTAGTAATTGTAAAGACAAGGATGATAAATGTTTAAAATCGGGAGTAGTTTATAAAATTAATTGTAGAGATTGTAATGGTTGTTATATTGGTCAAACGGGTAGATATTTGAAAAAGAGAATATATGAACATCAATATAGTTTACGCAGCTCAAGTTGTACATCGGGTTTGAAAGAACATTGTTTAAATAGTTTGCATTCTTTTGATTTTGGGAGTGTGGATATTTTGGAACAAGGGATTAAGAATAAATATAAGAGGGAAAGCCTTGGAAGTATCCACATTCTAAGAAATCGGAATAATGTAAATTTAATGAGAGAGTCAAGTAAATTAGATAACATTTATCATTCTTTATTAATTTAAGTAAGAATGGAAAGTTGGAGAGGGGAATGTGGATGGTGGTGGGGGTAAGAAAAAAGAAGGGGGTATGGGGGTATATAAGGAGGTGTATGGCGGCTTTCATTTCAGTCCCTGAGGAGGAGCCGGAGCGGGCTCGAAACGTTGGACAATGTGGTGGTGGTGGGCAGTCAGATCGTCCTTTGCTAACAAAGTTTTTTCCAGGTTTTAATTAAGTTTTTATTTCAGATTCTGCGGGGGGGATTATAAAAAAGGGCAAGCTGACTGCCATAAATATTATTTTAATTTAATTTGTAAGACTGTAAGACCGATAGAAAAATTCTTATCAGTTGAAAGTTTACTTAAGTGTTTGTCTCTCAATTTATTTTGTAAACACCTACAGCGTGTCTTCATTAATATTATGACATTCTCAAACATGATGAGAGAAATAAAACGCATAATTCGATAAGGCTTCGCGATGTTTTTACAAGAAGTTTAAGGAAAAAGATAATTCTTTGATGCCGAGAATAGTTTAAAAATTGATAAAAATCAAATATTGCAAATTACGAAAGCTGGTGTTCACGAGTTAAGTCGCACAGAAATATTAAAATCAATTTTTAGATATAAACATTTAGAAATTGAGCAAAACTATTGAAAAACTTATTGAAAAATGCGCATATTGTTTTTATTTAAATAGAGAAAAGTTTGGAATAACTGCGGTAATTTCACATAAAATTCCTACAATAAATGATATACCAGTAAATGTTAGACCGTATGGGTTTCCTCATTCCATAAAGACAGAATTAGATAAAAAATGAAAAGAGATGCTTGATAACGTGATCATAGAGCCGCCTTGCTCTAACTATTCTGCTCCTGTATTTTTAGTTGTAAAAACGCCAGATAGCGCAGGTAATAAAAGGTATCGACTAGTTGCCGATTTTAGACAGTTAAACGATTGAACTGTAAAAGATAAATATCCACTGTCATGTTTTTATATTAGGTATAATCGATCATATAGGAGATGCAAAATATTTTTCTGTTCAAATTCCCTTAGAGAAAGCCGATCACGATAAAGCGGCGTTTGTTTCTTCATTTGGTTTATTTCAATTTAAAACTATGTTTATGGGTTTATCAAACAGGCCTGCTAGTTTTCAACCTTGCATTGATTTGGTTTTCGACGGTATGCAACAAAAAGAAATATTTTTAACCTTAAATTACAACCTGATAAATGCGAATTTTTGAAAAACGAAGTAGTTTATTTAGGTCATGTTTTGAGCGAAAACGGAGTAAAACCCGACCCACGAAACCTAGAGGCAGTTCGTGAATTTCCACAACCGAAAAATTATCATCGTTTTATTCATAATTTTTCGGGAATAGCGAAGCCATTGAGTAATTTGTTAAAAATCGACACACCTTTTATATGGAGTGATGAAACACAAAAAGCATTTAACACTTTAAAAGATAAACTATGCACTCAGCCTGTTCTTAATATAGCAGATTTTTCATTGCCTTTTATATTAACTTGTGACACCAGCGGGGTAGCGATAGGAGTAATACTTTCCCAAGGAGAAATAAATAAAGACATACCCATTGCTTATGCTTCTTGAGTATTCTCCGATACCGACAGAAAGTATGATACGTATTCGCGTGAAACTTTAATGATTTTTTATTCGGTTAATCAATTTCGACCTTATTTACTTGGACGTAAAATCACTATCGTTAAAGATCGCAAACCTCTTATATGGTTTAAAAATTCTACAGATCCCACTTCGCGAGTCGGTAGATGGCGAAAAAAATTAAATACATACGATTTTGATACTGTTTATAAAGCAGGGAAAATAAATTTGCAGACGCATTCTCCCGAAATCCATTGGATAATAATATTTTAGTAGTACAAACCAGAAATAAAATAGGAAAAAGAGAGATCCCAAATTATCGTGATAAACGGCCTAAAAACCAAATAACACTACAAATAAGGTATCAAAGGGTTCTCTTGAGGTTTTGAAAGAAAACGAAAATGAGCTCCGTGAGATTGTTAGCAATCTTAAAGAAATAGAAAGCTCTTATCCTGATATAAATTTTGAAAATCAGAATGAAACTCTAGAACAGTTTAATGAAAAACTGTTAGACAATTATCAAAATAATTCAATAATAAACAATGAAATCAATGCGCAAATCAATGATCAGTCACAAATAGCGAACCAAATCTCTGCAAAAGAAAATATTTGAAGCAGAAATCCGATTCGCATGGAACTCCGGTGAGATGTATTGTCACCATTCTTCATAAATTAGGGCACCAGGACAGTTCGGATCCGTCGAGTTAATGAAAACTACGCTGTTGTTCATTTTACGAAGGAGTTATAGGATGATTTCAGCACAACTGTTTAAACGATCTGTAGAACGAGCCGGGACTTGGGGCATTTTATACTACACGGAAAAATGTAGGCATGGCTGTGGAGAGTGCAAACGAGCACGCCATGACATGTGCTACTGTGCCCCGCCAGGCGACGTGCGTGCATCAGCTGTGATGGTGCGTGCACCCTTATAGTTGATGCTCGTCAGCACTGGAATTCTCGAGACACTTTTGCACCTTGTATCGCCATGCAAACAGTGACTCCAGCCCACGCTCATGCGCAACCATTCGGATTTCTCGTTATTGGTTCGGGACCGCATGGTCTATAGATAGAAATTTTATTTTTTAAAATATTTACTTGGATATGCTTCCACAAATATTTTGTAACATTTTTATTAACACTTCGCGTCGCCTTAAAGCCATTTTCTTACCGTGTAACTCATAGGAAAGCTATGTGTAACATCTAGTAATTCGTGATAATATTTTCTGTATAAAAGTCGATGGTTTTTATATAGTAAATGAAAAACTACTTACTTGCCTATTTTGTAAACTTTTTTAAAGCTAAAAATGTCTGCGTCAGAAATGCTCTTCTTATGAGATATTTAGGGGCAATAATTGGTCATAAAATACCAGAAGATAGTAAATATTGGCATTTATATATAAAATTACGTAAAATTGTTTGTATAATGACTTCTCTCATGTTAATTAAATCACATCTTCTCCAATTAGAAATGCTGATATCAGAACATCATGGTTTATATATCGCATTATTTGGAGATGTAAAACCAAAATTACACTTTCTGACCGATTATGTGAAAATTATTTTAAAAAACGGACCAGCAGTAAAATTCTCATCCATGTGACCAGAATCCAAACATGGAGAAATAAAGACGATATTGTCACATCAGCATGTCATAAAAATGTTTTTAAAAGTATCGCTGTTAAATATGTAGATACTTTCGTTACATACGAAAAACTCATGACATATACTGCAACAAATAAATTATTTCCCAATGCGAAATTTGTAAAGAAATTAAACAGTGTTACGATTAATAATTTTAAACATGCGACAGACTCAATTATAGTAATCAATATCGATGAAAATAATTTACAATTTGGTAAGGTAACAAATATTTTTATGTCAGATGATAAAGTTTTTCTTGAATATATTTGGTATAATGTGATCGGTTTCAATGATCATATATTTGGGCATAGTGTTGTGGAAAATTTAAATAAAACACATATTATTAATCATGATTTACATCCCAATGTAATACCTTGTTTTATGGTTATTGAAAATTAAACACAATATGTTTTAACATGACATAAAAAGATGATCTAAATTATTTTGCGAAATTTTGATTGGAATTCTTTGTTCTATCCCATGTGTCTGTTAACGAATGTTTTATAATTTTAGAAAAGTTGTTAAAAAAAAAAAAATTTCCGTGACAAAAACTTATTATTTAATTAATTAAAATTTAATTTTGCATTCCAAATTGTTAATAAAAATTAATTTACAACTTAAAAGAAATGTTACAAAATATTTGTGGAAGCATGTCCATGTAAATATATTAAAAAAAAAAAATTCCGTCTGTAGACCATGCTGTCCCGAACCAATAACGAGAAATCTGGATGATAGCGCGGGAGCGTGCGCGGGAGTCACCATTTACATGGTGAGACAAGGTGCAAAAATGCGTCGGGAATTCCAGTGCTGACCAGCATGAACTATTGGGGTGCACACACCGTCAGAGCAGATGCACGCACGCCGCCTGGCGGGGCAGACTAGGACACGTCCCAGCGCGCTCGTTTGCACTCTCCACAGCCGTGCCTACTTTCTTCCGGGTAGAGCTGGGGCCACTGCATAGAGGAGACAAGTCAAAAGAAAAGGGTTAGGCGAGTTGACAAAGTTTTCTCATTGGTCAGAGATACGACGAGAAAGAGAAAAAGTGGGCGGTGAAAGAAAAAGAGAGAGGAAGAGAAATTTTTCTTCGTACAGGAAGAAGGCCGAGGAAAAAAGCAAGCATTCTTTCTCTAGCTCACGAGTCAAACATTACTGATACGAGAATCTAGAGAATTCAGTTGTCGAAAATTGTTCTAAATCCCAGGGAAAAAAAAATATCATATAAGTGGAACAATAATTTAAGATTACAACAAAAATACACTTCTTTGTGTTTCTCGAAATTTACTGCAGTTCAACGCATATAGCCGATCAGAGTAGTGGGATACATAATTCAAAGTTATCGAGGTTCAACTTCTTTTGTTCAAATTCTTTTATGCAATATAATAAAGTGTAGAAAGTGTAGTTATAAGCGCGTATACATTAGTAGTGAAAAACAATAGTGAAAAATCGACGAAAATCATACTACAATCCTAATAATCAGAGTTTTATCGATTTAATTTTACATACTATAATCGGATTTTATCTTTTAATATTACATACTATCCGACAGGACTAGAAACAATATATATAACGAACTTTTCGATTGTGCAAGGAATATAAAAAATCTTAGCTAACCATTATTCTTACAAATTTTACCAATTATCTCTATATTGATTATTTAAAAGAAAAAAAAACGCTACATTGTGCATATACGTAAACGTGTTCGCGCGCGAAAACAACGATTCTGACGGTTATAGTCTCTATCCATTATACATATATATATATATATATATATATATATATATTTATGTTTTATGTTAGTTTCCAGGACATTCCAGATGTTTAACGTTGGTTTCGGGGACATTTGTTAGTTTTAGGGACAGTCCCTGAATCTACATATGTTTAACGTCAGTTTTGAGGACATCGACCCCCATAAGAGACATTATTTCTTTAGTCACGTATAGGTATACAGTAACATGGGATCCTGGGAACTAACGTTATACAAGTTTATATATATATATATATATATATATATATATATATATATTGCAAAATGTAGCGTTTTTTTCTTCTAAATAATGAATATAGAGACAATTGGTCAAATTTGTAAGAATAATGGTTACCTAAGGTTTTTTATATTCCTTGCACAATCGAAAAGTTCGTTATATATATATATATATATATATATATATATATATATATATATATATATATATATATATATATATATATATATATATAACGAACTTTTCGATTGTGCAAGGAATATAAAAACCTTAGGTAACCATTATTCTTACAAATTTGACCAATTGTCTCTATATTCATTTTTTTTGTAAATTATATATATATATATATATATATATATATATATATATATATATATACATTTAGTATGTAAATATATATATATATATATATATATATATATATATATTTATTGTTCCTAGTCCTGTCGGATAGTATGTAATATTAAATCGATAAAATTCCGATTATAGTATGTAAAATTAAATCGATAAAACTCTGATTAATAGGATTGTAGTATGATTTTTGTTGATTTTTCACTATTATTTTTCACTACTAATGTACACTTTCTAAACTTTATTGTATTGCATAAAAGTATTATATATATATATATATATATATATATATATATATATATAGATGTTCCAAAATTCTTACCACCTAGCCTCCCCTCGCCCCCTCCTTAGCTTCCCTCAGCGCCCCCTCAAAATAACGGACAAATGTGATTATTTATACGCTTTTGGGAAGGCCCGCCCGCCCTCAGCGCCCCCTCGCACCCCCTCGCCCCCTTCTCACCCCTTCCTCGGGGCCCCCCTCAATCCGCCCTCACCCCCCTCAAAATAATGTCATTATTTAAATAGTTTTCGACGCCACCCTAGGGGTACTGTTAATAGGCGCGTGGGATTTATATTTCAAGTGGTATCCTTCGCCAGTAGCCCTATAACCACTTTCTCAAAACTTTGGAATAAATAGGATACCGTGATCAAAAAGGTGATTCCTCTAGGGCAAGGCTTTTGTTAATAGTCAAAGAACCTTCCAACTTTAAAACAATGTGGATTTGAGAAAAACCTAAGCTTTTTTCGAACTATTAACCGCCATATTAGATCCGTCATTTTTAATTTGAATAGTCTCATTGCAAAATTGTGATTAGTGACCTCGAAATATAAATCTTGATCAACGAGCTCGAAAACCCCTATATACAAACATTACATTAAAAACTTTTAGAAGAATATAAATAGGATATCATGATCAAAAAGATGATTCCTCCATACAAGGCTTTTAATAACAGTCGAAGGACCTTCTAACTTTAACAAAGAAAACGTAAATTACGAGTTACAATTAAAAAAAGGTACCGTGACCAAAAAGGTGGTTTCTTTAGGAGAACCTTTCAACTTTGAAAAAAGAAAGGTAAATGTACTCCAAAGAAATTGACATTACAGAAGAACAAAAATTGTATGTTACAGAACTTCAAAAGGATTATTGAATACATTGAAGCTATAGAAAAATCACGCGCAATTTTTTCTAAAACTACAGGATTGTTAAGATATAAGGTATATTTATACTGTAGATAGAATACGAGAGTAGAGCGCCACCTGACACATGGAAGTGTAGTCTTAGCAAGTCGAGTGAGCGGAAACGTCACTTAGCTGTTGTCCTCCGCCCGAGACGATTGTAAAGAAGAGAGAGAGCCCTACCAGTAATTTAATAAAGATTGTTACTGCTTGTACTTATATTAATTGATAGTGGTTTATTTGAACAAACCCTTTGATCATTGATCATGGCAGCAGTCCGTTGTTAATATTTAGTGTGGTTATGAAAGTACTAGTGCAAGCTGAAACGGAAAATCCGAATTTCCCGTAATATCCACGTGTGCTGTTCTAGCAATTTTCGACAGAGCTGAATCGAACAAAGGGAAACGCATGGACAAGAGAGAAAAGTTAAACGAAACTGAAAGTTAAGAAGAGTTTTTTGATATTGAAAATAAAGAAGTAAAAAAGAAAGGAAACATGCAGGAAATTATTAAGATACCGATTTTTGATGGACAAGAGTATAGCAGTTGGAAGAAACGCATAATGATGTATTTAAAAATGAAAATGTATGATATTGTAGTTACACGTGCAAAAATGGAAGGGGACAAAGTTGATTGGAACGAGAAAGACTTACAAGCTATATATATATATATATATATATATATTTGTTACGGGGGGTTTATGGCGTCCAACACTGCATATTAGTACTGCGCGCGCGCCATTGTCTAGAATGAACACATCCATCTCAGTATTACTAACACCACGACGCCTGCGGCGCCTCCTTCAGTTTCCGCAGAAATTTCCGGAAATTTTGTTTGAACTCTCATAGTCGGAACTCTAGGTCGGACGGCATAAACCCCTATATTATAGAAGTTTATGTCGACCGGCGACCATAAACCTATCCGGTCGTCATAAACCCCTCAAGAGAAATTTATACATATATATCAGAAACCTATAGAACAGGCAAAAAAAAAGGAAAATTAATTTGTTTCGTCATTTTGAAGATAGTAAGTTCTTTTAACCATATCACATTTAATTTTTTTAATTTTTTATCTAAACAAATCTTTTTAGGTTCAGAATAACATATATAATTAAAAAATTCAATAAAAAAAGTTGATTTTTTCAAAATTTTTAGGTGTAAGACCACCTTAACAGATATTGATAAATATCAGAGGGGCAGAGTAAATTGAAAGTTCTATTATGAACCATAACCTTTTTTTATTATGTACACTGAAAAAAATTTCTATTTAAAAATGAATATTTATTTGAATACTACTAAATAAATATTTTTTTAATATTTATTTCGTATCTCGGCGCATATTATTTTTCTCGAAATTTTTTAGTGGCAACTCTGCGTGCGCATAAGTGTTCCGTGGAGAGCATCGTCTGCCAAAATGTATTTTCCATTTCAGGAATTAATGCCAGAAAATTTTTACCGAAAAGTTCACAGGTTCTTGACAAAAAGTATTTCTCAGCAAATCAACAGCTGAGCGGAACAACATGGAGAAACTTTTGGGTGAATCATTCTCCCCATCCAACCAAATAGGCTGAAAGCGAGTCACTCACAAGGGAAGGATACTTGGTGTCCGCCTCCGATTTTTATGAAACTTTTATTTTTAATCAAATCTAGCTCATTAAAACATTTTTATATGAAAAACACAAGGGAAAAAATCATATTGACCCTTATAAAAAATAGGGGATCCAACCCCACAGCATTAAAACTATGCCCAAATACTCGTCTTTTTATAAGAAATAAATAAACGTTGGTTTCATTGAAAAATTCCGATTTCATCTCGAGCTATTAAGAAAAAAAAAACAGTTTTTGAGGGTGAACTTTAAGAGCGGTTTTCACCCCCTAGATGTCGTTCTCCACCGACAAAAAAACACGTGTCGATTATTTTTCGATACTCTAACCACCTGCAAAGTTTCATGAAAATCGAAGGCGGACACCAAGTATCCTTCCCTTGTTAGAAGTTTGGGTACACGGTTTACCCATTTTGGAAAATCAATTTAACGCGAGAATATAGGTTTTTACCGCTCTTCTATACTTACGTCGAGCGGTTCTCGCCCATAGTAAAGAGAGGGCTGTTGCCTGGCAACGGCGCTGTTATGATAGCGTGTCATGGTGCATCTCTTAAACGTTGTAAGACTTCGCTCCACCTCACGCCGTATTTTCCATAGTTTCCGAGAAATAGATGATCAATTACTGTAGACAATTCAATAAATTATGAGGATACGCTGTGGATTTTTGAAATAAAGTTGAGTAGCACACAAATTAACAGGTTAAATTTACAATATATTGTATAAAATTACAATTTTTACTTAAATTACATGATTACATTGTAACTGTGTTTATTTAGTGCACAAATTTCTCTTTAGAAGAAATGCTAACCTGTTGAAATAATGAGTTTGTCCGTTAGATTAAGTTTTTCCGAGTAATTGTTGAAAACTGTTTGAGGATAGAGTTGAATCTTACCAGCGCTCACCGACGAAGGCACTGCTTATATAAACTGCACAATTAATATTATTGATGTAATTGATCTTGAGTGGTTCCACATACAAGTGTAGAGTACATTCACTTATACTGCTGCACACGTGCGTTGCAAAAATGACAGTGTATGTATCAGATTACCTTAGATGGTCACGCCGATTATATTAATCGCTGACGCTAGTTGATATGGGCCCATGTTGGGTAAGCGGTACTATGTAAGCTTCGATGATCAACCAGATGAGTAGAGCCTTTTGAGATGTGCAGATGAGATAGAGCCAGGTGTGATGAGGTAGAAGATGTGTGAGGTATTGCTCCATGGCAAGCTAGCTGTAGAAAGAGCGTGAGAGCGAACATCCTTCTTCTTCGTTCTGTGCCTGACACCTGGGTCGCGAGGCAAATTAACTCATCTCTCATTTGCATGTGAAAGAGTGAGAAAGACAGATAGGGTCCATCCGTACCGCGATAGTCAACATAGCCTGTCAGCTGTTCCGTAGAGACGCTGCGAGGTGCTGCCGCATCGCGGCTAACTCAACGCATTTTTCATTTCACAAAATTTTTTCCTAAAGTTGTTCCTTTTCGAGTAAAAAAATCACGAAGTTTTTTATTACACTGCTGTACAAAAATGCCAATTTTGCAAAAACCAAAGCGAAAAAAATCTTTCGTAACCATGGTTTCAGACAATTTGTATATTCAGACAAAAACTCCTGGTGATTATATGATTATTCAAAAACAGCAACAACAAAATAATCGACTTGAAAAAAAAGATGAAAAGAAATCAGCCTTTCAAAAAAAAAACAGAAAAATAAAATAATAATTCATGTTTTCATGCAAAATAAATGCCAGATTCTGAAAGAGCATCCTCGAAAACATTCTATATGCGACTTTTGAAAAAAATTACTACTCCTATTTCCATTTTAAATCGTACACTTGAACTTGCGTACACAAAATTCTCGTTTTGCGCATTAATGGGTTAACTGGATAGGATACTGCGTCTTGAAAGTAGATTTTTTATTATTTATATTTTGATGAGATAAAACTTTTTTTGATTATGAAAACTTTATACACTCTAACCATTTAACTTAACTGGTAACCTTTAAATCGACATATTCAAGAAAAAATAGTAACACCATCAAGAGAGCAAGAAAAATCTATTGACCTGCGTATTCAAATTTTTTTCTTTTTTTTAGTACCTAGTGATTTAGTTATTTAACGAGTCAAATAGAGAGCACATTATCTGAAAAAACCGCTCCATGTTTGGCGGTGACCAGTTTTTCGTTGATGCTCTCATATTGTTCCTTAATACGTAGTAAGTATAGGGTATATAAAATAATTAATTCTTCGAACCTTTATAACCGTTTAATATGCTCTTAATTTATGAACTTTAAAAAGCAGTGGGTACTAAGTATGTTTATGAGTACACATTTTGATTTTATTTCAAATACCTGGGTATGTGTTAAAACTTTCTCTGTACGAGGAATTTCAAAAATAATATGAGTCGTGATTAATTTTCACATATCAGACACTTTAATATTTTACGAATTTACTTCAACAAGTTTTAAAATAATCTTTTATACACTATCTTGTAGTATAGAGTTTCGTAATGTCGCTTAATAATCTTTTTTAATACACTAATTTAATAAGAAATATATAGTCTATACGTTCTTGAGTCAATCAGCATTAGTAGGAAAAAATAGGAGGAAGCAAAATTTTTATTAATAGAATCACAACTTTACATTATAAATTTATGATGTTTACTAATCTCAAATTCACTCGAAATAATTCATAAAATAGAACATGAAGTTTGGTTGCCAATACTTCTTGTGTTCTAAAACTTTATTATCTGTAGGTTTAATAAAAGTATTTATGAAAAATTCTGGTTTATAATTACTAAATTTGTCTCCTTTCAGCGAGACCGACATTCCTGAATCTCAACCTAAATCTGAACACCTTGGGTCGCCTGCAGCAATCAACTACAACAAAGTGTAGGTGAACTCAATGCAGTGTCTGCTTTTTCTAGAATGTTTATATTTGAGTTTTATTTACGCAAAGAACTTTCATTTCGATATTTCATAGAAATAAAAACTATTCTTATAACTCTTCTTTTTTTTTTTTATTTTGAATATCTTCTTTGTTTTACTTTTAGTGTTTACTTCTTATTCATTTACTTTTCTAAAGGTGAACATTTAAAAAATATGAATATTCCAAACATAAATAATTTTATCCTTGAAACATGACAAAATTAAAAGAGAATGCTACTAGTATTTTCAAAGATCGTATGTATTGGCAAGGCTTCGCCCCTCCCCCCTGCTTCCTCCACTCTCCGACCACCATTTGTAAGCATGCGCAACAAGAATGAGTAAACATTTAGATCTTCCATGTAATAAGATAATACATTATTTTAAATATTCTTATTTATTTGTAAATATAACTATTGAGGATATTATATATGTAAATAATGATTATCGTGATTTTTTAAAAACAGTTTTTTGTATTTTAAAGGCATGTTCCAAAAATGTCTGATTTTTTTTAGAAGGTATCCTTCGCCAATAGCACTACATAGCTATTTTATTTTCTTTATTTTCTTTTGCAATTATTTTAGCTATATTGTGGTTTAACTGTTTTTCTTATCATTTTTAATCTCGTTTCGTTACCTCATATATAATCTATCAACTATACTAACACGGAGTCACTTCGATCTTTAGGAGCACGATTCGATAAAACTTCGAGAAATGTCTTTTGATACCATAAAATTAAATTTGCTAACTTGAGTTTGATCTCATAGACCCCTGTTAACAAGATATATCCTGCAATTGATATAAACTTTTTTCTAATGAAAAGTGGTACACAAATAATTACGTATTGCTTCTCACGTAGTAGTGCTAAATAAATTATTGCATAACTATAATAAAACTAGATTAAAATAGCTTTAATAGCACTCCAGCTCATTGGTAAGGTGCCCGACATTCGATCCAAGGATCATGGATTTAAATCCCCACCCCATAACCGGAGTTTTTTTCTGAATTTTCCTCGACGTGGAAGGTTTGTGGAAACCTCACTTTTCAATTCTCAAATTTTTCTGATTCAAATATTTAGAGATATCACAATAAAAATGTTTACAGACCTCTGGTATGCTTTTACCTGAGGTGAACCATAGCTCTTCCTCTTTGGAGGCGCTTACCAAGTCCTTACAGGTACTTATAGTGTGACGGTGAAGCGACCTCGGGGAAACACAGGCTTTCCCAGCTGGCTCAATAATTCTACAACAAACCTGGATTAGCTCTAGTGACCAATCCACCGATGCCGTCGCTCCAGAAAGGAAGTCTCCGTGTTGCAATGAAAATTTTTTGGCTATGGAAGGATCTTTTCCACCACCACCAGCGGAAGACTTCACCATCGGACGGTACACAAGGGTTGGTATGATGCACAACTCGTCTGGCAGGCCATTCTCTAAGCGTAATGCCGATGGTGATGAGAGTTCTGCAGGAGTCCTTCCTCTACTATACAATTAATAAACGATTAAAGACTGCCATCGCCTCCAGGAATACCGTGACAAAGTGCAGCGTGTCATCAGCGAATTGCATCAACCGTAGACCTCGGTCGGACAGGCCCCGCATCCACCACTAGAACCGCCGTTCGCTCTCTAGAGCCTGAAATGCTCCATCTTCATCTAAAGAGCCTTAGGGTCCTGGATGACTAACAAAGGGCCGGGCTTAAGACCATCGTGAGTATGGCTGACAACACCACCGATGTGCACCATGTCCCAGAGTCTCTCACTCTATCTCCGTAATTTCTTGCGTATCGGTCCACCAGGCAACATCAATCCAAGGCACGATCCACCTTTACCATCTACTTTTAGGAGGGAAGCAAAAAGTAGGGGCTATGCCCTGGTACAGAAGCATTGAAAGTATAACAGAGCCCGCTGTATTTCCAGTGTTTTAGACAGGGTCACGAACACCTAACAGCTACCACAGGGTTCGATGAAAACATACGGGACAATGGTCTTTACCCCGCAGACAAGCACACCCAACTACGATGTGTGTAACGGCCCACTATCGGAGAAATTTGGCGACCAGTCTCATCCGAGAACATCGGGGAAGCACGGCTTTATTAAACTAGGCTGTATCACCTAGCTCTGATATCTAGACGGCACTCCCACTGTAAAATGTTCCGAGAGGTGTTTTTATGAGGATCAGCAACTTGATTTTATGGTGTGGGAAGCCAGATCATCTTTCAGTCTCGACAACCATTTTGATCTGAAAGAGCTCCTGATCCAGACAGCCTGGCCGCATAGAGATAGAGAAACAGAAACATAGAAACAATAGCCTCGAAATGACAGAGTCAGTGAGGCAGAAAAGGATGGAGAGGTAGAGATACAGAGACAAAGGTAAAGAAGCAGAGACAGATGCAGAAAGGAAGACACAAAGGGGCATAAACGCAGAAAGGGAGGCAGCGACAAAGAGGCAGAGACAAAGTAGCAGAGACAGAGAGACAAAGATAAAGAGACAGAAAGGCAGGTACAAAGAGTCGGACACCGAGACATAGTCGGAGAGGAAGACACTAACAGGTAGATTAATATACCTAATTTAGGATTTTTATAGCAATAAAATAAATTATTAAAAAAAATGACAGTATATGGAATTCTGACATCAGTACAGCTGTATTTTGGCATATTTTACACGACTCTTAAGACCACCCGCATGATGATATTCCCGGTCGCACCTTATCAAAAGTCAATTTTAAGGCTTAAAATGATATAAATGGTCACTTAAGGGGACAAGCCATGGTTGAACCTGAAGAAAAAGCTATTATATTAATTCTTTAATAACAAAGCCAATATATAATTTTAAGAGCTCAAACTTTTTTTTATTATTAAGTTATACAATTACCTATAATTTAAGACTACATCATCCAGGTGTTTAAGATTTTGGTCTTGCAGTCCATTAGATTAAGAAACCCTTCTGAATTAGAAACTGGCATGTCATTGCCGCAGGAAATTTTTTGAACAAAGCAAGGCAGGTGTCTGGTTACTTAGGAGTACCTTTGTAGTTATACCAGTTATAGAAAATGTGAGCTACTTTTTTTTCAAAAAATTTTTAAAATTGTTTTTTAATGAAAAATCTAATTTTTTTATGTTTTTTTTATTAAAATTTCAATATTTTTTGTAATTTTATTTTATAATTTTTTTTCTAAAGCCTTTTTCAAAAAAGTACCTCACATTTTCTATAACCAACACAATTTTAAAGATACTCCTAAATTTCCAAACCTCTAGCTTGCTTTATTTAACCTTTAGAGGACGGGGATTTGGGTTTACCGTTTTCTCTCACTTTTCTATAGAAATCGAGTTTTTGTGATGTCTCACATCTCAAAACTAACACATGTAAAGGGTCGATCATGGGCATGGCCCGTATAGGGGCCATCCCGTCCTCTAAAGGTTAAAAGAAATCCTGCGGCAAAGTCCCTGTAAATACAAAAAACAAGTTATTCAGAAATTCAATTCAAAGTTTTGGTTTTCTATAACTTTATATAAGTTTCAAAACTACTTACCAAAAATTTTTTTTTCATTCTTTATGATATACTTTAGTGGAAAAATGAAACAGATGCCAATTAGATGAAAGTAGTCCTGGCTAAATCATTTTAACTGTTGAATAAACCTATAAAAAAGAATTTCATTAATTCAACAATATTTTAAAATTTTTTAGATTAATACATAAATGTTGTACTTATTTTTTTTTTTCGTACTAGGCTGAAAACATTGTTAGTCATAAATGTTATTGACAGTAAAAATAACCTCAAAATAAATTAATCCTTTTATGAGAGCCAATAACATACCTGTAAAAAGAAAAAAATTAATAAATATTATATTAGCTATTATCGCATAAAAATAACTTTTTACCTACTCTAGTAAGAACCTGGTGCATATGACTCTTCAGGTAAATTCAATAGCAGTGTCCTTCGTTTTCTCCTATTTTCTAAATTGTTTTCTTCGGCAATCCTCTCAGCATGAAATAATCTGATGTCATTGCTTTTCTGTGCCCACTCAATTGCAGCTACTCCAGGTTTCACATCAAAGGCTTCCATAATATTCAGAAAACCAACTCTTCCATCATTGAAACAAGTGACAGCAATACAAGCACCTGCTGTGAGCACATGTACACCACTGAAGGAGGTCTTGGCTGCAATCTTCCAAACTGAATTATTAAAACTCTCATTACTATTTTGGGTGTAACCACCTAAACATCTGTGAAGCGGCTCCTGTTCAGAGAGATCTCTGTAAATTGGTTTCAACTGCTCCATAATCACTGCAGCAATACTGCCTTTATGATGAAAATCTTTTAGTTTTTTTTTAACCTTCGCTTTTTGCCACTTGCACCAACTGCTCTGTCCTGGTGGGCATAAATGATGTTGAGGATTCTGGTCTGTGGAAATCTTGTGGTAGTACGTAGCCCATATAGCATTCAGCATTTTTTCTACAGAGTCCGTGTTGTTTCTGATGGCATTACCATAATATGTGGTGAGCTGATCAATTACTTTTGCTGTTAATCGTCCTTGGCCTCCAATGGTTTTTCCATCGTCTAATAACTTTTTTCCAAAATTTTTCTTTAAATTCCTGAGTCTGGTTCCCATTCGTTTCTGGATGTGTCCCACAAACTCCTTCTTCTCAACTTTAACTTCATCTCCATACGGTTTGGCCTGGCACAAAGCACTGTACACTTTCGAATCTCCATCTCCAATGTAATGATGGTATTTTACATTATACTTTTCTCGAGATCTTCTAAACATTTCCACAACTCCATCGACTTCCATCTTTCCAGCACTTCCTTCATGGTTTGCTGCACATTTATCTTGATGATCACTGAACCAGTCTTCATATTCTTCTGTGCCTTTTCTATTTTCCCACTTTAAACATGCTTTACAAAAACTGTTCTTGATAAATATGTCAAGAACTTGTTGAGAACGCAAGCCAATCAAACTTGAAATTCCTTGTAATGAAGAAAATCCTCTTTTTCTCCATGACCCATCACCAGATACATCTAGGCCTTGATTTTCAGCTGGTGTTAATGCTGTTTCCTTTTTGACGGCTTCTTGCATAGAATTTTGTGCTACCTCTTGAGTCACTTTGCTTAAATCTTCATTGAGATGGTCATAAAAACTATGTGCAACAGGTGGTGGCAAATCCATGATTCCGCAAAAAGCTTGCAATGCAGCATATCCTTGCCCAATTGCTCTTAGTGCAAGAAGACTGCGTCTGTTGGTTTCATAAGTATTGCTTTGAGCTCCAACTTGCTTGCTCGTGCTTATAATTCTTCTCTCTGAACAATTTTTGCACATAATGTTAAATTTGGAGCCAAGTCCTCGAATATCTTCTTCTATAATTTTAACTTGTCCTTTACATGTTGCACATACAAGAAATTTCTCCAGCTGTAAGAACAGAATGTTGATATCTATTATTCTGTTTCTTGTTTGTGACGCTTCTACAGATATATCTTTTATTTTCCCTGAAGTTGTACTTCTTTTCCTTTTGTTCGTGATTTTTGTTGAACATTCTCTGAATTTTTGTTAAATCCTTTATGTTTTTTTTTCTTCCAAATTTTCTCTTCTTTCCTGGAGCTCCTGATGTTCTATTTCTCTTGTCAGAATCCATAGTGGCTAATATCTAATCCTCTATAATGTTAGTTATTAAAAAACACAAATAAAAGTCACTCACTGAACTCACTAAATTAAAAATATTAACAACACTTTGCATAGTGCAGTTAACCTAAAATCGCTGTCTTCTACACTCTCAGTTAAAACAGTTCTACACAGCACTTTATTTACAAAAAAATTTTTTGTCAATACTGAATAAATTGCATTGAAAAATGCAGATTCAATTATATTCAAAACACTTTTAGTTTAAATCCCAACGACTATGGCGCTGACAGAACGTAAACAGATGAGATTTTAAACCATCTATATGTATTGTACGTATTATACTTTTGTATAAGTAGAGTGAAAGTAAAATACACGAGGTTTATACCTCGAGTTAAGTTTGCCTACTATGTCAATGTACATTTACGTTCTAAATTCAGTATTGTATGCTGTGAAGCATAAAATAATATAAGATTAACAATAGTATATCTAAAATGGATAATTTAAGAAAACTCACTAAATATGCAAAAAAGTGACTTCACGGTTTTAGCTGTATTTTCTAAACGAAATCGAATTTGGAAATGCGGTTGGAAGCATAGTATTCAGCGGAAAATTTGCTATCAAAGTAGTACATAAAAAAAATCGATTTTTCGACCCCCTAACCATGGCTTGTACCCTTAATTCGCACCATTAACCTTGGGATGATTTTTATCTGAAAATTGAGAAAATTTTCAAGCAAAAATGTATTTATCACTTTTTGTGTAAATTGCATCGTTTTGGAGTTATTTATGCTTGAAAATAGGGAAAAAAACGAAAAATGCTAGATCATTCCATATGTATGATGCCACCGCTCTTTTTGCATTGCTCCAAAAAATCTAAAAAAAAATCAGGGACGGGATGCCTAGGAAGACATTTCGATGGTTAACAAAAAAAAATTTTTTGCACAAGATCTCTCAGAAAACTACCCATATACATATATGCTGGGTAGGAACCCCCTAATTGTTTCGCTCACCAACCTCCAAGTACTGTAAGATATTATATTTTCTCGATTATAAGAGATTACATGATAATGTGCTGTAAAAATTTGCATACGAGAAAATCTCAGGAATCATTTAGAAAACTTGGAAAAACTAGTTTTAATAAACTATATTATTATTATAATATATTATATATTATTATTATAATATATTATATATTATTATTATAGTTTATATTAATAAACTATATTATTATTATTATTATTAGTACTAGCTGAGGGGGGGATTAAGCGTCAGGTACATAGGTCTAACACCCATCATATCTCCCTCTGGATCTGCAACCCTGACTTCAGTAGTCTTGCCCTTCTCCAAACGGAGGGGGTTAGCCCGGATTGGATTCCCCTGATATTGCAGACTTTTGGGATATGGTTCCCCAATTGCTGGGGTCATAAGTTGGCGAACATAGGACAAGTTGTCAGAAGGTGAATGGTCATCTCATGCGCCTGATCACACCATCTGCACTGAACACATGCCGTCAACTCCAATTTGGTCAAGCGTTACCTGAGACGGCCATGCCCTGTAATGATATGTACCAGGAGCCTGGCATCCCTTCTGTTGCCTCCACATATGCACCAGGTCCAGTCCGGCTTAATGACCTGGCCCAGCATAGCTTTTGCATGCCTCATACCACTGCCACGTTGTCAATCCTTTGTATACAGTATCCGCATCCATTCAACAACTACCTGCCCCCACACGGATTTAAATAGCAATCTCTATTGCGTGCTTTGGTTCCTGTATAGAAGAGTTGGCCCCCAGTACGGCGAACCTATCTGTGATTTCGTGTCCTCTTATCCCAGTATGCCTCGTTACCCAGAGCAGTCCAATTGTGTTCTCAGATCAGCATAGGGGCTATCTCGTGGGTGGCAAACAGGCCTGAATGTCAGAATAGATACTGATACGTCTATCCTGAGCGTCAGGTTGTTCAATCCTTCCGACACACCGAAGGATAACGTACACCTCTGATTGAGAAGCTGTGACGTGCCTAGGGGGATAAATGTGTATCTTTGAACCATCTGTGAAACAGATGGCTCAAAGACCGATAGTTGTGCATCTCCGCAGCCCAGTAGATTATCCCTCTCTATCTCCTAGTTCTGCCTCGATGGTATGAGTTGCATCCGATCGCATAGACAAGATTGGTCAGAAACACAGTACGTCGGAAAATCGGGTATGCCTCGTACCTTGTCTATACTTGCTCTGAGTCCTAGACCTATGCGCTGCCATAGCTGCAGCGGCGGTAATAGTGAAGTGAACGGTCTCGACGATAATCTAGTATCTTCATTATGGGAGGTTAAAATCACGCTGTTGATGGATGTATACAAAATCTAACAAAAATGCTGCGACTTTCCCTTCTTTTGAATAAGTATTTTTTTTTAATTCATAATATTAAATAATGGTCAAACCCTTGAATGTAGAATCAAGTTATGTAATCTCACTGTTACAAGATCTTTCGACTCATCTAGAAAATAAACCATTTTAAACAAGATTATGTGGAGGGGCCGTGGAGATCTGTGCAGGAGTATGTGGAGAGGTACGTGGAGGTTTTGTAGAGGGGCTGTGGAGATCTGTGCAGGAGTATGTGGAGCGGTACGTGGTCCTTTTGTGGAGGGGCTGTGGAGGGCGTGGAGGGTGTTTTGAAGCGGGATTAGTGGAGCATCTTGAATAGTAAAAAACTCTTTGTATAACATTTCGTCCTTATTTTATGGACATGATGTAGAGGTGATGTGGCGAGTAATAGGGCGTGGATGAGGGTGGAGTTGCAGAGTCGTAAAATCTCTGCTTACAACTATGTTTAATATATATATATAATTATCCCCCCATCCGTTTATGGATCCCATCCCTGTATATTAGTACCTACAGCCCAGAGATCTCTATGGCAAGTGACTAAAGAAATAATGGACCCTGGGGTTATAGACTCTAGATCGGGCTCCATAAACGCCCGAGAAAAATATTTTATGGGACCCGGGCTCCATAAAAGAAAACGGGCTCCATAAATATGCTCATGTGTATAAAAGGGCTCCATAAATCTGTTAAAACATATATATATATACACACACACGCACCGAATGCCCAAACTAAGACGTACACGAGACTTTCTCTCAGCCAAATTCATAAATTCGTCAAAATCTGGGGGCCCTAGGGGTTTTCGGACCAAGGAATCGAATGGCGCTGTCAAAAAATTCATAAAATGCCAAACACAAAAAGTAAAAAAATTATTTTTTCGAAAAATATTTGCGGTACGGCTTTTATGATAGTTTCTTGTAGTTTGTTCAATTTGGAGACTATACCACCTTTACCCGATAGCATTTCATGTAATAATATTTACGAGGGGTGTTCAAAAAGTAAGTTTCCCTGCTCCGGGAAAAAAGCAAAACACAATTTTTAGGTTAAAGTAACATATGTATTTATTGTTTGACTTATAAACTATTTTTCTACATAGTCCCCTTGGACTTAAATACATTTTTTATATCTGTTTTCAAGATTTGACAAACCTTGTTTATAAAAATCCGTGCCCTGTTTTTTAAAGAATAATTTAACGATGTCTTTCACTTCATCATTTGAATTGAAGTGATGGCCACCCAAACTTTCCTTTAATTTAGAAAAAAGAAAAAAGTCACTCGGTGCGAGATCTGGAGAGTATTCAGTGTGAATTTCGTTGCCATTAAGCCCTTTTGCAGTTAAAAAGCGAATAACTGCACGCAACTCACAGGTGGACACGTTTTTCACAGGTAGCTCCATGGTTTCCGAGCCGGTACTGATGAAAAAAATTTTTTCGGCAGCTAAGACCGGTTCCGCTCTTATCGGTATATCCTAAACTAAAACTATGTTCGGTCCCAGCTCGCTAGATGGCGCTGGGGCAAAACGGCAGACTAGGGAAACTTACTTTTTGAACACCCCTCGTATTTAACGCATTTTTGAAAATTGTATATTTTACTTTGGCTTGGACCGCAAACTCGCGTTCGAGAAAGCGGAATTGCGGCACTCGGAAAACGCCAGACTTTCCAAACTGTGACTCTAGCAAAGAAGCGGCAACTTCAACACGCAATATCTGAGCACAACTAAATAAAGCCAACAAACTATCTTAATCATTGATACAACATAATAGCATGATATTCATGATGTTTTCATCAATAGCTATTGTTTCCAAGTACATATTATTACTGTAGCGTACAACGTAATACATAATTTGTAGGCTAGAGAGCAATGTTTACAAATGGTGAACATCTGCGACGGCGTCCAGAGACGGCGCCAGTGCGACTTACGTCGCATCGTATGAACGCAGCGCGCGGAGTCACGGCCGTAAATGAGCTCGTGGTGTCGCGCGTATATGCGTATCTCTGCAGTACTTATTTTCAAAGAAACTAAGCTAAAGAATCATAGTTTTTTTACTGAAAAGTAATAATACCCAATTTGTCTTGCGCTTCCTTACTTCCTGTTAACACGAGATATGTTCTTGTTTACACGAGATATGGACTGTCCATGTTTTTTCCTCCCTAGGTGCGTAATATACTAATTTATGAAAAAAGTAACGAAGCTTTCCAAATCAGACATACTTTTATACTGTTACGAGTGAGAAATCGCAAATAAATTAATAAATAATACACAAAATCATATTTATCCATATAACATCAGACAGTAACGTTACTATTCATAGTGATTAATAATTAATTTATTGTTATTCTTAGAATTTATTATTCATAACTTTTTCTTGAAATCAAGGAGCGCGGGAGCGCTCCGAAGGCAAGTATAGAAGAAGCCTAAAGGAGCGACCCGTGCTACGTATACATTGAAATGGGTCTACGAAAAATTCAATGCGTTTTTACGTATATTGCGTTAGTTTTTACTATATAACATATCCCTCTTAATCGAAAGCCATTTTATTGCTCTACTCAAATCAAAACATTTTATTTAAAAAGATTATCTCGTTCAGAAGATATAGAGAGCTGAATTTTTTTATGTGCGATTTCCTTTTATACTTTTCTTCTCCTTATTCCGGCGTCCGGTTTGCAGCTCTTACGACACTTCCGGTTGTCGTCTATCTTACGCTTGTATATCTATATATATATATATATATATATATATACACACACACCCGTATCTGATCGATCTAACCTTACATACAACATGTCAGTATTTTTTTACATACAAATGTTATCATATCGTGAGTTAGTTAATAACACATTTCAAAGATCTCAAGAAGATGCTAGATTGTTTAGGTTAAGAACTTATTCTTAGCAATCTAAGAAGAAGAATTTTTATCTATCTATTATTTTATAGATATACATTTTACAAATGTTATCATATCGCGAGTTAGTTAATTAGTTATGTATTTGAAAGATCTCAAGTTGTCAACTGGTGATGAGAAAAATTGTTCTATTCGCCTATCAATCAATGGGGAAAATAACTTTCATTAGATAAGTACTTACTAGCTAAATTTTAAATGGCTAAAATCATTTTTTTAAACTTGATACTTTGTGAGATTTTTTATTTTTACAGATATTATATCAGAAGATTTTTTTCGAGTCATTTTGAAGATATATATAATTATAGCCAATAATGTTGAGGAGTTCTAATTGTGTACTGTCAGAAAAATCTAATTTTCAATTAACAAAAATGAACGAGTGTCCTCATAACCCTTGGAGTTATTATTAATGAACAAGAAAAAGTTATTTTAATACAAGAACAGGCACGTACTACTCAAGATAGAAAAACCAAACCAATATTACTATGGGGCAAATATATTATTATTTACGACACAATATTTTTCAAGACATATCTATAATATAATTATAGTGAAGTCAGTGCAAGTTTTCAGATCAGATATAATAAAATGTTTTGTATAATAAATGAAATAAAGTAGCGGTATGATGTGTTAAATGAAGTGTTTATAACAAATTTAAAACCTCTACTTAAAATCAGAATTTAAAATAATGTGAGATGTTAGAGCCTTGGTTAAGAAAAAGCCTTTTTTGTCTATACTTCAAGAAACTGAGTCGATATTAGTGCTGTGCTCTTGTACATATTTACTTAACCACGAATTAAAAAATTATGCCAAATGAACATTAAAATACAGAAAAAAGCAAAAATGATGTGTTATTGTTGTGAAAATTTCAACAAATAAAAGTGCTCAGTTAATCTAATTTTATAATTTTCTCAGGGTGGGAGACGTCAAAATGTTTCAGAGGATTTCTCAGTAAATATTTTTCTACACAAGATTCAGATAACTACATGATTTCTTGTGTATATCAACAATAAAAATAATCAGATATGTATTAAATGACTAAATATCTATTTTTAAAATATAAAATGTTGGTTACAAAAATGAACATTGACACTTTATGTTGATTTATTATTTTTCTTTTTAGATTATATGAGAAATTTCTTCCGGTGGAAGACGTCAAAATGTTTCAGAGGAGTTCTTAGTAATTTTTGCATATACTATAAACAACGGCCTGAAGAAATGGAAATCTACAAGCGTCCTGTACAAGAAAATAACTTAGAAATATAATAATAGTGAAGTCAGTGTAAGTTTTCAGATCAGATGCAATAAAATGTTTTGTATAATAAATAAAATAAGTAGCAGTATGATGTGTTAAATGAAGTGTTTATAACAAATTTAGAACCTCTACTTAAAATCAGAATTTAAAATATTGGTCAGACGTTAGAGGCTTGGTTAAAAAAAGCATTTTTTGTCTATACTTCAAGAAACTGAGTCGATATTAGTGCTGTGCTCTTGTACATATTTAATTAAACACCAATTAAAAGATTATGCCAAATGAACATTAAAATACAGAAAAAAGCCAAAATGATGTGTTATTGTTGTGAAAATTTCAACGAATAAAAGTGCTCAGTTAATCTAATTTTATCATTTTCTCACGGAGGGAGACATCAAAATGTTTCAGAGGATTTCTCAGTAAATATTTTTCTACACAAGATTCAGATAATTATTTGAAAAAGTATACAAGAATGTTAAGAAAGCTTTTATTATCAGTAATTATAGTTCATAAACTTTTGTTTTTAATTTTGCAAGATGTGTCTGATAGATTATTAATTCAAGTGGTTTCTAGTGAAAACTTCAACGAATCCAAGTGTTGAAAATAATGTAATTAATGATTGGCTTATGGTGAGGGGCACCGAATGATTCAGAGGAGCCATTTGTTCTGTGAATATACAGTACATGAAACCATAATATAAATTACTGTAATGGCTACTTTTTGAATCTGCAACCAACATTTTAATTTGCTAGCTGATTGAGATGCAATAGTATGATTATTAGATCTAGTACCCTTGCAAGTCTTTGATAAAACATTATGAAAAAGAAATATGTGGATATCAAAATAATGAAATGAGTTCCAGCTTTAGAATCTGCAATAAAAGGCTAAAGGTAAATTTTAGCACAAATTTATTAATGTAATAATAATTTGTCAAAAAAACAAAAGCAAATGGATGCATAAGAGTGTTTTGTAAAAAAACTTAGTATCAGGTTCTGTTACTTAAGGGTAGTTAACTTGGCAAACTTTGAGCTTCGCATTTTGTAAAGTCTAGAGGATTAGGTGATTTCAGAGAAATAGATGCGAAAGAATAGTTTTTAAAAAACTTTGTACCGCCCGCTGCTATGGAAATGGCAGTTGACATGAGATCTCAACTTCTCAGCCAACTTTGAGCTTCAAGTTTTATAAAAGCAAGAGAATCAGGAGATATAGAGATTTGAATTGTAATTCTGAGAACTTGTACTTTTTTCTTTTATTCCTTGCGATAGCTACAAAGAAAAAATATATTATTGTTATCGTTTTTAACAACTTTAAATTCTCTGTCGAAATACTAATAAAAGTTTAATGTTTTTATCCAAACAATCTTGCTCTCAACAACTATCCAACTCTCTACAAAGAACTTGACTGAAAGCTTAAGGACGCTTGCTCACAAAATGAGTTTCTATAGAATCTTATGAAACTTGCAGGGTAGATTCTTATTGTTATTATGTGCAACATCTGCAAACTTCAGAAAGCCTAGCAACACCGTTCATGAGATATAAGCTATCAAAGTTAGACAATTTAATACGGTGTCTTATGAAAAAGTCGTGAAAAAATTAACGTTTTCATTAATAACGCCAAAAGTTTTCTATAGAATTGAACGAAAAAGAGATATTTTACTAATGATGATATTTTAAATAAGCTCTCCAAAATCCAGAAAGCCTAGCAGCACCGTTTTCGAGATACAGTTGTTTAAAGTAGGTAACTTCGGCCGCGCGTGTCTTTGTGTGCGTGTAAACAAACCAATGGCGTGCCCGCGCGCTACGCGTGTGTCTACACAGACGGACCGCTTCGATGTGAATGTACACACCGATGAAGCAGCGCCATGTGTACGTGTACAGTCTCGCGTGAAATTTTGAGAGTGGGGAGACCCGAGAGAGCGCTAGGCGTACGACGTTCGACGCTGCGTACTTTTGGTTAAGATTGCAATGAGCAAGCGTCCTTAAATGTTTTTTTGAAACAATTATAATAAACACTTTTAAAAACTATTTTTTAAAGTATTTTCTATCTGTAAATTATTCATTATTATATTTTCTTTACAAAATATCTCAAAAAATGGTCCATTTCTATATCTTTTAAAAAATCCATTAATAAATTATTTTACAAAACTTCTACAATCCTTTACAATCTTTTGCAAGCAACGAGAAATTCTTTTCCAAAACCTTTACAATCACTTTACTAAAACTTTTACAAACGATAAGAATTTTTTCGTAAACCATAAGAATTATTTTCCGAAACCTATACAATATCCTAAAAAATTATTTACGTTCTATTTTATGAAAAGGAATTCTACGAATAAATAATAAATGTTTGCGTTCTAAAGTCGAAATAAATTTCTTTCACGCGGATACTGAAAGTCAAACCCAAAAAAGTTGTGAAATCAATTAAAGTGTAGTTTTATACTTAACAGACATTATTTATGTAGTTTTACTCTTAAAAAGTTGTGAAATCTCTTTAAAAAATTATTTTACAAAAGTAAAAACTTATAGGCAAGAATAAGTTTGGTTACTATTCTACATAGTTTGTACTTAACAAACATTATTTACTAAACTCTCCCACCCTCTCTTCCCTCTCTCTCTCTCTCCCACTGTACCAAAAACTTTAATGAGAGCTTAAATATTTGTTCAAAACAATCAACACGTTCTTTAAAAAACTAATTTTTTAAATATATTCTATCCACACCATTTGTCTATAGTCCTTTTATTTATTCTGATCTCATATATTCAATAACCACTCTCTACAAATGGTAAGAATTTTTTTCATGACTGTACAAATAACTTTTATTTATTCGAATCTCATCTATTCAATAAGCACTCTGCAAATGGTAATAATTTT
Source organism: Torymus aiolomorphi (assembly GCA_036365515.1). Classification (NCBI taxonomy): domain Eukaryota; kingdom Metazoa; phylum Arthropoda; class Insecta; order Hymenoptera; family Torymidae; genus Torymus; species Torymus aiolomorphi. The sequence goes on from CM070877.1 coordinate 67,711,823, forward strand.
TTTCATGACTGTACCACTAATAATATTGTTAATATAAAACTTTCTACGAAAGTATAAAATAAGGCAAGTATAGACGTTTTTTCTGTATAATCTATAAAATAATAATATTTATGTTTTTTTAAAAGAAATCAAATAAATACCAGTGAAAAAGTCTTTTACTTCCTTGAGTCATTGTATGCTGATCAAATTATATGTAAGTAAGTACATTCAAATTGTTCATTGCAAATCAAACAAATGAAAGTTGTGAAATCAATTATCAATAGTCAAGTAATGCAAACAACTCTCGGAAACAACTGTATGACTATTCTCAGAAATGTACTAAAATTTGTTCATCCTTCTATACAAATTAAACACAAGAAAGTACTGAAATCAATTTATTGTAGTCAAGTACCCATAAGTTAACTTGACTGAATAATACAACTTTTAGTAACTACTTAAAAATATTCAGTCAGCGGGCATAAAGTACTACTTAACGCCTATAACAGGCGTAATAGCTCCCATACTCCTACCAAACTTTATAGAACCTACGCACTTTACGCCCGTGTGGGCGAAAATTATTTTAATTATATAACTACTATGCCTTCTTTTTATTTCTAAAATTCATAAGAATTTTATCAGATATTTACGAAAAGTCAAAGCCTATATAAAAAAATTACATAGTTACCACCACATCTCCATTTTTCATTGATCTTTCTCAATTTTGAAATTTCTATAAGGCCGAATCCATCTCAAATCAGACAGCCCGCGTATGCCTATTTCACCTATCATGTTGAAATAAAAATATTTATGTTCTACTCGAAAAAATATTTTACACGTGTTTTTTTATTTTTTTGTTTCATCAAAATTTCATGCGTTCAGCGATGCCGAAAAATTCCGAGAAAATTCTTTCATTGAGAAAAAAAATTTTCAATGTGATTTTCAAACTGCTATTGTTTCAGCAGTTTTTCGAGCTTTTAAACGTGTAACACATAATTTCACTCAGTTTTGAGCCCTCTTTAACGGCCTTAATGTCATTTTCAAAAAAAATAAAAAATCCACGAGCTATGCACTTTTTACTGAAAAATTCATTTTTTAGGGAAGTGCCTTTTTCTCGAAAACCCCATGTTTTTTTTTGCACAATTTTTGTTGTCGTGATAGAGGACGGTAATGCCTAGCTAGACGTATTTGTGAGATTCGGTACTTTTTCCCTGGGATAGCGATCACTAATGAGATAACACACAAACAAATTTTTCACGCCTAATGCTTATATATAGTCAATGATATTAGAGTCAATGTAAAGGTATTTGTCTTTGTGTGTATGTAATATACAGGTACACATAACTATGTATTTATTTGTTATTTGCGTCTTTTTGATTTTTTATTTTTATACCTTTTTTTCATTTGTATACCTATTTTACTACCTTTGTTTTTCTGCTTCATTGTTCTTAATTCAGTAAGCGGACGATCAGCGGTCTTTGCTGTCAAACAATGTATTTTATCGTCACATGTTTTTTTAACCCATATATGAGTTTTTGAATTCCAGGATACTTTGGAGTTGTAAGCCAATCAATATTTTTTTCTTTTCTGAATTGTTCTATTTCAGCATCTTGTAAATGTATTATTTTAATAGCATCAGTATATTTTTGAACATGTATTGCAAAATCATTTGCGTTTTGAATAGCTTCTTCAAGGGGCTCTCGAAGATTATGCGAAGTAGCATAATGCTTTATAAGTCCACCCACACCATCTACAGCTCCTTTGCCGTGCCCAGTAGCAGAGAACAACCATTTTATATCACACGGTGCTCGTTTTAGTTCATCTAATTGAAAGCGATTTTTAAAGTGACTCGCAGCGCCGTCTGATACGATGGTAATTTTTTAATTGAATCACAACAATTTTCTTTCAAGAATTTTATAATTTTTTGTACTGCTAGCAAAGCATACGCTGAATCATGTTTTCGGTCATCACTTATAACTGCGAAACTTTGTGTCGAATCCCCTTGATAAGAGACTGCTGTGAAAATAGAAATTTGATCATTAACCCAATGATTTCCTTGAACAGCTTTATTATGAATCACAGCCCAGTTTTCAGCGAAGTCTATTTGAAGAACTAAATGATGTGAGTCTTTTTTAGCACTTTCTCTTTCTGTTTTTATAGCTTTGCGTTGTATATTTTTACATACATGTGAGTACTAACCCTCATGGTCCAAACCGAAAGTTCATCTTTAAAAGCAGAAATTGATAGTGTCTTTTTAATCAGGTTTCCATTATCCCACAAAGCATATGTAATTTCTTCTGTGCCTTCTACATCTTGCAGTTTTAAAACATGAAACGTAATTCCCTTAATCCCTGGACATAGTTTACATTCTTGTAAATAACATAAATCAGATGGCTCAGAACACATTGTTGCATTTATTATTTGTGACCGACTTTCATCCAACTCTGTGACGTTACTCCCTCTAAAATTAATTAAGCTCATAAGAAATAAATCATAATTTGCGCAATAGATACAGAGACAAACTTCTTTGATGGGGCTAAGTAAGACATACTTTGGTCGCAAACTATAAAATTTCGATTTTCCAATTCTCAATTCTGGATAATCATTTTTAAATACTTTATACGTCTCTTTTAAACTTCGAGTAAGAAAACGCTTAACTTTTTTCTCTTTTTATTGTTAACTTTAATTGTAACAACGTCACATTTATTAGGACTTTGTCTTGAACAATTAAAATCATCATTTAAATAATATTCCATAACAATTTTTTCCATGTTTTCATCAATCGGATGGCCTGAATATGCATCTGGTTCTGAATAAATTCCTTTTTCTTTAACAAGATTTCTCGATTTGTTGATCATATACATTGTTATTTCTGGAAATAAAGATAAAATTTCATGTTTTGTAAAGGATGAAGGTAGCAAAGTCAGAATTTTTATTTTTTCTGATACCGTAGAACACTTTTGCAAGGCTAGACCAAGATTTTGTATCCATTCTGTACAATGGCATACAGTTGATTCATTTGCTGTTATAGAAACGTCATAAACATTGTTCAACTTCACATCAAGGGTATTAGACAATGTTGAAAGTATTTTTTTTTTCTTCTTTGTTACGTAATTTTCAATTGATTTTTCATGTATAAGATTTTTTCTTTTAAGAGGCGATACAGAACCTAAGAAAGATGTACTTATTTCATTATTAAATTCTTCAATGCGTTCTGGAGTACTTGGTAAAAAATCTTCATCTCTATCAACTACGTTATCGGTAACTTCATTATCCGTTATAAATTCATTGTCAGTACTACTCACCAATTCTAAAGCACGATTGTAACAATGTTGACACAGATATGTAGAAGGTGTCAAAGGTAAATGAGGATAGAGGTGCTTCAATGGATGAGCAAGATTCTCAAGTTGTTTTAAACGTACGGAACTAGATTTGTAAATAATTTGTTTGTGTTTGTCTAAAAAGTCTGCACATTTGATTCTCTCTGTTGAGTAATATTGAGACATCGTAGTTGAGTTGATAAGGTGTAAATATGTAATAATTTTCCAAAAGATGATGGTTTTAAATAAGACGAGATGTGTGATATATAGCAGAAACCGAACTTTTCTTTGTAAATGTTAAGTCAAACCATATCCATCTAGCGGACAAATGTACTAGTACATATACTCCTATAAGTAGGCGCACGTACATGTATATTACATACGCACAAAGATAAATACCTTTACATTGACTCTAATATCATTGACTATATATAAGCGTTAAGCGTGAAAAATTTGTTTGTGTGTTATCTCATTAGTGATCGCTATCCCAGGAAAAAAGTACCGAATCTCACAAATACGTCTAGCTAGGCATTACCGTCCTCTATCACGACAACAAAAATTGTGCAAAAAAAACATGGGGTTTTCGAGAAAAAGGCACTTCTCTAAAAATGAATTTTTCAGTAAAAGTGCATAGCTCGTGGATTTTTTATTTTTTTTTTTGAAAATGACATTAAGGCCGTTAAAGAGGGCTCAAAACTGAGTGAAATTATGTGTTACACGTTTAAAAGCTTGAAAAACTGCTGAAACAATAGCAGTCTGAAAATCACATTGAAAATTTTTTTTCTCAATGAAAGAATTTTCTCGGAATTTTTCGGTATCGCTGAACGCATGAAATTTTGATGAAACAAAAAAATAAAAAAACACGTGTAAAATATTTTTTCGAGTAGAACATAAATATTTTTATTTCAACATGATAGGTGAAATAGGCATACGCGGGCTGTCTGATTTGAGATGGATTCGGCCATAATATTACGCATCTTGGGAGGACAATAGAAGTCTATAGAGCTGCTCTAGCAGGGGTCCAATCTCCCATACACACTTGGCGGGTCCGACGGTTTCCAGTTTACTGGTGGGCTTTGTAAATGTAGAATACTAAATTTTTACATAAATTCATTAACAATGTTTATACCTATAAGCCCATTATAAATAATTACATTGGCTCTAATTTTTAATTGATACCGTTTAAATATAATATCCCTACATGTGCTGAATCTCATGATTTACTTTCATTACCGAAAATATTTTTCCTTGTGTCCGTCTTTTTTAAACGGGAATGGGATAAAAAATGCATATAAATTTATTGTCTACTCAAAAGTGCTTTAGGTTTTATTAACCATTTTGTAAGCCACCTATTTTTTATTCTTTTCCGTCGTGTACATATCATATGAGATCTCATATGAGATATCATATGTGTGATGTTATCTGCAATTTTACATATTATGAGATCTCATATGAGATCTGATGCCCGATATTCTCTATGAGATCTGATGTCCGATATTCCCAAATGAGATCTGATGTCCAATATTCTCATATGAGATCTCATATGATATTTTCATGCGGGTTTGCACTTTCTATTCAAAAACAGAGTAATAAATTCAATACTGAGCCCTATTTAATATGTAGAAGCAACCCATTTATACATTTTATCTGATCTTTAAACATATGAATATTTATATGAAAATGACCATGTCTAGACCTTAAACTGCAAACCGTCGGGCCCGCCAAGTATGTATGGGAGATTGGAGGACCACCCCTGCTAGAGCAGCTCTATAGACTTCTATTGTCCTCCCAAGATGCGTAATATTATAGAAATTTCAAAATTGAGAAAGATCAATGAAAAATGGAGATGTGGTGGTAACTATGTAATTTTTTTATATAGGCTTTGACTTTTCGTAAATATCTGATAAAATTCTTATGAATTTTAGAAATAAAAAGAAGGCATAGTAGTTATATAATCAAAATAATTTTCGCCCACACGGGCGTAAAGTGCGTCGGTTCTATAAAGTTTGGTAGGAGTATGGGAGCTATTACGCCTGTTATAGGCGTTAAGTAGTACTTTATGCCCGCTGACTGAATATTTTTAAGTAGTTACGAAAAGTTGTATTATTCAGTCAAGTTAACTTATGGGTACTTGACTACAATAAATTGATTTCAGTACTTTCTTGTGTTTAATTTGTATAGAAGGATGAACAAATTTTAGTACATTTCTGAGAATAGTCATACAGTTGTTCTCGAGAGTTGTTTGCATTACTTGACTATCGATAATTGATTTCACAACTTTCATTTGTTTGATTTGCAATGAACAATTTGAATGTACTTACTTACATATAATTTGTTCAGCATACAATGACTCAAAGAAGTAAAAGACTTTTTCACTGGTATTTATTTGATTTCTTTTAAAAAAACATAAATATTATTATTTTATAGATTATACAGAGAAAACGTCGATACTTGCCTTATATTATACTTTCGTAGAAAGTTTTATATTAACAATATTATTAGTGGTACAGTCATGAAAAAAATTATTACCATTTGCAGATTGTTACTATTACTATGAGTTTATAACTTTTTCGTAATTATTTATTCATAGTATTAAATAATTAAACATAAATCTCCCAGCGTGAGAAAAGTTAGTAAGGCCTAAATATTTCACATAGTATTAGTCAAGTATGGGCAAGATGTGGCCTATAAGAAACTATATATGGGCGAAATATTGGCTTTATAATGCCACAGCGCCGGAGCCACATACTGTCTATCTTTAGATATATCTTGGGCAGCTATTGCCCATATATTGCTTATACAAATCAAATGTTTCGAAGAAATCCTATCTCGTGAAATCGAACTTATACCCCGCAGTTTTTTCAGAGATTCTTTCAGATTATTAAGCAAACCTAGAAAAATATTACGAGCAATCTTTTACTGGGTGATAGAACGTTCAAAACTGCAGCGAAGTGTTCTCTTGATTTTTTGTGATTTTATGTATTTTATTTTCAATAAGCTTGAAACTCTACTAATTGCTTGGTCGGTAATGGTAGGACTATGCCACCCCGTTAAGGTATGGCTGAAAGTATGGGCTAAAGAATTGCTGGTAGTATGGCTGGAAGTATAATGGTTAAAAGTATGGCTTAAAGAAGGTCGAAAATATTGGCAATATATTGAGTATATATTGGCAATATATTGGGAATATATTGGCAACAAATTGGCAACAAATTGGCAATCTCACAATCGTTACATACAAAATTATACACATTTTGTACAAAGTTCAAATTTAGATAAAGTTTAAACAAAGTTTAGACCAAGTCAGAGCAAGGTTACAGAAAGTCTCCAAGTCTTAATGAAAATCTCGCTTAAAGTGTCGCATACAACGTACGTTTATATGAAGTTTAAACAAAGTTCAGGAAAAGTTCAGGCAAAGTTTGTACAGAGTGTAGATAAATTTTAGATAAAGTTTAGATAATGTTTATACAGAGTTTAGACCAAGTTTATACATACAATGGTTATAGAGTATAGCTGAAGTCTAGATAAAGTTTGAACAAAGTTTAGATCAAGTTTATAGAATGTCTCGCTCGAAGTCTCGCTTGAAGTCTTGCTCGAAGTCTGGTTAAAAGTCTCGTTCGAAGTCTCGCCAAAAGTCTCGCTAAAAGTCCCACACGAAGTCTCGCTCGAAGTCTCGCTAAAAGTCTCTCTCAAAGTCTCGCTAAAAGTCCCGCTCGAAGTCTCGCTAAAAGTCTCGCTCGAAGTCTCACTAAAAGTCTGGTTAAAAGTCTCGCTGAAAGTCTCGCTGAAAGTCTGGTCAAAAGTCTCGCTCAAAGTCTCGCTAAAAGTCTGGTTAAAAGTCTTGTTCGAAGTCTTGCTCAAAGTCTCGCCAAAAGTCTCGCTCAAAGTTTCGCCAAAAGTCTCGCTCTAAGTCTCGCTAAAAGTCTTGCTCGAAGTCCGGCTCAAACTCTGGCTTGATGACTTTGAGACTTTCTATCAACTTCGTCAAAACATGTTGCAAACTATGTTTGAACTTTATCCAAACTATATCTCAAATTTATGTAAACTGTGTATAAACTTTGAATGCAACGCTTTAAGCGAAACTTTCTATAAATTTTGTCTAAACTTGCTCTAAACTGTACCCAAACTTTATCTAAATTATATCTAAAGTTAATTTAAACTCTGTATAAACTTGGTCTAAACTCTGTATAAACTTTATCTAAACTTTATCTAAACTTGATCTACACTCTGTACAAACTTTGCCTGAACTTTTCCTGAACTTTGTTTAAAATTCATATAAACCTACGTTGTATGCGACACTTTAAGCGAGATTTTCATTAAGACTTGGAGACTTTCTATAGCCTTGCTCTGAACTTGGTCTAAACTTTGTTTAAACTTTATCTAAATTTGAACTTTGTACAAACTGTGTATAATTTTGTATGTAACGATTGTGAGATTGCCAATTTGTTGCCGATTTGTTGCCAATATATTCCCAATATATTGCCAATACATACTCAATATATTGCGAATCTTTTCGACCTTCTTTAAGCCATACTTCTAACCATATATATCTTCCAGCCATATTACCAGCCATTCTTTAGCCCATACTTTCAGCCATACCTTAACGAGGTGGCATAGTCCTACCATTATCGACCAAGCAATTGGCAGAGTTTCAAGCTTATTAAAAATAAAATACATAAAATCACAAAAAATCAAGAGAACACTTCGCTGCAGTTCATTCATATACACAGTATATATACACAGTGCATATATACAGTAAATGAAAATGGGATGAAAATATATTGATATTAAATTATTTTTTGTCTCAAAGTTACCATTTATTCATGCGTGAACGATTGTAATAGAAAATAATATAATTTTCCTTTAAAAGGTAAAAGAAAAGAAAAATTTAAATAAGACCTTGCTTGTGTGTATTTTTCTACGCGTATCGGCGGTTAAGACAATGCTTGTATTAATTTTACTTGAAAGTAAGAAATCTTATATCAGGTTTGGGAAAAATTTTTAAAAAGAAATACATGCTTAACTTAAGCCATGAAATGTATGTTAATTACTAGTCCAGAAAGGCAGTAGTATTAGAACATGTTTCAGTATGCGGTTAATTTCAATGGGAACATTACTGAAGTAAGGAAGCGCAAAACAAATTGGATATTATTACTTTTCAGTAACGAAACTATGATTCTTTAGTTTAGTTCCTTTGAAAATAAGTACTGCAGAGATACGCATATACGCGCGACACCACGAGCTCATTTACGACCGTGACTCTGTGCGCTGCGTTCATACGGTGCGACGTAAGTCGTACTGGCGCCATCTTTGGACGCCATCGCAAATGTTCACCATTTGTAAACATTGCTCGTTAGCCTACAAATTACGTATTACGTTGTGCGCTGCAGTAATAATATGTACTTTGAATAAATAGCTATTGATGAAAACATTATGAATATCATGCTATTATGTTGTATCAATGATTAGATAGTTTGTTTACTTTATTTAGTTGTGCTCAGCTATTGCGAGTTGAAGTTGCCACTTCTTTGCTAGAGTCACAGTTTGGAAAGTCTGGCGTTTTCCGAGTTCTGCAATTCCGCTTTCTCGAACGCGAGTTTGTGATCCGAGCCAAAGTAAAATATACAATTTTCAAAACTGCGTTAAATAAATATTATTATATGAAGTGCTATCGGGTAAAGGTGGTATAGCCTCCAAATTGAACAAACTACAAGAAACTATCATAAAAGCCGTACCGCAAATATTTTTCGAAAAAATAATTTTTTTATTTTTTGTGTTTGGCATTTTATGAATTTTTTGATAGCGCCATTCGATTCCTTGGGTCCAAAAACCCCTAGGGCCCTCAGACTTTCACGAATTGATCAATTTGGATGAGAGAAAATCTCGTGTACGTCTTAGTTTGGGAACCCGGTATATATATATTTATATCTACCTATATTATATAGATGTTAGTGTTGTTTTTGAACATCAGCCCCCCTCATCCACCCCACCCCCCCTGACCGCTTCTCCGCCGCTCCTCAGCCCCCCTCAAAATAACGTAAAAATCAGTGTATTTCTGTGAGTTTTTTTATATTAAAATAGCCTCTGAGCCCCCTCACCCGCCCCTCACCCGCCCATCACCCTCCCCTCTGACCCTCCTCCTCCCACCCCTCGTACCCTCCTCTTACCACCCCTCATATTCACTTTTTTCTTTAATCGGATTTATCATCTTGGTATACATGCGACAAAAACCTTTTCTTCTCAAACCACGCGTAAAGTATTGTGTTTTCACATTGACGTCAGGGAGTCTCGCTTCGCTCGGGCCGTAGATAATTATAAATGGCATTAAACATCGGGAAAAAAATAGACATACGAGCATAGGCTTCGTAGTTTCTAGGAATGAGGTTATGTGACGTTTTCGACCCTGAAATTAAAAATTAAGCACAAATAACTTTCTGTAAGGTATATGGGAAAATTGTATATTGTCTCCAAACAATGAGGACCAGTGATATTTTTTTTAACACAAATAAGTCTATCTTTTCCATGCCACCCAAGAGGTAGATAGATAGGCGCGCTTTTTTTATAGAGGTTTCCCTTTTTTTTACTTTGAATTCATTTTCTATTAAATATTTCATTGCTTTTTCATAATAAAAAGTTAGTAAAAAATGGCCTATTCCTTTGTTAAAAAAAATGGAAAATTTTCAAGTATTACTTTTGTTATATTAAATAAACATATGTTACACTTTTATACATTTTTATAGTTATTTAATTAACATAAATTTTTCATACAGAAAATCATACAGAAAATCAACAAAGAATTATTTTTGAAGAAAATAACGAGACTGAAGCTTTAGAAAATTATAAAACAACAGTAACAGCATGGTTTGACTTATATAAAAAAGATAATTATGCAAGGAATATAAAATATGTTAATATACCTAAATATTACAACTTTAAAAATAAATGTTGGATCAAACGAAAAGGAAATCAAGAAAATTATATAATAGGTCGTTTAAATATTGTTTCTCCAAAGGATGTTGAATGATTTCATTTAAAATTAATTTTAAATCGTGTTAAAGGTGCAATTTCGTTTCAAGATTTACGAACGTATGAAAAAATTACATATAACACATACAGAGAAACTGCAATAAAAATGGGTTTAGTTGATGATGACTTACAAATAAAAAATATTTTTAAAGAAGCTTGTGACGTTATGTTAGGATATTAACTACGTCAATTTTTTGCTTGGTATTTACTATCTGAAAATATTAATGGTAATAATATTTGGAAGGTATTGCATCAATACTATTACCAAAAGGAATGACAAGTCATAAAACATTTAAATTACCTTAATAGAAAGTATAGAAAGTTCAATTTTTAAATAAGACTCTGATAAGAAAAAATTACGGGAAGTAGATGCAATAATTTGGGACGAAGCATCAATGGTACCAAAAAAAGCTTTAGACATTGTAAATAAAACATTAAGAGATGTTTCTAATAATAATTTACCATTTGGGGCGAAATTAATTGCATTAGGAGGAGATTTTCGGCAAATTCTTCCAGTTATTAAAAACGGTTGTAGAAACACAATTATCCAAGAAATAATAAAATATTCAGATATTTGGCCACTTTTCAATATAATGAAGTTAAAAAAAGATATTCATTCTAACAATGAAGAATTCGCTTCATTTTTATTAAATATTGGAGAGGGAATAATTAATCCATTCAAAGTACCAAACAGTTGGAAAACTGACGATGTTTGTTTGAAAATATATAAAGATATAAATTATAATTTATCTATAAGTAGTGTCATTTTAACGTCTCATAATGAAGATTCAACTATTCTGAATAATAAAATATTAAAATTGATCGATAGTGATGAAATGACTTATTATAGTATAGATACTGCTACATATAAAGGTGTTGATCTATTAGATGATAATATTTACATAAATTTTCCTATTGAATATTTGCATAATATTCGTGATGGTTTACCTCCACATAAATTAAATCTGAAAATTAATGCGATAGTAATGTTAATAAGAAACTTAAGTATAAATAATGGTTTATGCAATGGAACGCGATTAAAAATAACTAGACTATAGCTGTAGGAATCCTAATAATATATTTATTCAGAATTATTCGGAAAATACAGAGGAAATTATCAATATTGTGTGGAAAGAAATTTTTGATGAACAATTATAATTATTCTTATATTTATTATGTAATAAAATTACAAATTATTTTTTATAATATTTATATTAATTCAAGGTATATTAAATTAAAAAACATGGCAGACCAAGGTGATGTAAAACCAATACCATTACGTTGGGATCCAAAAGAAAAAAAATTTATAGTTCACACCATTGAACAAGCTCAAATTTTAGACGATTTAAATAAACAGTTGTTAGAACATGACCACGAGGACAATAATTATATGAACAATTTAATAGATGAATACAATAATCATTTAAACCAAAATAAAACAGAATTTTCAGTATTATGGGATCCAAAAAAAAAAAAATATGTAGAAGCTTATACATTGGAAGAAGAAAATCGACTGTCCGAATTAAATACAGAAATAGAAGAAAATATAATAGAAACAAATAAGTATAATGAATATTTAGAGGAGACATTGAAAGAATATAATTTAAATTATATAAAAAATCTAATTGAAAATTTTGTAGATAATTGGTCTGCTTTCAGCGACCTTCAAAATTGGTCTCCTTTTATTGACTTTTAAATTAAAAAAAAATGTATTAAAATATGTCTTAATTGGTCTGCTATCAACGACATTATTAAAAAATGTTTTTGAAATCGGTCTGCTATCAGCGACCTTTAAAATTAGACTCCTATCAACGATCTTCAAAACCAGTCTGTTATCAGCGACCTTCAAAATCGGTCTGCTATAAGACCTCCAAAATTGATTAGCTTTCAAAAATCGGTCTGCTATCAGCGACCTTCAAAATCTGTCTGCTATCAGCAACCTTCAAAATAGGTCTGACATATACATGTCAGTATTCAGACCTCCAAAATTGATTAACTTTCAACAACTTTAAAAATTAATATATTTTCAATGACTTAACTTTCTTTTGTTTAACCTTCAAAATCGATCTACTTTTAGAATTCAACGACGGTTTCGATTTAAGTTTCGGTCTGCTTTCAGCAACCTTCATAATTAATATTTTTAGCGTCATACTTTGAGCGGCCTTTGAAATCAATATGAAGTTCAAAAGCTTTGAATGACTTTCAAGCTTAAAATTTATGTTATTTAAATAACTATAAAAATGTTTAAAAATATAACATGTTTATTTAATAGAATAAAAGAAACACTTGAAAATTATACAGTTTTTTTAACAGAGGAATAGGCCTTTTTTTACTAACTTTTTATTACGTGTGCGTGCGTGTGTGTGTGTGTGTGCGTGTGCGCGCGCGTGTGTGTGTATGTGTGTGTGTGTGTGTGTGTGTGTGTGTGTGTGTGTGTGTGTGTGTGTGTGTGTGCGTGCGCGCGCAGAGAGGAGGCAAGCCCCGATGAAATACTGGAAAAGTAAAATTCGTTTGAACCAGGACCGAAACGTTTTTCATTGAATAAACATTAAAAACCATGTTACCCTTCAAATTACGTGTAAAAAACAACATTTTAAGCCCTCCAGGACCTGTATGTCTTAATATACAAAGTAATAATAGACTTTTCATTCTAACACTAACTTTTTCATTTTTTGTCAGTTTTTGTAGATGTTCTCTTAAGAGGGTGTGTTAGTACGGCTCCTGTAGTTACGACTGACTCTGTTTTACCGGCAGAACATGGAAAATTCAATATTTATTTACATAACATAGAATTTTCCATGTTCTGCCGATAAAACAGAGTCAGTCCTAACTACAGAAATACCACACCTCCTCAACAAAATCAATTGAAATTTGGTTTCATAATGGAATAAGCTATTTGTAAATTCACTTTTGCTTCCTCCTACAGGAAGCTATGTAATAGTAAAATTTTAAGTTGCGTTAAATCGCTGTAGAAACATGATTGGAGGTGTTAGAAGTTTGAGTCACCTGATTTTAGAAAAAGTCTGTCGAGATGTGTTTGAGTGTGTGTCTGTGTGTGTCTGTCGTGTATGTGTGTGTGGGTGGGTGTGTCTGTGGGGGGTTTGTGTGGGTGTGGGTGTCGGTATGCGTATGCGTGTGTGTTGGGGGGGGTTGTGTGGGTGTGGGTGTGCGTATGCTTGTGTGTCATAGTCGATCGATGTTAACCAGACAGGTCTTATTTTTTGTTTTTTTTTATTCTAATGCGGAAAAAATCTATTTTTTGTTTCGCCGATGTGTTTTTGTTTTATGGTGAATTATCGATTTTCGCAAAATTGATTTTTGCCTTTTTTCATGATAGGACTGAAATATTTGAATCGGGTAAATAGAAGTTCCAAGAGTATAAATTCCCGCTGTCAATTCATTAGCACGTGGATTCCTCAGAATTATTTTATTTTTTACTTTAATTAATTTTGCTTCCTCCTAGAGGAAGCTTTGTGATAGTAATTTTTTGAGTTGTTGTAAAAACATGTTATAATTGTTTTTCAAAGAGTTAGGAATCAAAATACGTGATTTTTCAAAAATGTCTGTATGGGTGTGTGCGTGTGTGTGTCTATGTGTGTGCGTGTGTGCGTGTGTGCCTGTATGTGGGTATACGTGTGTGTGGGTGTGCGTGTGTGTGTGTGCGCGTGGGCCTGCGTGCGTGCGTGCGTGCGCGGATGTGCGTGTGTGCGTGCATGGGTGGGTGCGTCGGTGTGCGTGCGTGCGTATTTTCGTGCCTGCGTGCGTACATGCGTGCATGCCTGCGTGCGTGCGAGGGTGCGTGCATGCGTGCATGTGTGTGTACGTATACGCCTGGATCTTAGCTCCTACTCCATCGATTTTAACCGGACAGGTCTCACTTTTTTTGTTTTTTTTTTGTGTGATGGTAGATCAAAAATTTGTTTTTTGATTCGCCGATGCGTTTTGGTTTTATTTCGAATTTTCGATTTTCTCAAAATTGATTTTTGCTTCTTTTTAATTATAAGGTCGAGATATTTGAACGAATGGATAGCATTCGAAAGAGCATTAAAATACGTATATTTTCTAAAAAAAGATTTCTCTAACTCTCATGGTTCTTTTGTTATTAACAAAAACGTGTTTTTTTTTTTTTTTTTAAACTTATAACTCCTAAACTTAACGATCAATTTTTTTGACAAAAATCATAATAATACAGAATATAAATAGCTATAATCTGTTAAAATTTGAATACATTCTGTAGGCTAGATTTTCAGTAAAAAATTGAAAAGTGAAAAAAATCAGTTTTGTTTGTCCAATGATTACAAGAGTAAAATTGACTTAATGGCTTCAAAATTCCTTTTAGAGGTAGATTTTTTATAGTTCTCGGTCGAGTTCTTTGGGCAAAATGATTAGTCCAGAAATTTCAGAAATATTTGAGGTTAAACTTTTTTGATCTTTTCTTCAAATCGTAATTTCTCGAGGACGGCTCCGTGTATCAGCTCCAAATTTATGGACAAATTTTTGTGTGATATAGATAATATGTGTGCGAGTTTTCATCTAGATCGTACTATTACTTTTTGAGATATTAGATTTTGAAAATTTCCGTATTTTATAAAGTAATTTTCTTTGTCGCATGATAATTAGAGAAAACAAAAATTAGTTTAATCATGTTGAAATTTTGTGGAGATATAGAGTTCATATATTATCATATAAGTCCTCTAGGTAAAAGAATTGTCTCATGATTTTTAGGTATATTTAAGATTAAAATTATTTTACGGTTTTTTTTGAAAATCGTAATTTCTCAATGACGACTTCATGTATCAGCTCGAAATTTATAGACTATTTTGTATGCTATATACAATACCTGTGTTAAATTTCATTGAGATTGTATGGTTATTTTTTGACATGTTTGATATTCAATATTTTAGTATTTTTGAAAATGACTTTTTGTTGTCGCACAATATAACTACCTTAAAATTGTTTTAATTTCTTTAATATATCGTGGAGATGTAGAGTTTGTATATTATTTATGGCCGAATCCATCTCAAATCAGACAGCCCGCGTATGCCTATTTCACCTATCATGTTGAAATAAAAATATTTATGTTCTACTCGAAAAAATATTTTACACGTGTTTTTTTATTTTTTTGTTTCATCAAAATTTCATGCGTTCAGCGATACCGAAAAATTCCGAGAAAATTCTTTCATTGAGAAAAAAAATTTTCAATGTGATTTTCAGACTGCTATTGTTTCAGCAGTTTTTCAAGCTTTTAAACGTGTAACACATAATTTCACTCAGTTTTGAGCCCTCTTTAACGGCCTTAATGTCATTTTCAAAAAAAAAATAAAAAATCCACGAGCTATGCACTTTTTACTGAAAAATTCAGTTTTTAGAAGAGGGCCTTTTTCTCGAAAACCCCATGTTTTTTTTGCACAATTTTTGTTGTCGTGATAGAGGACGGTAATGCCTAGCTAGACGTATTTGTGAGATTCGGTACTTTTTTCCTGGGATAGCGATCACTAATGAGATAACACACAAACAAATTTTTCACGCTTAACGCTTATATATAGTCAATGATATTAGAGTCAATGTAAAGGTATTTATCTTTGTGCGTATGTAATATACATGTACGTGCGCCTACTTATAGGAGTATATGTACTAGTACATTTGTCCGCTAGATGGATATGGTTTGACTTAACATTTACAAAGAAAAGTTCGGTTTCTGCTATATATCACACATCTCGTCTTATTTAAAACCATCATCTTTTGGAAAATTATTACATATTTACACCTTATCAACTCAACTACGATGTCTCAATATTACTCAACAGAGAGAATCAAATGTGCAGACTTTTTAGACAAACACAAACAAATTATTTACAAATCTAGTTCCGTACGTTTAAAACAACTTGAGAATCTTGCTCATCCATTGAAGCACCTCTATCCTCATTTACCTTTGACACCTTCTACATATCTGTGTCAACATTGTTACAATCGTGCTTTAGAATTGGTGACTAGTACTCACAATGAATTTATAACGGATAATGAAGTTACCGATAACGTAGTTGATAGAGATGAAGATTTTTTACCAAGTACTCCAGAACGCATTGAAGAATTTAATAATGAAATAAGTACATCTTTCTTAGGTTCTGTATCGCCTCTTAAAAGAAAAAATCTTATACATGAAAAATCAATTGAAAATTACGTAACAAAGAAGAAGAAAAAAATACTTTCAACATTGTCTAATACCCTTGATGTGAAGTTGAACAATGTTTATGACGTTTCTATAACAGCAAATGAATCAACTGTATGCCATTGTACAGAATGGATACAAAATCTTGGTCTAGCCTTGCAAAAGTGTTCTACGGTATCAGAAAAAATAAAAATTCTGACTTTGCTACCTTCATCCTTTACAAAACATGAAATTTTATCTTTATTTCCAGAAATAACAATGTATATGATCAACAAATCGAGAAATCTTGTTAAAGAAAAAGGAATTTATTCAGAACCAGATGCATATTCAGGCCATCCGATTGATGAAAACATGGAAAAAATTGTTATGGAATATTATTTAAATGATGATTTTAATTGTTCAAGACAAAGTCCTAATAAATGTGACGTTGTTACAATTAAAGTTAACAATAAAAAAGAGAAAAAAGTTAAGCGTTTTCTTACTCGAAGTTTAAAAGAGACGTATAAAGTATTTAAAAATGATTATCCAGAATTGAGAATTGGAAAATCGAAATTTTATAGTTTGCGACCAAAGTATGTCTTACTTAGCCCCATCAAAGAAGTTTGTCTCTGTATCTATTGCGCAAATTATGATTTATTTCTTATGAGCTTAATTAATTTTAGAGGGAGTAACGTCACAGAGTTGGATGAAAGTCGGTCACAAATAATAAATGCAACAATGTGTTCTGAGCCATCTGATTTATGTTATTTACAAGAATGTAAACTATGTCCAGGGATTAAGGGAATTACGTTTCATGTTTTAAAACTGCAAGATGTAGAAGGCACAGAAGAAATTACATATGCTTTGTGGGATAATGGAAACCTGATTAAAAAGACACTATCAATTTCTGCTTTTAAAGATGAACTTTCGGTTTGGACCATGAGGGTTAGTACTCACATGTATGTAAAAAATATACAACGCAAAGCTATAAAAACAGAAAGAGAAAGTGCTAAAAAAGACTCACATCATTTAGTTCTTCAAATAGACTTCGCTGAAAACTGGGCTGTGATTCATAATAAAGCTGTTCAAGGAAATCATTGGGTTAATGATCAAATTTCTATTTTCACAGCAGTCTCTTATCAAGGGGATTCGACACAAAGTTTCGCAGTTATAAGTGATGACCGAAAACATGATTCAGCGTATGCTTTGCTAGCAGTACAAAAAATTATAAAATTCTTGAAAGAAAATTGTTGTGATTCAATTAAAAAAATTACCATCGTATCAGACGGCGCTGCGAGTCACTTTAAAAATCGCTTTCAATTAGATGAACTAAAACGAGCACCGTGTGATATAAAATGGTTGTTCTCTGCTACTGGGCACGGCAAAGGAGCTGTAGATGGTGTGGGTGGACTTATAAAGCATTATGCTACTTCGCATAATCTTCGAGAGCCCCTTGAAGAAGCTATTCAAAACGCAAATGATTTTGCAATACATGTTCAAAAATATACTGATGCTATTAAAATAATACATTTACAAGATGCTGAAATAGAACAATTCAGAAAAGAAAAAAATATTGATTGACTTACAACTCCAAAGTATCCTGGAATTCAAAAACTCATATATGGGTTAAAAAACATGTGACGATAAAATACATTGTTTGACAGCAAAGACCGCTGATCGTCCGCTTACTGAATTAAGAACAATGAAGCAGAAAAACAAAGGTAGTAAAATAGGTATACAAATGAAAAAAAGGTATAAAAACAAAAAATCAAAAAGACGCAAATAACAAATAAATACATAGTTATGTGTACCTGTATATTACATACACACAAAGACAAATACCTTTACATTGACTCTAATATCATTGACTATATATAAGCATTAGGCGTGAAAAATTTGTTTGTGTGTTATCTCATTAGTGATCGCTATCCCAGGGAAAAAGTACCGAATCTCACAAATACGTCTAGCTAGGCATTACCGTCCTCTATCACGACAACAAAAATTGTGCAAAAAAAAACATGGGGTTTTCGAGAAAAAGGCACTTCTCTAAAAAATGAATTTTTCAGTAAAAAGTGCATAGCTCGTGGATTTTTTATTTTTTTTGAAAATGACATTAAGGCCGTTAAAGAGGGCTCAAAACTGAGTGAAACTGTGTGTTACACGTTTAAAAGCTCGAAAAACTGCTGAAACAATAGCAGTTTGAAAATCACATTGAAAATTTTTTTTCTCAATGAAAGAATTTTCTCGGAATTTTTCGGCATCGCTGAACGCATGAAATTTTGATGAAACAAAAAAATAAAAAAACACGTGTAAAATATTTTTTCGAGTAGAACATAAATATTTTTATTTCAACATGATAGGTGAAATAGGCATACGCGGGCTGTCTGATTTGAGATGGATTCGGCCTTATTAGAAGAGTCCTTAGGGTAAAAGAATTCATTACCGAATTTCATAGATATTTGAGGTGAAGACTATTTTAACACTCTTTTAAAATCGCAATTCTTCGGGAACGCATTTATGTATACTAGAAAATAGAAATCACATTCGCTACGCGCTATGCGCGCGTGTTGTGTACCTGCTTTTGTTTTGTAATAGCCATTTATTATTTTGAAGGTTAGAACCTTTTTTTTACATCGGAAATTTCACAAAGAGCACACAAATACCGACAGCTATACTACTAGAGACAAGTACCCTATGTGTGAAATTTCACAAAGAAAATATAATTTGAAGTAAAGGTTATTTAGGAATTTTAAAAGGTTTTGCCGATCATATTACAGCCAATTATTTTATTCATATTTTATACATAATTGAAAAATGAATACTTTTTAATCTTCATAAATTAATTCAATTCTAATTATGTCACAAATTGTTGCAAAAATTATAAATTTTTTTATTAAAACTTAATTAAAGGAATAAGTAAATTAAGTTTGAGGAAGCCACTGTCAAAGGAATTGGCAGCGGTTTTTAATCCCAAATAGTGGAATTATTACACGAATATTATAACATAAGTACAACTACATTCATTGCAACCGATGTATGTTTTCACTGCAGATGTATATTTACAATATCTTTAAATATTATATTTATATTTCTATTTGGCATCCTTTATTAATGTATTCTTGTGAAATAATGTATTTCGATTCAGAATTTTATCATTTTTGCTTTATCAAAGAGATGCATTTTAAAATATAAAAATGTTCAGTATTAAAGATATCTCCAAAACTAATCGCATGATATTGATAAAATTTTGCACACATGTTGTCTAATTCACATACATAATTGTCTATAAAGGCTATAGCGGGATAAGATGGTCAAAATTGCATTCACCTGGATTTTTTTTTGGGATTGACCATTCGAAAGTACATTATTAAAAACTTCTCTAGCCAAATTTTCAGCTCCCTAGGTGATGATTTGAGTCTCCTAACCTAAAAAACGTGTTTTTTCGAAAAAAAATTTTTCCACTCGACCCTTTCTTTAGAAAAATCTGAAAAAGTTCACAGACATGTGTTTTTGAGTAAGAAAACAGCCTGATTTTTTTCAGATTTTAAAAAAAAAAATTGAGCTGAGAAAAAAATTTTTAATTTTTCAATGATTTTTTAGGTTATGCAGCTAATTTTTGGCTAACTTGTAAATAATAATTTTTTGTGTATTTTTTCCCGTTCTTTCAAATGGCATATTTAAAATTCGAAAAAACCGATTTTTTAAGCATTTTTCCCATGTTTTTGGCACATAACTTCAAAACCAATAGCTAAATAAGTGTTTATGAACAATTTTTTTTCAATTTCTTTCTATATCTTCAAATTCCACTGTCAGAACTACCATTTTTGCATCAAATAATGCTATAAAATTAAATTATAAACATTTTTTTCGTGTTTTTTACCATGTTTTTGGAACATAACCTCAAAGAAGATCGTTCAATACGTGTTAGGACATACAAAAATATTCTAAAAATTTTTTTAATGAAAAAAATTTTTTAGAATTGAGTATTACTTCTCCGGTAGCTACAAAGGGCCTTTTTCAGGCGCAAGGAAACTGCATATTACAGAACTATTCGTGAATAGTTCCACCTGATATAGCCTTTTTCAGGCGCAAGGAAACTGCATATTACAGAATTATTCGTGAAACATATGAACATATGTATGTATTTGTAACTATGCATCAATATTAATTATTATGAGTTGGTATGCAGATAGTCAAGTGCCGCATGGAGTATATATTCATCTGTACTTCAACTACCGATCTGCATAATTATAATGATAAAAATATGCTTTAAAGTAACAAACGATTGAAATAGTTCAGTAATTGAATATCAACATGTGGGGTGCGTTTTTTTATTGGTCGTTTCGCTAGTGAACCGACTATTTCGGTCGATTCTGCTGTCTAGTTATAAAAAAAAAGAGTTGAAATACACAAATTGTGTTAAAATATAATAAAATAAAATAAAAAAAATGTTACTTTTCTTCTTTATATTTAACTCAAATTGTCTATTTTAACTAATTTATTTTGTTAATTAGACAGGAGGAACGACCGGAATGGTCTGTTCACTTGTGAAACGAACAGAAATAGCATGGGTTAGTATATCTATATATATGAGGAACAGCGGGAATAAGCACTGTTCCTCATATATATAGATATACTAACCCATGGTATTTCCGTATCTGGTCCTTATATTTTTTTGAGTGTAACGGGCCTATTGAAATGAGTTTGAGTGAGTATATTGTTTATCTAAAATGAAGAACAATACTTTTTTAAATACTTGCTACTAAAAAAGTACATCACAATTTCTTGCTAGTTGCAAGTCTCTCTAAAAGGATAGTCGAAAACTTATTAATTTTTTCTCAAATATTTAAGAACAACTTTTGTTGCAAAGCCAGCTAGTTTTTGCATCTGTTTTGTATGTTGTAAGTTTTTTCCGGATATATGTATGAAGAATATTACTATTCTTTTTTTTCTTATTTAATTTTATCAAAGGAAAGTATCGGTTATTTTGCACCATTACACAAACTAAATATTTAATTTCCAGGTTATACATTTTTAAAGTATGTTTTGGAAAACCACTCTGTAAACCACTGTTTATTGCAAAATTGAATTTGATAAGTACACGAACATACTATTGATAGAAATTGGTGATTATCAAAATATATGAAATCTACTAGCATCGAGTTTATTAAATATTTCATTTCTGTAAACTTTTAATGCTTTCTAGGTAAAGCGATCAAAATTTTTTTTTAATTTTATCTCATTTACCATGTTGTATAACCTAAACAAATCTTGAACAGTTTACTAATTTTTTTTAATGCGTTGTGAAATAACATTGTGTAATGTAATCATAAATTGAGCTTTTTTTGTCTGGAAAGTTTTTAAAAATATTAGATGTGGGATTTAAGAATTCGTATCCCTATACTTAATATCATCTTCTCATAAATAAAATGGGTTTTTCCAATGAGTAGAGGTTTTTATTAAATTGAGAAATGCACCCATTGTGCAACATATTTGGTAACTTAATTGATGATTAAGTACAATATTGTATAGATTTAATTAACTTTTAGTTTCTTTGAATATGTTGCAAATCCAATGAATTTTTTATTAACTAATAAAAAAAGATCAAATCTTTTCATTGAAAACATATATTTTATTTATAAGAACTTGCTATCAAGCATTGTCATGCACAGTTTTAAGCCTAGCCTACATATAATGAAATATTGCACTATATAATTTCACAACATGTTATTAGTATTGTAATAGTATTTTAACAGTAGTTAATATTAAAGGAAATTGATAATAATGATGGTCCAGGTTTTAAACAATATTATAAATAATTAAGAACATATCTCCTTTTTTTAGTGATTGTATGGGATTGTAATCACTTGATGTTGCTTAGCTTTCCGCAAGCAAGTTGCCAAAAAAGTATTTTTCTCTATTCCTCGGGCGAAAGTACGCGTTTTCGCCGTTTGTTTACCCTAGAAGAAGAAGCACTTTTGCCCACTGCGTGTGTCACTTGTTTCACGCGCGACCGAACGCTCTGTGAGCAATGTTTTGAATAGCCTAACCGCATATACGGTAGAGCGGATTGTGACTTTGCCGCGCAGAAGTCGCGAAAGTGTGCGACTTCGGCGTGGAACTGTCTCACATCGGGAGCGTGGTACTCTCAAGAAGGATGGTCTACTATGAATTCATATTTATTTATTTGGAAATATTCTCTCTCTCTCCCTATCTCTCTTTATCTCTCTCTCTACTTTAGCCTATTGGCGGAACATTATGATATTCGTACAAGTATTTTTATAAGTATTTTATTTGCCACATGTTCTCTTATTTATTATTTCAAAGATTATCTTTTTAGTTTTTTTGCATTGTTTTTTTTATTGCATTTGCATTATTTCTTTTGCATTGTTATGTTTTTGATAAATCTTTTATATCTCTTATGTATTTTACAACATAATGAACTAAATTGTTATTGTATTTTATTGTAATTGACTGAAATTTATAGTTTTATACCTTTTAATGTATTTTCTAATTTTTACCGAAAAGGGAGAATAAAGATTTATCTATTTATCTATCTATCTCTCTATCCCTCTTTCTCTTGACTCACATATGAGTATGTTAACAATCTGCTTGTTCATGTATTTTCGATGCCCGCCCCAACCAGCAGCACTCGCTACGCTCGTGCTGCAAATGTTGGGCGGGCATCGAACACACATAAACGCCCGCATCGGGAAAAAACAATTGCGACATAGATAAAATAAAATTGAAAAATAGAATCTGCAAACTACAAGAACGACGTGAAGTCGCTAACGCTATCAAAGCATAGGGCGAAAGTAAAAACATGGTTGCGCAGAGTTGACGTCACCAGGAAAGACGATGATTTTCGATTTTTCTAGATTGATTAATTAACGTACTTTCGCTCAGGAATACAGAAAAATACTATTTCTTACACGGGTGTTAAATGGAACTCCTGCATGCACGTGATATGACGGCCTCGGCTTCGCCTCGGTCGTCATATCACGTGCCTGCGAAAGTTCCATTTTCCCACCTTGTAAGAAAATCTACTTATTTATAGATAATCTCATTCTTACAAAGGTGTGCGTTAAAAGAAGTGTATTTAAAAGCTCTCTCTTAATAGAGAACCCTCTCTTTATAAAGGTTTCGTTTTGCTTAAATTATCTATGTCTATACTTGTACTTTCGCGTCAATTAGAATAGATCGTCATCTCAATTTCCGACAATACCTAACAAAAAACAGAATACAGTCCACATTTCAAGAAATATTTAATTTTTTACCATTCATTAATTATTATCAAAATAGTTTTAAGTGCATTATATTTATTGGTGAAAAAAATCATTTTAATATAAAATAATAATCAAATTCATTAATTTTGTGATAATTACATAATGGCTTAGCTTTAAAAAAGATTGATTATTACACAAGTAACTGCTTAAAGATCACCGATATTTTTTGTAATTATATTCATGATCCCATAATATATCTTAAATATTCTCCATTTTAGTTTTTACATCGAACATGGATGAATTTGATGATACTGATCAATGTTGCAACTGCTTCAAGCGAAATCTCAGTAAAATATCAGCTCAGATTAAGATCATTAATTCAGCTAGTGAAGTCGAAGCAGTTTGTGAAGCAGTTAAATGTAGATAATGTTGACATTGGGTTTAAACTTTGCGATAAATGTAGAAGACTTGTTTTTTTTGGGACACGAAAAGTAGAACCTTCAACCAGTGATCAAAGTCAGCCAATGTGTTCGCAGTCAAGCTCGGAAATACCCAGCTCTCAGAGTTCAGGGAGCGTTGTTGAGGTAGTATTAAAACCAACTGTAGAAAAAAAACCTTCCACCGAGTTTCCCCTCAAAAGAACTATGATTTCTCATACAGCATGTTGCGTTTGTAGAAACAAAAATAACTTGACATGTGTACCATTGACTGCAAGACTGCAATGTTTCAAAGAAATGCAAATCTTTATTCCAAATGGCAATCGAGTTTGTACCGAGCATTTAATAAAAAAACGATTTTTTGATGATGACCTGAAACTAATACAGATATACAGTAACACGAGTTTTTTAACTGCAGGTGAAATATGTTTATTTTCAAAAAAAATTTCAGATTTAGCCTCGAAAACATTTTTAGATAAAATAAAATCATCAGAGCTTAGCGAAAAACAATTATTCTCTTTTACTAGTCTTTCGACTGATCAATTGCAAGAGCTGAGAAAATTCTTAGTTTCCATGAGACCATCGGATTCTAGAGACGTTACACAAGCCTTGGTTATATGTTTATTTAAATTACGGACTGGATCGTTGAATAATTTTATTTCCTCTATTTTCGCAATAGAAAACGAAATAAATGTTTCAGATTTTTGTGAATCAGTAATTAATTCATTTGAAAAAGATGTCCTACCGAAATATTTTGTAGTAAAAAGTATTAAAAGGGAGGATCTCATACGTGATGACACTTCCATTTATGCAAAAAAACTGTTTAAATTAGAGAACGAGCTTGTTTTGGTTTTTGATGGAACTTACTTACGTCACCAAAAAAGTAAAAATAATGAATACCGAAGAAAGTCATATTCAGGTCAGAAGAAATATCCTTTGGCCAAGCCATTCACTATTTGCACCACAGACGGATTCGTTGTTGATGTCCCTGGTCCGTTTTTAGCCACAGAAAATAATGCAAGCATCATGAAGAAAGTAATGGATGATCCAGATGGTATAAGAACTATCATGAGAGAAGGTGATGTTTGCGTTGTAGATAGAGGTTTTAGGGATGTGATACCTTATTTAAAAAGTCTTGGCTTTAAGATTCTCATGCCTGCCTTAAAGGGAAATAGACCCAACTTGAGTACGACTAAATCGAATAAATCTCGTTACGTTACGAAATTGAGGTGGATTGTAGAGGCTGTTCATGGTATTCTTGGTAAAAAGTATAAGCTTCTACATCAGCAATTAGATAATAAACTTTTACTAAAAGCTGGTGCATATTGTAGAATTGCATGTTTTCTCAACAACCTTTTTGGTAAGCGTTTGAATAGCGATAAAGATGACGGTGGCTTACAAGGTATAATCACCGAAAGAATGTTAAATTCTAATCAAAGTGAAAATACTTTAGCATTAGAAGCTAAGACAACCAGATGGTCTAGACGGCCCACTACTACGATCAAGCTAACATCCCAAGAAATCATTGACTTTCCGGAGATGACTGAAAGAGATCTCAAAATATTTTTTTCAGGTACCTATCAATTAGGTCAAGCCGTGTGTTATTTGGCTGAGTTAATGGATGATAGTAACAATATCAATTTGGAATATATTAAGATCAAACCAAATATCATTAAAGTATTAATAAGGTTCAGGCATATTAACAGTAAAACTTACAAATGCTACATCAAATACACACCTAACTCAATTGGATACAGCGGTATCCTACGCCATGCGTGTGACTGTGCCAATGGATTACGAACTGTAGGATCCTGTTCTCACATTGCTGCAGTCATATATTATCTCAGTAATGCAAGATATAAGTAAAAAATTATTAGACCAGCGAAAGTTCTTTCCGAATTATTTACTACTTCAGATATTGGTCCTGTAATAGACGAAGATAGTGACGAGGATTAAAAATATTATTATAATTCAATATTAAAAATTATTACTCATGTAATTTTGTCAAATAGAACTTCTAAAAACAATTCTCGCAAGAATAAAGGTCAAATATGAAATGGTACATACTTATTTTATTGTTTTAATAAAAGCACAAAAATATTCATAACATATTTATAATAATTAATTTCTATTAGAAATATTTACTCATTTTCATTTATCTACAAATGAATTTGAATAAAAATAATTAATTAAAAGGGTATATCAGGCCCTTTGTAGCTACCGACGAAGTAATACTCGATTCTAAAAATTTTTAGAATATTTTTGTATGCTCTAACACGTATTGAACGATCTTCTTTGAGGTTATGTGCCAAAAACATGGGAAAAATGCTTAAAAAATCGGTTTTCTCGAATTTTGAGTATGTTCCGGCTCGAAAACGCAAATTCGGACACCGCCATTTGAAAGAACTGGAAAAAATACACAAAAAATCATTATTTACAAGTTAGCCAAAAATTACCTACATAACCTAAAAAATCATTAAAAAATTAAAAAATTTTTCCTGAGCTCAATTTTTTTTTAAAAATCTGAAAAAAATCAGGCTGTTTTCTTGCTCAAAAACACACGTCCGTGAATTTTTTCAGATCTTTTTAAAGAAAGGGTCGAGCGTTAAAAATTTTTTTCGAAAAAATACGTTTTTTAGGTTAGGAGACTCAAATCATCACCTAGGGAGCTGAAAATTTGGCTAGAGAGGTTTTCAATAATGTACTTTTGAATGGTCAATCCCAAAAAAAATCCAGGTGAGTGCAATTTTGACCATCTTATCCCGCTATAGCCTTTCCAAATGATAAATCGAACCGTTCTCGAGAAATTGCGATTTGAAAAAAAGGATAACAAAATTTTAACCACAAATATCTTTGAAATTTACGAACCAATCCTTTCACGGAAAGAACACATCTAAATCGTATCCATAATATACCCTTAGAAGCATTTTCAAAGGGATTAATCTAATTTTACTATAGTTATCTTGTGACAAAGAAAATGACTTTGTTTTTTATGAATTATTTTTTTCTCCAAAAATAATCGATAGAAAAACCTAAAAAATTATCAAATTATAGTATTTAATATTCTTTATGAGCGATAAGATATTCATATAGGTATCTTATTCAAATTCTAAATGTTACCCGTTTATAAAAAATTACGTTTTCATTAATAACTTTTGATTCAATATATCTATAGGCATTATTTTTCTTTTTAAACTGTAGAGCAGTTTATTCCGCATCGAGTGGATCCATAATAAATCATGAATATTAATTTTAAATATTATAAAAATGGAAAATTAAAATTTTTTAGGTTTAAAAATCACAATAAAAATAAAAAATTTATCATAAGTAGAATATTGACCCCAACTCTGTAAGGAAAATCTTAAAAATGATCCCTGTCTGGTTAAAATCAGTAGTGGATCATGGATATCAACACACAGACACACATACACGCACACACGCACGCACGCACGCATGCACGCACACACACACACGCACGCGCACACCCACCCACCCACACATCCACCCACACCTACACACCCACACACACACCCACCCACCCAACACACACACACAGTTTACTAACATAGGGACAAAGCCGACCTACACTAAAGGACGAAAGTCGTCCGTAGTAGATCTGACCTTTGTCGACCCCAGATTAAGTCGGGAAGGCTCATACTGGCAAGTCAGTGATCGATACACTGGCAGCGATCACCGAGCTCTCAGGTACCAGCTCCACCCGACAGGCAAAACAGCCAATATGACCCGGACGCCGAAGAGAGAGAAATGGGCACCAGCTACTTTCGACAGGGAAGTTTTTCTCTGCTTTCTGGAAGGAGCAGCTGTCGAAGGAACAGCTGAGGTTAGGGCTCAAAGCCTCTCGGGGACGATCACAGCGGCATGCGATGCCTCGATATCCACAAGGACGAACCACCGGGGACGATTCGTGCTAGGAGGCTGCACCAAAGAGCAGTCCGTGGACCGCTGTATGATCAATTAACAACTAGATATGAGCAAAAGAGGAAAGAGCTGAAAATTACCATCAAGACAGCCAAAAGAAAGTGTTGGCAGGACTTCTGCGAGGAAGTGGATAGTGACCCGTGGGGACGGCCGTACAAAACGGTCATAAATAAAATCAATTCCAGAGGTACCAGTGCTCCCTCCTGTCCAACCTTTCATGATAGAGTAGTCCAAAATTTATTCCCACAACACCAGGAAAGGCAACATGGCACTGGTCTGACAGAAAGAATCGGTACAGCCGAGTGTTGGCTTGGTGACTGCTGTTGAGCAGTCACCGAATCAGAAGTGAAGATAGCGGCCAAAAAGATTGCCATAAGAAAGGCCCCAGGACTGGATGGCGTTCCTGGTTTAGCTATAAAGACTGCAGCTCTGGAAGTTCCTTGCATATTCAAGGACACTTTCAATGCATGCCTAAGTGAAGTAATATTCCCGGCACAGTGGAAGATACAGAGGTTGGTACTCCTTCCTAAGGGAAATAAACCTCCGGATGAACCATCCGCGTATCGGCCACTCTGCATGTTGGATATAGACGGAAAATTTTTTGAACGTATCATATCCGTCAGACTGGAGGCAGCTATACAACAGATCGGCGGCTTGTCTGATAACCAATTCGGCTTTAGGAAGGGTCGATCAACGATCGATGCTATCGATAGGGTGGTGTCAGTAGCTGAGAACGCCATTAGTGGTAGCCGGTGCAGAAAACCCATGTGTGCTATAATTGGTTTAGATGTACGAAACGCGTTTAACACGGCCAGGTGGGATAAAATCATGCTCGCATTGGAAGACCTAAGCGTGCCACTGCACCTTCGAAGAGTAATCTCGAGTTACCTAACTGACCGCCCGGTTCTCTATGATACCGACGACGGTACGCATTCTTATAAGATCACAGGAGGCGTGTCGCAGGGCTCTGTACTAGGATCCCCAATCTAGAACATCCTGTACAACGGATTGCTTAGGCAACCGCTCCCATATGGGGTGTCGATAGTAACTTACGCAGATGATATTGCTCTCATTATCGTTGGGAAAACCATCGAAGATGTGCAATACCTCGGAGATACGGCAATCGAGGTAGTAGGAGATTGGCTGAGCGACCATGGACTCAGTCTTGCTGCCGAAAAGACCGAGGCAATGCTCCTTGTCAGAACAAAAAAGAGAGTCTACGCCACTTTTACGGTCAACGACGAGAAGATCAAGACAAGGCACAACATGAAGTACCTAGGAGTCACAATAGATGCGTGGATGTCGTTCGAAGACCACCTTAGGAACGCAGGATTAAAGGCATCAAAAGTGGCTCGAGCACTCGCAGGCATCATGCCAAACATAGGAGGGCCGAAGCAGCCACGACGGTTGCTTCTTTCATCGGTGGTTTACGTTAATGCCATACGTAGTAACCCAAGCTATGGTGCAGCTTGCTGAAGGGCCTGCAGGGCAATCGCGCTGAGTGGACGGAGAGGAGACCCGGACTCGTGACCTTTTATCTCACCCAGGTACTAACCGAGCATGGCTGCTTTCGCAGCTACCTGAAGAGAATTGGAGTGTACTAAATCGTGGAGTGCCCAACATGTCCTCAAAGTAATGAGGACATTGGACACGCTTTGTTCATATGCCCCAGGTTTCTGGAAGAGAGAGAAAGGTTTCAGACCTTATGGGAAGGCCCCTTAACTCCCGACGGCATCGGGAAATGCTTACTCTCTTCGCAGAGAGGATGGGATGCTGTTATTGATCTCGTCACCGAGGTGGTGCACAGATTGAACTCCATAAGGCGAGAAGAAGAAAGAAGAGGAAATCGTCTCACAGAGGACCAGGCGGGGTAGAGGGCCGTAGAGGCTGCAACTGCCCTCCGCGAAGTAATACCTCACGGCGGTTTCCGCGGGGGGAATTACAGTCGGGGGGAGGCCCTACTATAGAACAACAGCAGCGGGTTTTAGTAGGTATTGCCAGAAATGGTCGAGTCCTACATAACATCTCGTATGCGTAAATGCATTATTCCTAACCTCCTCCAAAAAAAAAGAAAAAAAAACGAAAAAACACACACACACATACGTACACGCACGCGCACGCACACGCACACACACACCTACCCACACACACACACACACACACACACACACACATCCATACACATTTTTGAAACATCACGTATTTTGATTCCTAACACCTCGAACAACAATTATAAAATGTTTTTAAAACAACTCAAACAATTACTATCACAAAGCTTCCTTTAGGAGGAAGCAAAATTAATTAAAGGAACAAATAAATTAATTTTGAGGAAGCCACGTGCTAATGAATTGACAGCGGGATTTTATACTCTTGGAACTTCTATTTACCCGATTCAAATATTTCAGTCCTATTATGAAAAAAGGCAAAAATCAATTTTGCGAAAATCGAAAATTCACCATAATACAAAAACATATCTGCGAATCAAAAAATAGATTTTTTTTCCGCATTAGAATAAAAAGAAACATAAAAAATAAGTCCTGCCTGGTTAACATCGATCGACTATATACTAAGATAAAGCGGTATACGTACACACAGACACACACGCAGATGCACACGCACACCCGCACACACCCACACCCACCCGCACTCACACACACACACCCAACCACCCACACACACCCACACACACACCCATACACACACACCCAGACACACACACATACCCGCACACATACACATCCATACAGACATTCTTGAAAAATCACGTATTTTGATTCCTAACACGTCGAAAAACAATTATAAAATGATTTTACAACAACTCAAAAAATTACTATCACAAAGCTTCCTCTAGGAGGAAGGAAAATTAATTAAAGGAAAAAATAAATTAATTTTGAGGAAGCCACGTGCTTATGAATTGACAGTGGGATTTAATACTCTTGCAACTTCTATTTACCCGATTCAAATATCTCATTCGTATCATAAAAAAGGCAAAAATCAATTTTGCGAAAATTGAAAATTCACCATAAAACAACAACATATCGGCGAATCAAAAAATAGATTTTTTTCTGCATTAGAATAAAAAAAAACATAAAAAATAAGTCCTGTCTGGTTAACAGCGATCGACTATATCCTGTGATGAAGCGGTTACGTACACACAGACACAGACACACACACCCACACATGCACACACACACACACCCACACCCACACCCACACACACACCCACACACACACACACATCCACAGACACACACATACACACGTACACACACACGCACACACGCACGGACACAAGCGCACACACACGCACACACGCACTAACGCACACACGCGCACACACGCGCATACACCCACTCACGCACGCACGCACGCACGCACGCACACACACACCCCAGACACACAGACACACACACACACATCTCTACAGTCTTTTACTAAAGTCATGTGATTCAAATTTCTAACACCTCCAATCATGTTTCTACAGCAATTTAACGCAACTTAAAATTTTACTATTACATAGCTTCCCGTAGGAGGAAACAAAAGTGAATTTACAAATAGCTTATTTCATTATGAAACCAAATTTCAACTAATTTGGTTGAGGAGTTATGGTATTTCTGTGGTTAGGACTGACTCTTTTTTATCAGCAGAACATGGAAAATTCTATGTTATGTAAATAATTATTGAACTTTTCATATTCTGCCGGTAAAACAGAGTCAGTCGTAACTACAGGAGCCGTACTACCACACCCTGTTAAACGAATGTCTACAAAAACAGACAAAAATTGAAAAAGTTAGTGTTAGAATGTCTATTGTTACTTTGTATATTAAGACATACTGGTCCTGGAGGGCTTAAAATGTTGTTTTTTACATATAATTTGAAGGGTAACGTGGTTTTTAATGCTTATTCAATGAAAAATGTTTCTGTCCTGATTCAACCGAATTTTACTTTTCCAGTATTTAATCGAGGCTTGCCTCCTTCTTGTATTTATTTACATATACGTATTATGTCCACCTTCCATTATTTGAACATATAAAAATTGGACGATAGGGAGGGTCAACCCTTCAAAAATAAACAAAAAAAATATAGAATATGTAGTGTTGTGTTTTTTTTTGTTTATTTTTGAAGGGTTGACCCTCCCTATCGTCCAATTTTTATATGTTTATTTACATATATATTTATATGTATATATATATATATATATGTATATATATATGTATATATATATGTATATATATATATATATATATATATATATATATATATATATTTGTAAGCAGAGATTTTACGACTCTGCAACTCCACCCTCATCCATGCCCTACGACCCCGCCACATCACCTCTACACCGCGTTCACAAAATAAGGACGAAATTTCTTCAAAGAGTTCAAGATACAATTCAAGATGCTCCAGCAATCCCCCTCCAAAACACCGTCACGCCCTCCACAGCCCCTCCACAAAAAGACCACGTACCTCTCCACATACTCCTACATAGACCCCCACAGCCCCTCCACAAAACCTCCACGTACCTCTGCACATCCTCTTGCACAGATCCCCACGGCCCCTCCACATAATCTTGTTTAAAATGGTTTATTTTCTAGATGAGTCGAAAGATCTGGTAACAGCGAGATTACATAACTTGATTCTACATTCAAGGGTTTGACCATTATTTAATATTATGAATTTAAAAAAAAGATATTTAGTCAAAAGAAGAGAAAGACGCAGCATTTTTGTTACATATTGGAAAGGAAAAAATTCATTTATTTAGAGTACTAAATAGTTGGAAAACTAATGATTTTTATTTAAAAATCTATAAAGATATAAATTGTAATACATCCATTAACAGAGTGATTTTAACCTCCCATAATGAAGATACTAGATTATCGTCAAGACCGTTCACCTCACTATTACCGCCGCTGCAGTTGTGGCAGCACATGGCTCTAGGATTCAGTGCAAGTAGAGACAAGGTGCGAGGCATATCCGATTTTCCGAGGTACTGTGACCAATCTTGTCTATGCGATCGGATGTAACCATACCATCGAGGCACGACTGGAAGACGGAGAGGGATAATCTACCGGGCTGCGGAGATGTACAACTATCGATCTTTGAGCCATCTATTTCACAGATGGTTCAAAGACACACATTTATCCCCCTAGGCACATCACAGTTTCTCAATCTGAGGTTTACGTTATCCTTCGGTGTGCCGGAAGGATTGAACAACCTTAACGCTCAGGTCAAACATATCAGTATCTATTCTGACATCCAGGCCTGTTTGCCACCCACAAGATAGCCTCTATGCTGATCTGAGAAACGCAATTGGACTGCTCTGGGTAACGGGGCATACTGGGATAAGAGAAAACGAAATCGCAGATAGGTTCGCCGTACTGGGGGCCAACTCTTCTATACAGGAACCAAAGCACGCAACAGAGATTTCTATTTAAATCCATGTGGGGGCAGGTAGTTGTTGAATTGATGCGGATACTGTATACAAAGGATTGACAAGGTGGCAGTGGTATGAGACATGCCAAAGCTATGCTGGGCCAAGTCATTAACCCGGACTGGACCTCGTGCATGTGTGGAGGCAACAGAAGGGATGCCAGGCTCCTCCCTACTAAAAATAATCTTATGCTTTATCCCGAGATTAGTCACGTATCAAATCACATGCCTAGTCATATATCTATCAGCATGATAAAATAGGGCTGATTAATCACCTTCCCGTCCCTTGATTAAGTATGTACTTGATTACATGATTACGGAAAAAAATGTTAGTTCTGTATTATTCGTTACAGGATTTAGCATATTATTTAGCACGTGAAATAGAATTTATTAAGACAGATGATTGCGCACGTCATTTCTTTATGACTTCGTATGTGACTTACTAAAAAAAATTTATACTTTATTGCTCATCACGTCGTTAGACATATAATTTAGCCTATGTTTTAGTATGTATACAGGCAGATAAAGTGATTTTGCATATGATTTTGTACATGATTACAGAAAAATAGTGGGTCTACATTATACATTCCGTGATTCAGTATATTATTTAGCGTGTGTGATAGAACGTATTTAGACACATGTTTATGCATATGATTTCACACGTGATTTTGTACGTGACTTACCAAAAAAATGTTATACTTCGTTGCTCATCATGTCGTTAAGCATATGATTTTGAACATGATTACGGAAAAATTTTGTGTCTGAATCATTGAAGAACGTGATTCAGCATGTTATTTAGAAATGAAGTAGAACATTTTTTTTGCTAAGTCACGTACATAATCATGTGTGAAATCACGTGCATAATCATTTGTCTAAATACGAACTATTTTACATGCTTAATAATATGCTGAATCATGTAACGATTAATGCAAACGTAAAATTTTTCCGAAATCATCTATCAAATCACATTATAATCACATGCTTAATGATGTGCCAGAACACATATTGAAACACAGACTAAATCATATGCCTAACGACGTGACGAGCAATGAAGTAGAACATATTTTTTTGCTATGTCACATACATAATCATATGTGAAATCACGTGCATAATCATTTGTCTAAATACGTACTATTTTATACGCTTAATAATATGCTGAATCAGATACTGAGTAATTGAGACACAAAATTTTTCCGTAATCATGTAATAAAGCATATGCAAAAACACTTGCTTAATCATGTGCGTGAACCCATTCTAAACCAGTTATGAATCACATACTTAATCAAGTGACGGGAAGATGATTAATCAGCCCTATTTTATCATGCTGATAAATATATAACTAGGCATGTGGTTTGATACGTGACTAATCTCGGGATAAAGCATAAGATTATTTTTAGCAGGGCTGGTACATATCATTACAGGGCATGGCCGTCTCAGATAACACTCGACCAAATTAGGGTTGACGGCGTGTGTTCAGTGCAGATGGTGTGATCAGGCGCATGAGATGACCATTCACCTTCTCAAAACCTGTCCTGTATTCGTCAACTTATGACCCAGCTATTGGGAAACCATTTCCCCAAGTGGTATTTATGATGATGAGAGCTCAA
This sequence comes from Torymus aiolomorphi, assembly GCA_036365515.1. Lineage (NCBI taxonomy): Eukaryota > Metazoa > Arthropoda > Insecta > Hymenoptera > Torymidae > Torymus > Torymus aiolomorphi. Next base: position 67,746,929 of record CM070877.1, read on the forward strand.
CATCTTGGCCAACTTTGAGGTTCACATTTTGTAAAGGCTAGAGGATCAGGTGATTTCAGAGAAAATGGATGCGAAAGAGTATTTTGTAAAAAACTTTATACCAACTGCTGCTACGGAAATGGTAGTTGAGATGAGAGAACTCAATTGGCCAACTTTAAGCTTGACATTTTGTCAAGCCTAGAGTATCAGATAATTTCAGAGGAAACGAATGCGAAAGAGTATTTTGTAAAAATACTGTGTACCAGCTACTGCTATGGAGATGAGAATTGACATGAGAACTCAACTTCTTGAAAACTTTGAACTTATTCTAGTTTTATAAAAGTAAGAGAATCAGATTGATACTGAAACTAGCAGCCCAGATTTGGCAGCTGCAAGGGATAAATAATTATAGCTCAGATGGTCGCCCCGAACCAAATATTTTCAATTATAGTAACTTTTGACATATTAATACACCAAATCAATCTATAATGTAAGAAAAATTTGTTTCAGAAGACCCTGAAGCATGTTTTTTCCTAGTAGCTGCTAAGTTTGAGCTGTTATCTTCAGCGTCGTAGAATGAGGTGATACCAGAAATTTGAATTGTCATTCTGAAAACTGGGCTGTAGTAGCATTTATACTTTTTTCGTTATTTCTTGCAAGCTCTAAACTATACAAAAAAATCCAAATGTTTATTACGATATTGACACCATTTTAAAAATATATTATTGATATTATTTCTCATACCTTAATAACATTAAATTCTCTGTTTAAAAAATGTTAATAAAAATTCAATTTTTTTTCTTCAAACAATCTTTTCCTCAACATCTGTCCAACTCTCTACGAAGAACTTTAATGAATAGCTTATATAAATATTTTTATATTCACCACCTGACCCACCTATATTCATGTATTTTTTCGCGGTGAATCCGAATCAATAGTGCATTTATGCCCTACATCTCGAGATTTTGAATAAATTGCAAAAAACAGCTAAAAATTGCGAAAAATCGCAAAAAATCGCTTTAAATAAGAATGAACAAAAGAAATCTGCCGTCATGTTTACATCCCATCTTCGTTGGTATCCTTTTTGTATTTCATTTACATCTTGATGGAATCGTTCTCCTTGTTCTTCGTGAAGTCTCAGAGGTTTTCAGGTAAGTAGTCAAGATAAGAGTGCAGAAAGTGCAGTTTGCGACTCATCAAGCAGCCTAACTCTTTAAAATTTTTCAACAGGTCTTCAACCAAATTCTGGTAGTCATCACTCTTTTCATTTCCTAAGAACTTCTGAGAGACGTTTTTGAAACTTTGCCATGCCGCTTTTTCGGTGACATTCATGTGGTTCGTGAAATTTTTGTCTTGAAAAAGAGTGCTAATTTGCGGGCCATCGAAAATACCTCCTTTCAATTTTACATCACTTGTCGCTGGAAACTTCTCTCCTAAATATTTGAAACAATCACCATATTTGTTTAGAGCTTTGGCAAATTGCTTCATAAGACCAAGCTTGACATGAAGAGGTGGTAGCAGAATATTTGAAGGATCAACCAACGGGCTGTGAATAATTTTTCTCGTCCCTGGATGAAACTCCGTTCTCTTTGGCCATTCTTTCTGTTCATAGTGATTTCTTCTGTCTCTGCTGTCCCACAGACATAATAAGCAGGGACATTTTATAAAACCTGATTGCTGGCCTAGAATCAGGGTTGAAACTTTTAGATCACCGCAAACTTTCCAATGATGTTCCCAGTAGTTTATTTTCTCCAAAACTATCGGCAAATTCTCGTAACTCTCTTTGAGTTTCGTTGAGTGAGCTATCGAAAAGGGTGCATATGTGTTCCGGTTATGAAGCAGCACAGCTTTGAGACTTCGTTTTGAAGAATCAATGAAAAGTCTCCACTCTTCGTCCACATACGTGTTCGGTTTACGCCTGCGGCGCCCGCTTTTACGGAAAAATATCACGGAATTTCCGAAATCGATGTATTAACACACTATTGTGGAAACCGCTGAAAAATCCTCAAAATGCCTCTCGAGTGCTTTGGACTTTTGAGGAGACTCCTCAAAATGCCTACAAAATCCTCAAAATTCGGTATATATGACCTATATAATCCTCAAAATGCGTCCCAGATGTGAATATATATATATATATATATATATATATGGGTTGTTTCACGTCACATTTACCCCCCTCCGTCCAAAAATTGAGAGGACGTACGAAAATGTACGACCACTCAAAATTTTCCTTGAAATATAGGCTTTCGAATGCGAAGTGGTAGAACCCATGATTTCAAGATAGCCGACCAATATGGCGGCCATAACGATAGAAAGTGCATTAGGCATGTGTGCAAAAATTCAGAATAGCGATAAAAAATTATGAAAAAGTTCATGCAGTAGCTTGTCTGGCTACTGGTTCAAATTCCACGATCAAACTTTCAAAATTCAAGATGGCTGATCCAATATGGCGAACGAAATTTCAAAAATCAACGGATCCATATAAAATTTGGTATAGGTGGTTTTCTTGTGATGGTGATCGCGAATCCGGAGTCAAATCTGCAAAATTAAAGATGACAGATTCGATATAGCTGGCCAATAATTTCAAGAATAAAAAAATCTTAGAACATATTACATGAAATTACAAATTATAAAACTATTTTTGATGATTATTTTGATCAGTCCAGTCGTTCCCGAGTGAAAAGTTCCCAAATCTGTAAATTCATGAATTTATACAAGACAAAGCGTGTTTAGAGAACAGAGTGGACAGAGTAGCTTCTGCCTCAAATTCTATGCTGACAATATGGAAAATTGTAGATTATCCTCTAAAATACTGTAATTATCAGCTATAGGAAAACAACTAAGAGGCCCGAACCTAACGGAACCTTATCGAAACCATACCCAGACTTTCGTGTGTGGTGGAAAATCGTGGATCGATATAACTCCACTGATGTATTTTGACTTTGCTAAGGCTAGAAAATTGTAAGACAATAAATTCTTCAAATTCATTCGCATTTTTAACAATTAATATTGCACTTTGGTGATATGTTTTTTACTACCAGAATATTGCAAAATCTGTATTATTTTTCCAGGCAGTACTATGAAGGCATGTCCAATAGAGATTTTCTTAAGAAACCTCTTAGTCTTTCCATGCTCTTTTTCATCGTAGTACATGAAAATTCTGGAATTTCCTATTCGCCCACTCGTAAAACTATTCTGGAGTTAATAGTGCATCGTTTTGTTCTGCTTGCAGACTGGCACGTGTAGCTTTGCGACTCAGGATAGCTGCTACGCCATCACAAGCTCCTTTACCATGCGCGGTTGCATCGAAATGCCAATCACCAAAATCTTCTTCATGATGAATTAGATTGTACATTTGATACTTGTACTTGTTATGTTGTTTCGCACCATCACTTACATACATGATTCTTTTCAAATTTGTGTATAGTTTCTTGACCTCAGGAATGACTAACTTTTGCATGAGATAGACTGCGGCAGTGTCATGTATCGTTCAATCAGATAGAAGTACAAAGCTCTTATGGTAAGTCTCCCCTCCGTGATTCTTGTAGTAACACACCACTGGATGTACCGTGCATTGATTATTATTATAATGAAATGCTTGAGCTGCATCTTCTGCCACAAAAGCAAAATTTTCTAAAAAATCAGTGTGAGTTATCACTGAACCTGGTGCTAAGTTATTTTTCAAATTTGTAATAAATTCTGACTGCGTTTTTGAAATAAAATCGTGAATGAGCAACATATAGAAACGAGTGCAAAACTAATCAGCAAAGTCTTCAGATGAGAGACATTCCCTTTTCAAAGTACATCTATCTATCGATTCTCAAGTACTGAAAATTACTTTTGATATACCTTTCTCCTCAAAAATCTTCTTGAGATAATAACTGAGAAGGTCTTTTTCTCGACACAGTTGACATTAACGAAGATAGCATGCTGGTGATGGATTATCACACAAGAAGAATCTAAAACAATTTTTGTACTGTTGAATGGAATCGTCATAGTTTTTAGTAAACCTAGCCAAGTTGTTCGCATCAAACATTGTCTTACAGTTTTGGTGCATGGTGCAAACACAAACGCTGTGTGTACCACTAGCTCCAGTCAAAATGCACCATTGTGATCGAAGCTCTGCCAATTTCGTTAAGCCGATTGATATCTGTGGGTTGAGCTCTTTGAATCGAACATGCAGGTATTTTATGTCACACAGCATCAAGCGCTTCTGTTTTTCTTCTTTTTCTTTACCAAGTCTCACAGTAATAACGTCTTTCTTATTAGATATAGTCCTACTGTTCTCATCACTTTCATAAAAAAAGTGAATTAATTCAACAACGTCTTGTGATAATGTCTTGCCAGCTCTAGCAATAGATATCGATATAACTCCCTCTGTTTCTTTGAGTTTTAGAGCTTTCTTAACAAAATATTTCGAGGTATTGAACTCTCTAGAAGTCTGTGCAATACTCCAGCTATCAGGTACTATCGTGAGGATCTTGATCCCTAATGGATGATTCAATGGTAAACTAGAAAACTTCTGCTTTAGTTTGTCTAGCATTTGCTCGAATTCTCTTTCTCTAGATGAAGAAGACTTGTTGCTAGGCTCTGGGGCTTCATATTCATCATTCGCATATGCTTGTTCTGATTCAGAATCAATAGTGGAGTTTAATACTTCAGGTTTCGAACTCACATCAATTGCCCCAAATTTACGTTTCCTGCAACTAGAGCATGTTTTCATGCAATATGTATATACTAGAAGGAACTTCTGCAAGTTTATCAAAACTGGTCGAAGATTCTTAGCCTTATGAGGAGAGATATTGAATGGATTAATACACTTATCCCCATGAATCCCGGTTTCTTGCGATTCCATGATATTCACCGATGGTCACCGTTTTCTCCAAATAATAGACGTGAAAACAACTGATTTAAATATACGAGAACTATTTCCAGCAGGAGTAGTCGTGAAAACGACTGATTTAAATACAAAAACTATTTCCAGCAAGAGTAGTCGTGAAAAAGACTGATTTAAATACGAAAACTATTTCCAGCAAGAGTAGTCTTGAAAACGACTGATTTAAATACGAAAACTATTTCCAGCATGAGTAGTCGTAAAAATGACTCGAATGTCGAAAATCACTTTTCTGACTTTTCTGACGGGTAGTCGTGAAAACAACTAATATAATACAATAACTATTTCCAGCAAAGGAAGCAAGAACGTTTATGAATATGTTTTCGTCAGTATCAATGATGCTTTATCGATTACTTAATCCACGGATAAGGAAGAAATAAACTTCGACACACCTTTGATAGGTTTTTTGTATGTGTAATGAAACACGTGGATCCTTTTGAGCAATTAAGTATTTTATCAATTTACTATCAGTCGACGTTTCGGTCGACTTTTTGAAGATATATTGATGATCGTTTATTGATTGTAAAGGATGATGCAATTGACAGATGCCTAAGTACTTTTAATAAGTTTAACCATTATTTACAATTTACGATAGAAAATAAAGACCAGGAGAAAAAATCAATTAACTTTTTAGACATGACATTATTTCGCACTGATGAAAACAATATAATTACGAATTGGTATCGTAAAAGTACTTATTCCGGATGATTTATTCATTTCGATTCGCGTCATCCTATTCAAAATAAAAGAGCAATTGTTTACAATCTTGTAGATTGTGCCATTAATCTTTCACATAAAAAAAATTTCATAGACAAAATCTAGATATTGCAACTCAGTTTCTTAAAAATAATGGATATCCTATGAAATTTATCTCTGAAAATATGAGAAATAGGATTTTCCAGTTAAATAACAATCATGATAATTCAAAAAATAATCGTTCACTGACAAAGAATACAGTTGCCAACAACAACAAAATTATAGTTTTACCATTTATTAAAGATTTGAGCTTTAAACTAAAATCTATATTATCTAGTCATGGTTACAGGGTTGTAAACAAACCAATTACCAAGTTATCGAGATTCATCACGTTAGATAAGGATAGATTAAATAGTTTGCAGCAGAGTAACGTTGTTTATGAGATAAGTTGTTCTGATTGTGATCTAACATATATTGGACAAACTAGCAGAAAACTCAAAATTCGCATGAATGAGCATAAATTGAGTGTAAAATATAGCGATACTAAATCTGCACTAGCCATACACGCCACAGAAACACGTTACAGAATGAATTTTGAAAAGATTAAAGTTTTGGATAAAGAAATTAAGAAAGGTAAAAGAGAATTTTCAGAAATGATCCACATTTATAATACAAAAAATAACATGAATAGAATCACTGATACTATTAAGTTGAAAAATTATTATAAGGCTTCCATAGATATTATCAATAACGTAATTAAAGATAGAAAAAAACAGTTAGTTCCTAGAGGGTCGAGTTTTCGTATTCTGAGAAGTCGGGGTAACACGATGGTATGAGCGATGTTGAGGTTGTACTACTTAGTTCCTGCGTATGCACATGTGTGTGCGGCGAAGAGGAGCGCCAGGAGCCTCTCGACTCGCTATGTTTCTTGGATGCTTTATAGTAGGGGAGCGATCCACGGACACTGTGAGCGGCGCACCGCTTGTACTGTCGTGTCCCCCCACTCGATTTTTGGGTATAAATAATCCCCTGCTAATGTCACCTATCCGCAGTCCTTCTTTGATAGCTCTGTTGGCTACGATCCGGGGAAAACTAGTAGCTTGACAACAGGTCAATGTACCACAGTTCCTGTCACTTTTTAATTTTTCAAACATGGTTTCGTTTTTGATTTAGTAAGTTCATTTCATAATTCGTGCGGTTCATGATTATTTGAAATTCACATTCAGCCTTCTAATCATAATTTTTTCGATTTAATTACAATGCAAATATGACGTATCTTAGAAAGAAAATGTTGAGAGAGCTACGGGTTCAATCTTTTTGTATTGACGAGCAACTACATTGCTATGAAATTGGGCGTATGTGGTAGTTAATTTAATTAATTAGGTAAGATTTGTGCTGTGTATTGTTTGTCATTGTAGTGGCGCAATTAGATCATACGAATTAAGTTACATCGTTGTTTTCTAGTCTCTGGAAAAGGGAATCCTACAATGATTCCGAAACATCGACTGATAGTAAATTAATAAAATACTTAATTGCTCAAAAGGATCCACGTGTTTTATTACACATACAAACAACCTATCAAAGTTGAATTGCGAGCAGTCTGAAAGGACAAAAAACTCATTTGTTCGACACACCTTGCCTCGTCTGAACTTGTGAATTTACATACTAGAGAATTTCTTATTCGGAAATAACGCGATAAATAAAAAAATCATCAAGAATTGTTTCCGTTTATAATTTTATGTAAAATGTCGTGAGATTTTTTTATTGTTGACGTTATTTCTACGCAATATTGGATCCGCCATCTTGAATTTTACAAATATAACACCGGATTCCCGATTAACAACTTGAAAAACATCCGTATACCAAATTATATATGGATCCGTTGATTTTTTAAATTTCGTCAGCCATATTGGATCCGCGATCTTGAATTTTAAAAGTTTGATCGTGGAATTTGAACCAGTAGCCAGACAAGCTATGGCATGAATTTTTTCGTAATTTTTTATCGTTATTCTGAATTTTTACATACATGCCTAATGAACCTTTTATCGTTATGGCCGCCATATTGGTCGGCCATCTTGAAATCATGGCTTCTGCCACTTCGCATTCGAAAGCCTATATTTCAAGGAAAATTTTGAGTGGTCGTACGTTTTCGTACGTCCTCTCAATTTTTGGACAGAGGGGGGTAAATGTGACGTGAAACAACCCATATATATATATGGGATGTTTCAGGTAAAGTGAGCATGTTATAATTTTAAAATAGCTCAAAACTCGTTTACTTTAAGTTTTTTATGATAAAAACCTGTTCCTCAAATTTTAGGTCGATATTTGCATAAATAAAAAAGTTATAAAACACTGAAAATTCAAAGATTTTTCAATTTTTGGTTAAAATCCAAGTTTATTCATTTCTTTACTCAAAATCTTGAAACATTTTATATAGAACATTGATTGGGAAAAAGTTTACTTTTTATTTGTAGAATACACCAGTATTTTTTATGGCCCTTTTTGAAAATCTCTGATTGGTTGGTTTTTGGTATACCTTCATTAACTAAAAGTAAGGACTACGCCAGTACCACATTTCTCCACCAAAGTTTTTTACAATTCTTTGGACAAAATACTTTAATTTAAAAAAAAACAGTTTATGACTGGAGCTAAGGAAGAAATTCTACAGCACATTGAAAATTGATAAAAACCATAAGAATGTTAAATCATGCAACCGTATGCCATTCTGTGATTGAGTATCATTTTAAGACTTATCTTGTTACAAATGTCACTTATCTTGTTACAAAATTTTGTATTAGCAGTAAATGTACATTAAAAAACTAATCTGATTTGTCGAATACTTCATACAATATATTTAGCAATGCGCTCAAACCTCACTTACCGTGAATTTTCTGAATAAATATTATAACTGATTGACATCAGAGTTACCGGTACCTGGATCAAGAATTCATTCTAAACTTGAATTACTACCTTCTTAATATTATATAAGTATTTCTATAATATACCACAGTAATACTATATAAGTACTTTATATAATGATTCAAATTATTTAATACAAAAAGTCAGACATGTTGCGGATAAAACTTATAGTAAGTTAATCTTTATGGAATATTCACTAAAAATCATGTTTTATACTACTTTAGATGAATTTAAAATTACTATCTTACTGTTAATGAATTAACTCGAACTGGAATTGTGTAACTGGTGATTAGAATGCGATAGTACAGGTATTTAATTCAGTTATAAGAGATCAAAATCGATAATTTTTGATATGGTTCTTTTGTATGAAATGTATGAAGTATTTTTGTCCAATTATTTTTCTTTTTAATTTCCAAAGTTCATATCAACCACATAAATTATACAGCAATTTTAATGTAAGCTTTCAATATTCTCTTTGTTAGATTATTTTGACCGGCAGCAATTAACAATTATTTTTCAATAATCTTAGTACAATTATTTTTATGGAATTTATGCAAAGGCAACATATCTGATTTTCTGTATTAAATAATTTGAAGAATTTATAAAAAGTACTTATATAGTATTATGTTAGTATATTATAGAAATACTTATATAATATTAAGAAAGTAGTAATTCAAGTTTAGAATGAATTCGTGATCGAGGTAAAATTTAAAATTAAAATTCTAAAATTTTGACATGCTCACTTTACATTTTGACATGCTCACTTTATACGTATATATTGAGAGAGCGGTGTAATATTTTTTCTTCGACAATTTTTTTTTTTTGGATTCTTCTTTTAAAATCCTTCAAAATGAGATCTGAATCGATAATGGCCAAGATAAGGGAAACAAGTTACAATTTTCTGAAATATCAAGAAAAATCAATAATTGGCATTTCTGACCGTATGATTGATTTAGAAAGTTATTATTATTCATACATCTTATATCATGGATCCATTCACTGAATCTTTTCAAAGCATCAAATAGAACATTTAACTTCCATTTTCAATAATATTAGATGTATATAGTAGTCTTACGTAACTGTGAATTCTGAATTACCTTTAGTTTCAATATTCTGAACATGCAATCGAAACCACTTTCCTCACTAATATGCTTGACTCATACATTTTGTATCTACTTAAAATTGAATTTTATATTTAATCTAAGATTATGGGTGCAAAAGTTAAAGGTTATTTCCTATAAAAATATCAAAATGAAATTAGGTTATAAGCATCAGATATTTATAAATAAAATATGATTCTCTTATTAGAACTTTGCTTCATACAATTTTTATTAAAGAAGTACCATGCTATTTGATCTTATTAATTATTAAAATCTATTGCCTATACAGCTATTTCAAGCGAACTCTATATAACCATGCAAAAAAGGTTTAGTCATGTACATAAAAGGATTTTATTATTGATATTCATACGTTTTCGTTTTAATATAAATCATTTATCTATAATGTTGCTGTATTTGTTAATTTATCAATAACATTGAATTTTCTTATTTTGTAACGAGGTAAATTCTCTCCGGTGAACGGTGCAGGAAAGTACGGGCGTGAGTACTTGCTCGTTCCGACCCTCGGCGGTCTCTCCTTCTCGCAAGCACAGCTGCACTCCGTCGACTGCACTGTACCACACTGCAAGCCAGCACACGATTTGCTCTTAAACATTGCAACACAACGGCAAAATTTTCAAATCTTCCAAGCTAACCGCCAGCAGACAGCAAGCTGTCAACATCAGCAGAAGTGATCGTGTCGTTGTTTTGTTTTGCTGTGGACCATGTATCAGAAGTGCGCGATGTGTGGTGAATCGTCAGCGGGGCAGCTGAGATTGTGCCCTGTATGTCGCCGGCCGTGCCACTCAAAATGCTCCAGCAAGCGAAAAGATGCCCCATGCGACTTATGCCGTACCGAGGAGCAGCCAAAATCAGCGAGGACGTCGAAATTTGCCATGCCAAAGGAGGGCGCAGGTGTGCACGCGAGCATCGTTCTCACAGCGATGTACGCCTAATACAACTATTACTGCCAGCCCCCACCATCGCTCGCCTCCTGGCTCATCGACGCCGGCTGATAAACCTCGTGCGCGTAACAGCAGGGCGAACGCCTCTAGCTCGCTGCGTGGGGATAGCGCTGAGTCTGCAGAGCGCGCTGCCGGTGTACAGGGGCCGGGAGGACTGGAGAGAGGCGCCGAGCGGGTCAGCTGTCCACAGCTGAGTACCAGCGCTAGGCGAATCGCTGTAACTCAGCCCCTACTATCCGCTCATTCGGATAGAGAGTTAAAGAATACTGAGCCATCGGCGGACAATAACTCTGACTCATCATCTTCAGTCACCGCTCACTCACTACCCCCACCGCAGGTGGATATAAACGTGGGTACTACGTATGTTTATATCCCTATGAGTACACTGGATCAATTTTTTCAAAGGTTTGACATAAACCAGAAGCAGCTAGATGATCTAAAGCTCCCTGAGAGCCGGGGATTCGTGACGAGAGATGCCATTATCACATCTAATGATGAAAATTTAAATAACAACGCGCAGCTGCTTACACGAATCTCCGCTCTCGAGGAGCAAGTGATAAAACAAACTACTTTACTTGACTCCTTTAACGCTAAATGTGATCTGCTTCTGGAGAATAATTCTGTATGGATATCTAAACTCGACAAAGCACTTAGCAGCTCTGAATACGTCCAGTGTGCTCGTAGGGATAGTGCGGAATTAGATTTAGATGTAGATTTAGAATTATTAAAACCCAACCGCAAGGGATGTGACACTGATATCTCCACCCACTCTGCCAGCAACAACATGCTGCAATTATATCCCTCCTCGCGGCCTGGCCCTGGAACTTCATCTACGGGTTTTGGGAATGATGGTTCTGAGTGCTGCGATGTGATTCTCAATGGAGTCTTCAGAAAAGATTATGTTGATACCACCGAACTAACCCATGAGGTTGTTTTCGCAGTGCTTAGAACAGTCCTCCCTTCTCTAAAAAGATATAACATCTTAAAAGTATGCGTGGTGCAGGCCCGGAACCAGTCCTTGAGGAAGGGAGGTGAAGCAGAGGGGGGCTTGGTATCGGGATTAGGCGCGTTACCCTCTTGCATAGTTAGGCTCGGCAGTTCGAGCTTGATCAGAGATGTAATGAGGGCTATGCGCTCGCTTGCTAATAATTACATCACCACGAATCGTATGGCCTCGTTTCGGCTGCTTGTGTGTCAAATCAAAAAATTTTTATGAATGAGATGTTGCCCCATCACAAATTCCAGGCATTTAAAAGCTTAAGATCCATAGCCCAGGGGCTGGGCTTTAAATATATTTGGCACTCGGGTGGCAGATTTCTGGCCAGACGAAGGGGTGGTGAGCAACCGCATCTCTTCACCACTGCTAGTGATCTGCAAGTCATTCAAAAGGCGAGCCAATCTGCTTCCAAACAACATCTGCCCAGCAGTAAAGTATCTGATTCTGTAAATGTAGCCAGAAATGCGTCATGCAACATAGCTATGGAGGGCAGGAAGTAGAGCAGAGTGTCAGATCAGAGCAGGCATAATGACTGGGGACTGCTACAAGTATGCCGGGGAGTGGGGATTCCTTCAAGGCGGGCTTTCTGAACATCAACTCGATCAGATCGCGTCTTGATAATCTACGTTTATATCTTGCTGAAAATTCCTCTTATCACCTCTTTGGCATAATGAAATCGTGGTTGGGCCCGAACGTCGATGATGGCGGCATTCAAATTGGTGGCTACTCAGTACTGCGGTAAAATCGCAATACGAATGGGGGCGGAGTTGCTCTGTATGTACGAAGTGATTTCAATATCACAAAATTAACATCGTCCAATACTCAGGGTTTAGGAAGACCTTCCATACCTGAGTATTTATTTTGTAGTGTACAGCGGGGCTCCGACGCACCCATTCTAGTTGGTGTCATCTATAGACCCCCACATTGCCATGCAAAAGGACACCGACCTTTTCGATGCATTGCGGGATCTTTGCGGAGAGGGAGCCACAAATTCATCATGGGGGATTTGAATGCTGATTTGTCATTGTCATCCGATGCTGATGCATATACCATCATAAATCTAGTAAAAGATCTGTCTCTACAAATTGTTCAGCATGGCCCAACACATCACAAATCTCCAATATCTCACACATGTATCGACTTAATTCTAACAGACGAAAATGTCGAGGTGCTTAACTTTAAGAACGAATGTCTACCCAGTTTTGGTAAGCACGCTATTATTGATACTACTATTAATTATTTCGTGCCAGCGCCTGTAAGAGATTCTTTCTCCTACAGAGACTAGAGAAATATCTGTCCGAACACACTTAATGAATTGCTGGCAAGCTATGACTGGGCAAGCATGAGTTCGGTTGAATCCGATTTGGAGGGAGCTTTACATTCCTTAAATTCGAATTTAAACCATGTCATTGATAACTTAGCGCCTCTAAAAACTGTGAATCCTAAAAAAGTAAGTTTCAAATAGATTCAGGAAAGTCAGTTCTGAAACACAGTTAGATCGCTGGGCTCACCAAATCAATCAAGGTGGAAATTACCGAGAAAAAATTGCAAGAATTTGCGATTTCACACTAGAAAATTTTAAAGCTGCTACTGAAGCTGGATTAATAATTCATGACAACGATTTAAGAAGATGGGCTCTACAAGCACGAAAATTAATCGGAAATGAGGACGTAAGATTTACAGCTTCAAAACATTGGCTTTCAAAATTTAAAAACACCCATAAAATTGTTTTTCGAAAAATTAATAAATTTATCACAAAAAAGTATAGAAAATAGAAATGATTTGCATAAAAAAGAAGTAGAATTCGTAACAGAAGTCAAACAATTGATTAATCAAATATGCGCGGACAATACATATAATTCAGACCAGTCTGGTTTTCAGTTGGAAATGAATTCTGGTCGATCTCTTGCTTTTGAAGGAGAAAAGAAATTACAGTGTCTTATACAGTCGGTCACATCAACAACTCATAGCTATACTGTACAGCCGACAATTTCAGCCACAGGAAAGTTACTATCACCATTATTTTTAGTATTAAAGGAACGAAGCGGAGAATTTGGACCAATTGTCTCACAAAATTTGTTTGTGCCTACAAACGTATATGTTACATCCTCGACATCTGGAAAACTTAATTCAGGTAAAATCACGTTCTATTAATTTCTAAAAATAAAACGTTAATTATTTCGGAAGACACATTTAAATAAAATCAAAATTTGTAGAACTCTTTAAGGCGTGGTTAAAAGAGGTATATTTTCCTCAAGTTGGACCTAGAAGCATGCTGCTAATTGATTCATTGAGTGGTCATTGTCCAACGATTGTACAGGAAGTTACGCCACACGATAAAACACTACATCTCAAAATGATACCTACAGGAACGACTGGAAACATACAGCCGTTAGATGTATATGGATTCCGCACATGGAAGAACTATGTTAAACATTTTCCAGACCATGTTTTGCTCATAGACGAAGACTTAAATTTACATTTGAGAAATAATATAATTAAATTACAGTCGTTGGTTCATAACCAATTTTCATCTCGACGATATGAAAATCTATTTAAATATTCGTGGTATAAAAGTGGGTATCTTGTGAATCGACCAGGAGATTTCGATGACCCCGTAAGTTTCAGTTTCGGAGATTCCTGTGCAACGCATTGTGAGATCAATGTTTGTAATAATGTTGCAATTGTTAGATGTTCGTGGTGTAAAAAATCATTATGCTTAAAACACTTTTTTGAAGAATATCATTATTGTACAACTTACAATCCATAATGCCTCGAGCTATTCGACAAACAATTACTTTTTTGAGAATACTTTAAATTTTTTGTAGTAATAGTAATAATAAAACTTGTGTTTTTAAAACAAAAACCATATTTACATTAGTTATCATTTCATTTTGTATTTTTCTGCAACACGTAACTTTAATTTTTATTATTTTTTTGAAAAAAAATTAATCTCACTAAATTTTGATTATTTACGCAATTTTTTCAGAAAAAAGTAATAAACACATTTACCCTCCCTGCTAGAAAAAGTTAGTAAAAGTCGATAAAAATCGATAAGTTTTACCATTGAAGTCAATAAAGTCTCTTAATTTCCTTAAAAAGAGAAAAATAGGGGTTCCTACCCTTAAAATTGAAAGTGATACAGATTTGTGGCCTTTTTAATTTTAAGATTTTTAGCGTTAGTTTTATTAAGGTAGTTACCCCCTAAAAAATAATTTTGGTTAAAACCACAGCACATCAACTTTATTTTTTTAATTTTCTTTTAAATGGAATCAGTTTTAAGGCGATATATAATTTATTATAATTTTTATAGCTGAAAATTGATGAAAAAAGCTTAGTTTTCTTGAAAAAAGAATAGGGGTTGCTACCCTTAAAATTGAAAGTAATGCTATTTTGAAGGCTTTTTTATTCTACAACTTTTGGCGTCGGTTTCATTAAGCTGGCTTTATTCATTTTTGAAATATTTGAAAAAAACTGTTTTTGAGGGTGAACTTTAGGGGTAGATTTCACCCCCTTAAAGTGTCTATCAGCACGTAAAAAAAAATACGTGTCTCTTATTTTTTAATGTACTACAACATATTGCAATATCGTCCAAATCGGCGACTTACACTTGGGGTACCTTCCTTGTCAGTCACACACACTAATATCGCGGGCGGGTCGAGAATGGACGAGTACGCGCGGGAGAGGGACGCGAGGCGCCGGTGGAGAGAGGGGGCAGGCACACGAGAGGGCCAAGCCACGCGGTGAGCGGCATCGAGAGTTGACAGCGGGAGAGCACGATGCAAACGATAGCGGAGCGAGCACAGGCTGAGCGCCGCGCAGTTTGCTCGCGCATGCGAAATGGTGGGAGCGGGAGCAAGCGGGAGGAGAGAGAGTGCCGGCCGAGACAGGCGCGCAGCAATAGCGATACGCCGGCCGGGAGAGGGATCATACGAGAGAGACAGGCGCGCATGGGAATAGAGAGAGCCGGAGAGGGAGTAGATTAGATTAGAGCATGGGCATAGAGGCAGTATAGCAATAGATAGGATACGCGGCGCGGAAGCATGTCGGTGGGTGGCGCAACGGGCAGAATAGATAGCGCGCATGCTATTAGTTTAGCCTATTATAACTCAAAGACATAGCAAGTCAGAAAGGTGAAGGAGTATTGCGAGTAATGGTGTTGCAGGTTCGTATCGTGTTGTAGTAGGAATCGAGTTAGTAGAATAAATCGAGACTATCAGAGTTGCTGTCGAGAGGTACTGTCTATCCAGGGTGGTCTCCAGTACTATCAGCCTCTGCAAAACGAGGAAAATCCAGCTCACGTTCTTGTGTTACTTGTTTTCAGATTCAACAGCGGTGAGCAGGCCAGTAGCCGGGAGCAGCCATTTTGAGGACGCCAAGACGGTGCGGATAGACTAATCGCCATTGCAGCCATTCTTTCATTAGCAAAATAAATTTAGAATAATTACTAATTGTGGAAGTTGTTCTTATAAGCGAGTGTTGATTTCCCCTGTGTTGTCTATCGAGTGTTCTTTCAGGTCTCGTTATTGAGAAACTCTTATCACAGCAGAGGGAGCAAATTGCTGTCTCATCGGAGGTATTTCCGGGTGTGCTTGTTGTTGGGGTTTTGGCCCCCTTCTCGAGAGCGGAGTTTCAGCCGAGGTAGAGGACCGCTATTGGTAAGGTAGATAGTGGAAATAGTGGCAGTTGGTTTAGTTTGAGTCACTAATAATTTCGAGTGATTCGATCGAGGGTATAACTAAATACAACTTCACAAATGGCGCCCAATTAATGCACAAACAACAGCAACAACCGCGTGGATCGGGTCAAGTATACGTGTGTCGAGTTTATGTTATATGTGTAGTGGAAAAACGGTTAATTGAGAGCGGAAAGAAATTTCGTAGTAGACACGGAATAGTTAGGGTAACGGTCACTCTTGGGAGGCATAAGTGAATTTGGGTGGTTTTGAAACGATTGAACCCATTCAACTGAAGAACTGAAAAATTGTATTTTCAGAACTGAGGAAAATTATGTTTAAGTTTTTGAATTTTCATGATAGAGGTTTTGAATTTTCAGGATCAAGTTTTTGAATTTTCAGGATCGAGTTTTTGAATTTACAGGATAGAGGTTTTGAATTTTCAGGATCGAGTTTTTGAATTTTCAGGATCGAGCATTTGAATTTTCAGGATCGAGTTTTGAATTTTCAGGATCGAGTTCTTGAATTTTCAGGATCGAGTTTTTGTATTTTCAGGATCGAGTTTTGAATTTTTAGGATCAAGGTTTTGAATTTTCAGGATCGAGGTTTTGAATTTTCATGATCGAGCTTTTGAATTTTCAGGATCGAGCATTTGAATTTTCAGGAGCAAGTATTTGAACTTTCAACTTCGGGGGTGTGAAATTACAAAATTGAACGGGTTTAAATCGGCGGGTTGAGGTTTGCTTAGTTTAACGGTTAACGTTGAGTAACCGTGAACAAGGGTCGAGTGTCCGTGTTGGTTGTTATTCTTGTCATTGACAAGCAGAGTTTAAAAATGGCAACAAAAAAGCAAGAAACGTGGATCTATACCAGGCCAGGATGAGAGAACTCAGTGATAATCGAGAATATAGGGCCAGGTTTCGAGACACGATCAAGAAGAAGTGGAAAGGTTGTTTCGAGCCTTCTTACGAATGATCGGGGTAACAGAGGTACCGTGGTTTGTAGAAACCGACGAGGCAGTTGAAGGGGATGTGTTGACGGAGGATGAATTGGTGATGGCCTGCAGCGACCACAACCCGGGAAGTGAGCTGGAAGCGGAGGCGCGATTTCAGCGACAGGAAAATGTACGTGGTGGGGATGATCTACTGTCACTGCCGGCGGAGGTAGAGGACATTAATATCACACAACGGCTGACAGATACCATGTCTGCCCACTCCTGGACGATATTGATAGAGATACGGGTCCATCCTGGATCGACTAATGATGGCGCGATCTTTAGAATTGCCGTTAGTACCGACACGATTGCAAATTCGAGGCAGGGGGATGATACGGGGTTGCGGAATCTAGTAGACAGGCGTTATTTGAGGCTACCGCATTTACGCCACGAGACGTAGGTGGCGAAGGCACGAGGGGACATGCCTACCTTGCACTTTCCAATGACACACCAGATGAACCATCAAGGACCTTTAAGGGATGATGAACCACTGTATACTTCGAGAACTGGGCAGGGATCAGACAAGTCGAGAAATAGCCAGGAATTTGGGAGATATACAGGGGGAATGGATTTGGATGAAGCGTATGAGCCGAGGGGAGGTCGATTTGTGAGGATCAATAAACAACACTTGACTCGATCCACTCCCCGCCGTAATCGAAAAATAATCTTTCCGGAAAGATCAAGTTCAGAGTTAGAGGATTACAGACCTCCAGTATCATCAAGTAGGCTGAGGGCAGACTTTTGCGATCTGAGCCTGCAAAGTGATGACTCGAGGGGAGGTTATGCAACTCCTCGCACTCGAAATAGTTGGAGAAATGAGTCGCAAGCAAGGCAGCAGAGGTCGCGAAGAGAGAGCCGTCAAGGGAGTCCACCGATCAGTCGAGATTACAGCCTTCATGTAATTAAGACATTGAAGAGTTGGGGTTTGAGATATTCGGATGATGATAAGGATTCACCAGAGCAATTTCTGTCACGCCTGAAAGCATGTAAACGCGCTACTGGCATCTGTGATGAGCAGCTTCTACCATGCCTCGCGAGTGTTTTGAACAAAGAAGCAGGTGACTGGTATGATGTGAAGCAGGAAGAGATGGAATTATGGGACTTCACAACATTCGAGAGAGCCTTCAAACGGCAATTCATTGGAGAGTTGCATGAAAATGATGTGATGGAAGAGTTGAGGGCACAGTATCAAAGTTCGAAAGAGAAGATATCTCCATTTTTAACCAAATTCCGAAGAATTATTGCACATCTCAAGAGACCACCTTCAGTGAGAGAGAAACTGAATCTGGCGTTCTCCCACTTGCGTCCAGAGTACCAGGATCATCTCTGGGATAAAAGGTTAGACAGCTTCGAGTCAATCGAGAGATATGGAAGAGAATTTGAGCGATGTGAAGCAATCAAAGAAAGATACCATTCCCCGCCCCGTCGAGAAAAATCGAGAATTTCAGGAACGAGCTATGTCGGACCACACCGTAGCACGCACAAAGTGGCGATGGTCAGTGAATCATCAAATGATGATGATAGCGACCAACCGGAGAAACGAAGAGGCAAGAAGAAAAGTAAGATGGGACGACCAAAGGTGGTGCCGGAGGAGGTAGCCGTGGTTGATATGCCCAACAATCCACCAGGGCAGGTGATAGGCAAACCAGGGAGAAATGTAACCTGCCAAGTACCACGTCCATCGAATAACCTGCCAGCAGCGGTGAAGCCTACTGGTGGCGAAGCCAGGAAACCGTATGACTTCACCAGTCCGCCGGCCCCATACTCGCTAGGAGGGCGTAGTAGTACGTGAGTGCCCGAACTGCCGACATCTGTTTACGGCGTTGGGAAACGAGACCGCCAGGACGCAATAGAGGCCCCTGCGTCCTGCGCAGGAGTAACGGGGGCCTAAAGTGCAGAGGGAAAGTCGGACCGAGAGGTTGACAAAGTGGAGTCGAGTTCGAGTAGGGGAGAAGTTCAAGTTGTGTCGAGTATGAGTAAGAGGAAGGTTGGTGCCACGGTACCAGATGTGTCGAGTACGAGTAAGAGTTGTCGAGTTGTGTTGTGTATGAGTAAGAGGGAGGTTGGTGCCACGGTACCAGGTGTGTACGAGTAAGACCAGGTGTGAGTACGAGTAAGACCAGGTGTGAGTACGAGTAAGAGGTGTCGAGTTGTGTCGAGTATGAGTAAGAGTGAAGTTGGCGTCACGGCACCAGGTGTGTCGAGTACGGGTAAGAGCGAGTCTGGTGCTACGGTGCTAGGTGGGTTGAGTACGAATAGGAGTGAGCCTTGTATTACGGCTCGAGTGGAATGGAGTGGAGAGGACAGTGGATCCGAAAAAGAGGGTGAGAACGAAGAAGGAACGCATAACGAAATAGTGTTAGAGTTATCTATGGAAGATTGGGCGTTACCAAATCCAGAGGAAGAGAAAGATCATGCTCTGCTACCACAAATTCAGGAAGCCGTGGAGATAATGCTGCGAGACACAGCAGAATCTGAAGTTACGGCAGCAGAACCTGTGAGCAAGGGTAACCAATCGTCGCAAAACCTGGAAGGGGGCTGTCGGAATCGAACGGGGGTAGCAATGGTCTAAGCATGGGGGAGGAAGCTATTTCAGAGAATAGCTTAAAGTTACGAGAGTGGGTGGGTGTCGAGGATGTTGTAGAAGCAGCCGCTTTGGATAATAGAAATTTTATTCGAGTAATGATTGGAACCGAGCCTTACCTTGCACTACTAGATCCTGGAGCGACCATATCCCTAGTCGGTCCGCGTATTATGGATAAATATCGAGACCGATTACGACCATCGAGTGGCCAAGTGAGAGGAGTGTCTGGCGTGCCAATGAAGGTACAGGATAACCTTCGTATCGCTATTGACGTTGATGGTCACCTGCGCTTGTTGGAGTTTCGAGCGGTTGAGGAAATCAACCATAATATTATTTTAGGCATGGATTTTGGGGTTGAATGGGATTTATCCTTGCGTTTTCGAGCTAAACAGTGGAAGTGCGGAGAGCAGGGAGAGTGGCACCCCTTTGCGAGTGATGTCGAGGATTCGAGCCACGCTATCATGGCTGAATGTGCGGGCTTGACAGAGATGACACCTACTGAGGCAGAGCGAATTAAAGAGATCGTAGATCGATTAGTTCACAAGCCGGCTACGGACTATTTACCGACTACTCATCTCACGGAACATCATATCAGGTTAACTGACTACACGCCGATACGTCACGATCCTCGGCGACAGCCACCGGCAATGTGGTTGGTGGCACAGGAAGCTGTTCGAGAAATGCATCGAGCTGGGATAATTGAGAGGTCTGCAAGTGCATGGTGTCATGCACCAGTAATTCAGAAAAAGCAGGATGGAAAATGGAGATTCTGTATCGGCTTCCAAGACCTAAATGCTAGAAGCAAAAAGGATGCCTATCCCATACCAAATATGGATCGTATTTTGGATAAACTACGCCGGGCAAAGTATATATCAAAAGTAGACTTGAAGAACGCCTACTTCCAGTTGGCATTAGACGAAGAGAGCAGGCAGTATACTGCTTTTGCAGTGCCAGGATCAGGACTTTGGCAGTTCAAGAGAATGCCTTTTGGATTGACTAATGTGCCGGCTACATTCCAGAGGATAATTGATGCATTATTTGGCCCAGAGATGGAGCCAAATGTATTTGGGTACCTGGACGATATTATTATCGCAACAGATACGTTCGAGGAGCATCAAAAATGGTTGGAAATTGTGCTAACCAAAATTCGAGACGCGCAGTTGACAGTAAACTGGAAAAAGTGTGAGTTCGGGTATTCGAGAGTACGGTATTTGGGGTACTTGTTGGATCGAGATGGGTTGAGACCAGACCCAGAAAGGGTGGAACCAATTCTATAGTATCCAGTTCCCAAAACTAGGAAACAACTGAGGCGATTCCTGGGAATGGTGGGGTGGTATTCGAGATTCATCGAGAAAGAGAGCGAGATTAAAGTACCATTGCTAAAGTTTATCAAGAAGGCACAGGTGTGGCAATGGAGCGCCGAGCAGCAAGAAGCTTTCGAGAAACTTAAAATGGCGCTCACCAGGGCTCCAGTTTTGGCGAGGCCAGATTTCTCGCGAGAGTTCACGGTACAATGCGACGCGAGCAATGATGCTATTGGAGCGGTACTCTCGCAAGGCTTCGAGGATAGAGAACACCCTATTGTGTACAAACATCGTGTCTTAACGAGTGCTGAGAGGAATTACTCTACTACCGAAAAGGAATGTTTGGCGTTAATTTGGGCAATCAAGAAACTCCGACCCCATTTGGAAGGGTACAGATTCAAGGCAATAACGGATCATAGTGCTCTGAAGTGGCTACAAACATTAAAGGAGCCGACCGGACGTTTGGCTCGATGGGCACTGGAATTACAGCAGTGGGAGGTACGGATTGAACACCAAAAGGGTGCAATGCATCGAGTTCCTGATGCATTATTGAGAATCCAGGAGAATGATCCGGAGGAGATTGAGATTGCAGCCTTCAGGGAACTGGCTGATCCTTGGTACATAAGAGGTAGGGAGGAGTTCCAGAATAATCCTGTGAAATACAAGTCATGGAGAATCGAGAACGATCTGATTTATAAGCAACGACATGACCCCATCTTGGGGCCAGTCATGGGTGAAGAAGACACTTGGAAGTTGGTGGTCGCAGAAGAATATCGAGTTCGAGTCCTTAGGGATGCCCACTGTGAGATAACAGCAGGTCACTTAGGAGTCGAGAAGACGTATGAACGAATTGCCCAGGAGTACTACTGGCCCGGAGTTTGGCACGATGTGTATCAATTCGTGCAAGAGTGTGATGAATGTCAGCGATATCAGACGGATCAGACAGCACTGAAGGGGTTAATGGAGGGTCGAGTGATCGAACGTCCTGGGGCAGTGGTTGCGTCGGACTTGATGGAATTCCCACAAAGTATAGGCAAATACAAATACGTCGCGGTATTTCAGGATCTTTTTACGCGGTGGGTCGAGTTGCGTCTGATACGTACAGCAACTGGTAAAAAAGTAGCAAAAGCCTTTGAAGTGCTAGTTTTATTCCGGTGGGGTACGCCAGACTACCTGTTAACCGTTAATGGCAAGGAGTTCGATAACAAGGACTTAGGACGGATCTTGGAGGTGTATGGAGTGATCTGGGTAACTACCCCTCCGTATCATCCACAGGCCCACCCAGTTGAGCAGAACAATCGCACCCTACAGACGATGATTGCTACCTTCGTGAAGAATGACCACCGGAGCTGGGACCAACACCTGCACGAGCTTCAGCATGCCATGAATACGGCATCCCAATCGAGTACTCGAGTCTCACCAGCATTCCTTAATTACGCTAGGCATCCCTCTCCGGTGAAGAGTTTAAGGCGGAAGGTGGAGCCAAAAGGCCCGAAGATACCGATATCAATCGACGTATGGAGTGATCGGGTGAAAAGGTTGGATGCTCTGCGTGACCTAGTCATCAAAAATATCGAGGAAGCACACCAGAAACAAGCAAGAACCTATAATAAAGGTCGTCAGGGTGTGCGATTTCAAGTAGGGGGCTTGATAATGAGGAAAGCACACGTGCTGTCAAACGGGCCGCAAAGGTTTTCGGCTAAGTTAGCACCCGATTGGGAGGGTCCATACGAAATCATAGAGGTTAAACCCCCCAATGTGTACATTCTGAAGATGGAGAGTAGACGGAAAAATCCCAAAGTGCATGTAAGGGAGTTAAAGAAATATCGAGAGAGTCGGGCAATTGGTAAAGGAAAGTAGTATACTAACCCATGGTGCAAGTAAGTGTTACATGTGTATTTCGAGTTGTGTCGTCTGCCATGTTATTGGTATGTTAATTATGAGTTGGGATATGGAATTGGTATAATGTATTGTCGTTTCAGGAAAAAAAAAATGTCAGAAGCCAGCCATCCATCCTCCTCGGTCACCATCAGACCCTTAAGTCTGGCCATGAGCCTGTCACCGCTTCAGTGGCCACCTGCCGAGTGGCTGGAGCGCAACTTGCTTAAGGACATGGAGCCGGAAGAGAAGTGGAAGGTGGCGGCTTCGCAGGCACCGCGAATACTGAGGAAGAAACCAGCTTCTTCACCCCATCGCTGATTCTGGAGTTGGGCCTTGAGTTGGACGCAGAGTCCATGGAAGTGACCACCCCTCCGGGGTTGGTCAAAAGCCCAGAGGAAGGTGAGGGGGAGATGGTGAGCGAGGGCGTATTGATCGAGTTCGAGGAGTCGAGTTTTGTTGGAGGGGGAGGGGGAGGCTGGGAGGAACTCCTCAGTGGCTAGGCGGTGGCGGAGCTCCAGGAATGGCTAGGCGAAGGTGAAGCCGTTCTACAAGACCCGCCATCGTCTCCACCAGGAGTCCTAGGACAAACCCCTTCGTTTCCGACAATCGAGACCGGGGTCGAGTTATTACGGGGGGGATCGAGAATGTTGCGGAGACCACATTTTGTGGCTGAACAGGCGCGGTGTGAAGAAGCGTTCCGTTCGTTGCCGATCCCAGCCATTGAGCCGTTTTCTAGGTGGAGTTGCAGAGTGGGATGTGGACGAGCCGTCTCCCAGCCCGCTCTACCAGGTGGCCGAGTGGCCAACTGAGAAAGGGCGCAGACAGCGCTTTAATCCTCGGCGCCGGGAGAGTGAGGTGACAGAGCCGGTGGCCCCAGTCACTATCCAGGAGCGGGCAGGGCTAGTGGCAGAACCTGAGGGTGCGGGCCAGTGGGCCCTTCCACCACCCTGTCACCGAGTGATGTGACAAAGAGGGCCAGCTCAAGCGAGGACAAGCCGCGAGCTCCAGTCCACCTTCGTCTCGGGAGGAAGGTCGCTGAGCCATGAAGGTCGTCTGAGTGGACAAGGCGGTAGACCCTGATCCTGATCGCTGCTTCAATTGTTGGCAAAAGGGACACACGCGGTTCACTTGCGGTGCACCGCAGAGTTTCTTTTGCTTCAATTGCGGCAGGAGGGATGTTAATCTACGCAATTGCCCCCGGTGCTCCGATGAGCATCTGAGTTACCTCCGCGTCCGGGCACGGTCGAGCTCGGGAGCGACGGTGAGAGATCGGCGCGTGGCTCCCGGGGAGACAGCGCTTCGGCACCGATCTAGGTCGCCCTTGACGCCACGGCGGCGAGCAAGCAGGTGGGACACCATGACCCCCAGGACCGCCACACCCTCACCTGCTACTGACAATGAGTAGGAGGCAACCCCATTGCCAGCAGCTATTGAGGCCTCGCTTCAGGCTACACCAGCGATGGCAGGACCAACTGGAGCAGCATCAGCAGGAGGAGCATTGGAGTACTTCTCCGAAATCCAACACCTACCTGCTGACTTCCAGGCCGTTCTGCTGCGGGCGTTCGTCACTCAGACCCAGTGAAGGTAGTATCACCTACTTTGTATTCGAGTAACCCTGGAACCAGTATCGAGTCGTCATTAAGTAGTAATAGTCATCAAGTAAAAGAGGGAGAGGGGTGAATCGAGTGAGTAGGAATGAAGCCTTGGATTAAGGATAATCATCGTCTTGGTGTGGGGATATTGTGACGAGGTCACAGGCAGCTGCAGGCCTGGGGACTGCAGCAGACGAGCACAGGGCTCCTGGCGTCCGCCATGTTGTGTGCGTTGCCGCCGAGGAGCAGCGCGCGCACTCATACACATGCACACACAGCGCCGACTGCTGCGCCAAGCAGCAGAGCGCACACTCAGTCACACACACTGATATCGCGGCCGGGTCGAGCATGGACGAGTACACGCGGGAGAGGGACGCGAGGCGCCGGCGGAGAGAGGGGGCAGGCGCACGAGGGGGCCAAGCCACGCGGTGAGCGGCATCGAGAGCTGACGGCGGGAGAGCACGATGCGAACGATAGCGGAGCGAGCACAGACAGCGCCACGCAGTTTGCTCGCGCATGCGAAATGGTGGGGGCGGGTTTTTAGCGTTGGTTTTATTAAGGTATCTTTATTTATTTCTGAAATAATGAACAAAAAATAAATAAGGGGAGATACCCCTAAAAAATAATTTTCGCCAAAACCACGAGACAGGTCAACTTTATTTTTTAATTTTCTTTTAAATGGAATCAGTTTTGAGGCGATATATAATTTATTGTAATTTTCATAGCTGAAAATTGATGAAAGAAGCTTAGTTTTCTTGAAAAAAAAATAGGGGTTGCTACCCTTAAAATTGAAAGTAATGCTGTTTTGAAGCCTTTCCTATTTTAAAATTTTTAGCGTTGGTTTTATTAAGGTATCTTTATTTATTTCTGAAATAATGAACAAAATATAAATAAGGGTTGTTACCCCCTAAAAAATAATTTTGGCCAAAACCACGAGACAGGTCAACTTTATTTTTTAATTTTCTTTTAAATGGAATCAGTTTTGAGGCGATATATAATTTATTGTAATTTTTATAGCTGAAAATTGATGAAAAAAGCTTAGTTTTCTTGAAAAAAAAATAGGGGTTGCTACCCTTAAAATTGAAAGTAATGCTATTTTGAAGGCTTTTTTATTCTACAACTTTTGGCGTCGGTTTCATTAAGCTGGCTTTATTCATTTTTGAAATATTTGAAAAAAACTGTTTTTGAGGGTGAAATTTAGGGGTAGATTTCACCCCCTTAAAGTGTCTATCAGCACGTAAAAAAAAATACGTGTCTCTTATTTTTTAATGTACTACAACATATTGCAATATCGTCCAAATCGGCGACTTACACTTGGGGTACCTTCCTTGTCAGTCACACACACTAATATCGCGGCTGGGTCGAGAATGGACGAGTACGCGCGGGAGAGGGACGCGAGGCGCCGGTGGAGAGAGGGGGCAGGCACACGAGAGGGCCAAGCCACGCGGTGAGCGGCATCGAGAGTTGACGGCGGGAGAGCACGATGCAAACGATAGCGGAGCGAGCACAGGCTGAGCGCCGCGCAGTTTGCTCGCGCATGCGAAATGGTGGGAGTGGGAGCAAGCGGGAGGAGAGAGAGTGCCGGTCGAGACGGGCGCGCAGAAATAGCGATACGCCGGCCGGGAGAGGGAACATATGAGAGAGACAGGCGCGCATGGAAATAGAGAGAGCCGGAGAGGGAGTAGATTAGATTAGAGCATGGACATAGAGGCAGTATAGCAATAGATAGGATACGCGGCGCGGGAGCAGGTCGGTGAGTGGCGCCACGGGCAGAATAGATAGCGCGCATGCTATTAGTGTAGCCTATCATGACTCAAAGACATAGCAAGTCATGGACTTTAATAGAATTAGGACAAAACACGTAGTTAAGAACCAATGAACAGTGAATTGAGGCCGGGAGGGGATGAATGCAGGGTTTGAGTTTCGAGAAGCCGGACAACACGTTCTCTTCGTCAACGGAATCCACCGCGAGCAGTCGCATTTTGCTGTAGTGTAGTAGTGTTGATTTTGCTAGGGGGGATTTTCGTGCAGTTACTCGAAGGTAGTGGAATAGTTGAAAGTTTCACCTAACCGTTGCCGTTGGATCACATAAGTAATATCCAAGTCAGAAAGGTGAATGAGTATTGCGAGTAATAGTGTTGCAGGTTCGTATCATGTTGTAGTAGGAATCGAGTTAGTAGAATAACTCGAGACTATCAGAGTTGCTGTCGAGAGGTACTGTCTATCCAGGGTGGTCTCCAGTACTATCAACCTCTGCAAAACGAGGAAAATCCAGCTCGCGTTGTTGTGTTACTTGATTTCAGATTCAACAGCGGTGAGCAGGCCAGTAGCCGCGAGCAGCCATTTTGAGGACGCCAAGGCGGCGCGGGCAGACTAACCGCCATTGCGCCATTCTTTCATTAGCAAAATAAATTTAGAATAATTACTAATTGTTGAAGTTGTTCTTATTAGCGAGTGTTGATTTCCCCTGTGTTGTCTATCGAGTGTTCTTTCAGGTCTCGTTATTGAGAAACTCTTATCACCGCAGAGGGAGCAAATTGCTGTCTCATCGGACGTATTTCCGGGTGTGGTTGTTGCTGGGATTTTGACCCCCTTGTCGAGAGCGGAGTTTCAGCCGAGGTAGAGAACCGCATTTGGTAAGATAGATAGTGGAAATAGTGGCAGTTGGTTTAGTTTGAGTCACTAATAATTTCGAGTGATTCGATCGAAGGTATAACTAAATAGAACGTCACAATTCAAAGTGGAAAACTCCAAAAACAACAAGAAAGAAAATTTTACAGCAACGTAGAATAAATGCTGGTCAAAAGCAGTTACAAGCTAAAAAGGTTATTTTTTTACCTAGACCAGTTACAGATGCTAGTGAGTTTATTATGATAAATAAGTAGTTATTGCAACACTATGGCGAGACCCCAAACAATTACCCATCGGCTTCAGCCGAGGTTAATGCTTATCGGGGCCTCGTTATAGTGCTGCGTTAGCAAAAGATTGTGCATATGCGTGACGCACACACACACGCGCGCGCGCGTCATGATGCAGAGGGGTGTCTGTGTGTGGGGGTGTGTGTGCGCGGGCGCGCGCGCGAGCGTGTTTGTGCATATCCGCGACGCACACGTGTGTGAGAGACAGAGAGAAAGATTAGATTAGATTAGATTAGATCCTCTTTATTCTGCCATTGAGGCAAAAATTAATATAGTATACAATATTTACAAGTAGTATACAATAACTAGATAACAAAATAACAATTTTTCTTACATATTAAAATATCACATTTTTGGTCGAGGTTCTCAAAGATATCGCAGTCGTAGAGTTAACACATTAGGCCAAAAGGGACAGAGTCATAGAATTACATAAATAATATTATTATTGTGTAAATAAGTAATTTAAAAATAATACAGAGATACTAATAGTAGGTACATCTCATCAGTCTTATATAAAACAAAAAAATCGCAGTGTCGGCTACTAGCCGAAAGTCGTAAAACAGTCGTCGCAGACTAGATAATAGAGAGTACCGAGTACGAGAGGTACCATTTCAGGGCCACCTACTCCCACGCAGGAGAGCTAACCATCGAGATCGAGTAGATGTTGGCGCACCGCCCGCTTAAAAAAGAATAAGGATGGTGAATTCCGCAGGGTAGAAGGGAGGGAGTTCCAGAAGCGAGCACCTTGGAGCTGAAAGGCCCTGGTCCCCGTTTCGGTGCTCACCAGAGGGATACTAAGTTCAGGGGGGATACCTCTACTAGAGGGCCGTGGCTTATGCTCGCTAAAAAAAGAAACTAAATATGCAGGTTCGCGCATCCGAGTAATTTTGTAAAGCAGAATGGCTTGAAAGTAAAGCCGCCGCGAATCTGTGCGTAGCCAGCCCAAACGCCTCCTGTAGGAGGAAATATGTTTATCCCTCCTTACTCCAAAGATGTATCTCACACATGAATTATTCAGTCGCTGTAGACGTACACGTTGTTCCTCCGATGCGTCAGAGTACACCACAGCACAGTAGTCCAGATGTGAAAGAACTAAAGACTCGACTAGCCTTCTGCGGAGAGTCTCGGTGGTACAATCCCTGATAAACCGCAAGCTATACAGGGATTTGTTGACTTTTTTCGTTATAGCATCAACTTGTGGTTTCCATGTGAGTTTCCTATCTAGAATAACACCGAGGCTCACGACTGATTCACTAAAAGGGACATTTACTCCGTCCTGGATCTCAACACCGGGCAAGTTCCATGAATTTATGTCATTCATGTTCTTCCTCGAGCCGAAAAAAATAGCTTTAGTCTTGCCGGGATTGAGACGCAGACCAGAGCTCCCCGCCCACTCAGAGACCAGCCGTGCCGCTTCTGCTAGCCGAGCCATACCTTCTTGAGTTTATCCTTCGATACATGCAAATAGATTTGGAGATCGTCCGCGTAGAACAGATGTTTGATCGTCCGACCGTCGAGTAAGTCTTGCAGGTCATTAACGTATAAGCTAAACAGCAGGGGTCCCAGGACAGAACCCTGTGGAACACCCAGATTGGTTTCCATCCAGTCTGAATTTCCATTATTATTCGATATAACCATCTGGGTGCGACCTTGTAAATATGACTTTATCCACAGGAGAGCCATCCGTGAGAACCCCAGCCGTCGAAGCTTAGTCAGTAATTTTGAAGGTGAGATGGTGTCGAACGCCTTACTGAAATCGAACAGTAGTAGAAGCGTCACCTTCTTTTTGTCAATGGCCATGCGTACGTCGTCAGTCAGTTTTATTAACGCGGTCTGAGTGTTGTGGTGTTTTCTGAAACCGGCCTGGTGAGGATCAAGAATTTGATTATTTTTAAGGTACTCCGTGATTTGGGTGTGTGCAATCTTTTCGAACACCTTCGATAGGAAGCAGAGCAGTGCAATGGGACGGAAGTCTGTAACATTGGAAGGTGCACTGTTCTTTTTTAAAGCAATTAATTGGGCCTGCTACCAGGTACTCGGAAAGACGCTCAGAGCGAAGGAGGAGTTAAATATCTTTACAATAAAATCGCCAATGATTGGGAGAGCTTTCACGACCACTTCCTGAGGGACTCCATAAACTCCCCTTGCCTGCGAGGAAAAATGCGAGATGGCAAGGACTACATCATTTAAATTAACGGGGCTAAAAGAAAAACCCTCCTCGCTAGCAGATAAAATTGTGTCCGTTGCGTCATCTATATTTTCAAGGGGAGATGCAGATATCCCTGCGAAGTGCTCGTTCAGCTCACCCGGTGTAAAACCATGCAATTCCTCCTCCTTACGCTTGGGCAAGAGGCCGAGGTTGCGCATTTCCTTCCATACATTTTTATTCTCATCAAGAGCACTGGAAAGGTGATTGAGAAGGAAGGAAGTTCGCTCCTGATCAGTGCGCACGTGGACCTTATTGCAGAGCCGAAGGAACTCATCAAGCAGCTCAGCTCGCCCAGTGCGTTTGTAGCGCCTGTCCGTAGCATTACGCTTGTCAATGAGCTGCTTCAACTTGGGTCCAAACCAAGGAGCATGCTTCTTGTTCGGAGTAACCGTCTTTATAGGAGCTAGCTGATTTATTATAATATTAAGATTTTCATTAAGATTTTTTAAAGCTCTATCCAGGTCGGTTTCAATAGAACTCATGGCCGCCCAATCACAACGCGACAGAAGATCAACAAGAGACATGGAATCAATACTCTTGAAGTCACGATACTTAAAAGATTCTCTACTAATAGTAGGAGAAAAGATGTCTATAGAAACATCAATAATGCAGTGTCTGCCGAGACTGCGCAGCCATTCATTCTTATAGTCGAGCACCGTGTCATTATCGTCTGTCAGTATTAGGTCAATCCATGTATGAGAGGTTTCGGTATGATGCGTGGGACCTTGGCGGATTATCTGTAGAGAAAGCTCCTCAGTTAGACTCTTTATAGTGTTAGCGTCATCGGACTTGGATAACATGTCCGCATTCAGATCACCCATTATTATTTTATGACTATAGCTACTGCTAAGATCGCGCAGTACATGAAAAAGGTCGGTGTCCCTTTGCATGGGGATCTTCGGGGGTCTGTATATGACACCGACTAAGATTGGAGGAGAGGTACCCTGCTGAATGCTACAGAAGAGATACTCAGGGATACCAGGCTTACCTGGCCCCTGAGTATTTGAGAAAGCCAATTTATTAATCTTGAAAACATTTCGCACATACAGGGCGACCCCGCCTCCATTTATATTGCGATCCTGTCTGATCAGCAAATAACCCTTGATCTGAATCAGACTGTCATCCACGACCGAGCCCACCCATGTCTCAGCTATACCAAATATGTCGTAGGAGGGATGATCAGCCAAGAAAAGACGAAGTTCCTCGATGTGAGCCCTAATCGAGTTCACGTTCAAAAAACCCGCTTTAAAGGATTTCCCAACTCTCAATTTATTACCCTGGGATCCACCAAGTCACGAGGCTGCTACCGAATTGCTCGTCAGACCTGCCCCCTGACAGTCTTGTCCCGTGTTGTCACTGTTGACAGTAGGTCTAGTCTTGTTAGATGGCCATCGTTTTGTGGAGGCGGTCTGACACGCCGTTTGAATGACTTGCAATTCGGCAGCTGACGCAAAGACATGCGCGCGCTCACCTCCCTTGCGCCTGGCCAGAAATTTGCCGCCCGCATGCCACACGTATTTGAAGCCCAACTCAATTGGAGTGGACTTCAAATTCTTAAACACCTGAAATTTGTCATGGGGCAATAACTCATTAACGTAAATTTTACGCCCTGGCATGCACAATGACGAAGACCGACCAAGCAGCTTGGGGTTGATGTCATTGGTGACAAGGTAGTTGTTGTCTGGCGAGCGCTTGGCTCGCATCACCTCCTTGACCAGTCCCGCCCGGGACAGTTTAACCACACAGGACAATGGCGCCCCCACTCCCGAGATCGATGGCAATCTCTCCCCTGTAGGATTTCCTCTCGCCAGGGATCGGCCGCGGGGCACGATGGTGCGGACTCCGGCGACATTCTTCCATTCAAAGGACGGGAGAATAGTGTTGAGAACCGCAAAGGCAACTTCAGTTAACGCCTCTTGGGAGGCGGTGTCATCCTTCAATACCCCGTGGATGATAACCTCGCAGCCCTCAACATCGTCACGGGGTTCCACGCCCCCGGACCCACGAACCGGCCCAGGAGAGGGACGTTCACAAGAACAGCAGCGGGAGGAAGTGGCGTCATCTTCGTTGCTAATACTATTAGAACTGCATCTAGATTTAAGATTAATATTGCTAAGTGATCCCGCAGAGCACCAACATTATCCGTGAGGCTCTTGACCTGCTCCTTCATGAATTTATTTTCCTCCAAGAGCAGTTGACGATCAACCCGCAGTTCCTCCAGCTGGATGGTCTGCTTGGCTACCAAGTCCTGTAGATCCGAAACACACCGCAGCAAGTCATCATTCATCTTCTGTCCGGCTGGTGCAGAAGGAGAAGAGCCACCCGCCTCAATGTGCATTCGGGTCATGAAGGATCTGATGTCGTCGTACTGCCGCTGGAGCATGTCGAAACGCTGAAAAAATAAGTCCAAAGTGCTCTGCGGGATAATCACGTTGTTAATAAACGAAGCGGACGTGAACGAGTTATCAGAGTTGCGTGTCAGAAGGACGCGCGCGTCGGAATTATGCGAGCGATCTGCAGCCGCTTTGTCACTCGTGGCGGGGCCGTCCTTGTTGTTACCCATTTCTTGAAAAGCCACCTTAGCACCAGCATTTTCCGAAGAAACACTGCACGGCGCCTGTGCCTCCTGAGTAATAGTCGGGGCAGAAACGTCGCGCTGCGCCTGCACGCCTACGACCCGTACAGCAGAGGTAGTCGTGCCGCGAAGCGCCTGCAGAGCTACTACCCGCGCGACCGACGAACAGTCCAGCTGCGAGCGCGCGCCGTTGGATTTCGTCCCAGCAGGCGTCGACGCGCTAGTGGGCGCTCGATGGTGGGGAGTCGTGCCAGTATGTGTAGGTGTGCCTCGCATAGATGACGAGCGCGAGACACACGCGCTCACCTGTGTCTTGGAAACCACTGGAGTTTTGGCGGCAAGCTTCTTTGACTGTTTCTTCGGCAAAGATCCACGGCAGAGATCGCATTGGCCACCTTTCCGCTTCCCCGAGCATCGTGTCTGGCATTGGCGCTGACAGTTAGGGCACACACTTGTTGACGGCGTAGAGGTGTCACCACACACGGGGCACGCCAGTTTTGAAGAATTCATGCCGTGGAAGGAATTTCAACTGATGGCGCCAGTTGTAGCGTCGGCGCACTGTGTCGCGCAGGATGGCCAACCGTTGAAAATGGGAGTAGGTTGCCGGCCTGCTGGTCTGCCGGTCTCGGGCCTCTGCCGCTCTCCTAATCTCTTCGGAAAAACTCCTTACACAGCAAAAAAACAGCTGGTGTGAGTGTAGGTGTACCATCAGACGGCGAAACACCGCTCGTCTGCTCCTCACAGCTGACACTGGACAGGTGATAAGCCGATGCAAGCGTTCAGTGATGCGAGTAGCAGCCGGTACAGCCAGCGCCGGTGCATCTAGTGCAGCGCAAAATGGGATGCACAACAGCAGTGCAGGTGGA
This sequence comes from Torymus aiolomorphi, assembly GCA_036365515.1. Taxonomy (NCBI): domain Eukaryota; kingdom Metazoa; phylum Arthropoda; class Insecta; order Hymenoptera; family Torymidae; genus Torymus; species Torymus aiolomorphi. The sequence goes on from CM070877.1 coordinate 67,780,074, forward strand.
GGGCAGCTGCGCAGCGGCGTAGCAGTGCAGTGTAGCAGCGATAATAGTGCAGTGAGGCAGTACAGTAAGCGATGGTAGCTTGCGGCTCGGTGGTCGTCGCAGGCTGAGTGGCAGTGTGAGGTTAGGGCGTCAGCATACACAAGAAAAGTTCCCCGGCACATAAAAAAGGAGCGCAGTGCCTCCAGTTTTTGGGCTGGTAGCTTGAGTGCCGTCTGGGGTCCCTTTTTCTGTAAAATTTTGACTCCGAGGAGTACAGTGACGGTTAATATAGTGAAAAGAAGTGAGAGCAGAGGTAAACTGCGACCACACTTACCGACACACACACAGAGAGAGAGAGAGAGAGAGAGAGAGAGAGAGAGAGAGAGAGAGAGAGAGAGAGAGAGAGTGAGAGAGAGGGGGGGGGGTTTATAACTTTTGTGTATAGCCTCTCTGTACCAAGACGAATGTACCTACATAAAAAAACTTTCAAATTCATGGGGTTTTTATGGGTTTTCCAATTGTTAATCGGATTTTGGAAGCTAATGGTATAAGATTCATGAATATATGGTCTTATGGGGTGTCTATTGAGTTTTTATGGTGTATTTTATAACTTTTGTGTATAGCCTCTCTGCACCATGACAAGTGTACCTACACAAAAAATTTTCAGATTCACGGGTTTTTATGGTTTTTTACAACTTTTACGTATAGCCTCTCTGTACTGTGCAGCGAGTGTCCAACACTAACCGTAAACTCATGGACATCTCATAACCACTTCATGATAGATCCGCGACCCTCTCGTGGAACTGTACATCCGAATTTCGGCATTAAACCACTATCTACCTAACGTACTCGCGCACAACATTTGTATGGAGGGCGCAAGAGAGACACATGACGCACTTCAGAATCCGCACAATACCCTCATGCTTTGCGATGGAGATGTTCACGCAACAAGACAATATTCGCGACTGACAGCCGGTCGACCGTTCGTCTTTTCCACGGATGATCTCATCGCACGTGGGCCCTCTGATGTCGAATTATATCGTCTACCTCGAGTTTGTCATAACTTACAGTCGTCAAATTGTATCTTACCACGTGTTCCTCCATGTTTTCCGAACGAGAAACGCGTCGAGTTTTTTCTTCTTTATTTATTTAATCGTATGCCACTGTAGAATTTTGCTGATTAATGAGAAAATGTCACGTACATCGAGTTGCAGTTGCACATTATTTTGACTATTTAATTACATAGGAAAAAATTATTTTTCTCGTAGAAACGAAGTTGAAATTGGATAGCGTACCCACAGACTCACCGACGTCATTTTATTGCGAGAGATGGCATTTGCGACAATGTATTTGTAGGGACTGCGATCTTCTCTCTCGCTCTCTCTGCGAAAGTGGGGGAAGCAGCCATGTTGCGTGCGGCGAGAAGCCCCCTGCGAGCGGCAGTCGCTGCTCGAGCCCACGAGCGTGCGGACATGTGTCCGCTGTATCCTCCTCATACAATAAAACCTCGTTGTGTTGACTCCTTGACTCTCTGATTTCTCTCTCCTCTCCCCTTCCTATTCCTGGAACGAGTGGAGAAGTGGGCATACAAACCCCACATTGGTGACCCCGACAATAAGCGCCGAGGAGGTGTGACAAGTGTGGACCTGTTGCGGTGCGTTTTTGCCGCCACCACCTTCGTTTATACGTCACATCGTCCTCTCTACTATCTCTTTCGCGACTTTCGAGTCCGTAAGGGTAGTCATCTTCGGTAGTTAGACGTGCAGGCATTTGCCTCTAGCTGTCCATTTAGGTCGTGTGCGTGCTGGCACGCCGGCGCACACGCGTAATCTTGAAGTTTTATTCGGTCGACTTACGACGTATGCGTGCTGGCACGCTGGCGCACATGCGTAATTGTCGAAACCGCTCAACCACGAGGACTGCACCGCCAGGGAGACGACTTTGTCGCAGTTTCCGTATGCGCGCTGGCACGCCGGCGCATACAGGAATTCTCGACCCCTGGCAACTCACGTCGTGTGCGTGCTGGTACGTCAGCGCACACGTGTGAATTCTACATTTCGCCGAGTTATCTTCGCGACCTTCTGTGCACATCAACGGACCTCCGAGTGCGTTGACGCGTGGAGCAATGTGAGAACAGCGTCTTTGATGTAAATCTCCGGGTGCATCTTTGCGTGAAGCCATCGTCACCGGCGTCTTTTAACGCACCCGTCGAGCAATGTGTGAGGAGCTGGTATACAATTGTTGCACCTCGTTGAGTATTCTCCGAGGCTGCCCCAGCAGTCAACAGCGACGTCGTCCTCAAGATAATTTTTGCACCAAGGTATGCGTACGACATAAATTTCGGTGCTTGCGACAAAAGTTAAGTACCTTGCAGCATAGTGGCTTTTCATGCGAAAATAATCGACCTTTTCTAGAGCGGGATTTCCGGGAAGTGTTTACCTTCTCCCGGCCTTCCAAGAATTGTCGTCGCGCGGCGCGTATTTACTCGCGAGACTTTGAATTCGTGAAATTCGCGCGCATCGGCCACGCGATCTAGGAACTAGAGGGCCATTTTGACTTTCTCATCTCATCGAGTTTTCAAGCTCGCTCTTGCGCAAGGTGACACGAAAAACCTTTTGATATTTTTGAGTCACGCGTACTACACTTTTTCAATTTTATTAAATCTCGCATTACCTAATCAAACTCTGTAATAAGATTAATTTTTTTAGCGAGAAACTGGTCTTGTTAGCTTTTTACGCGGTTTACTGATAATTTTAATACATAGTTTTAAGTTTTAGCTTAGACTTAGCTTTAAAACCATTGTTTGTGCCTGCGAGCACTAACTAGGCTACTTGTGATACGCATCGACGTAAGGCAATTTAGGCTCGTCAATAACCTCTCCGGAGGAATTGGATTTCTCCTATGCTATACGTGTACTTTCGACTCGCGTAGAGGTAGTATTTACGCTCTAGGTTTTCGGCTCGCGTACATTCTTGTTCATCAAGATGCCGGACAATACAGATTAAAGGGGGAAGGGATGACCGATGGCAAGCCTACGAGAATTCTTCAAAGGCTTCGTGGCCTCAATCCTGGCTCCTGTGACGACAAAATTATTCAGTCCGTCTTCCTCGACCAGCTTTCCCCACATTCGATTCTTGTTGCTACGGATATTACTGATCTCAATAAACTCGTGGAGGTAGCCGACAAACTTGCTGAGGCTTCCGGCAATTCTGACCATCAGGTCAGCGCTGTTTCTTCAAACAAGCCTAGCTCTTTTGATGCTGAAGCTACCTTCAAGCGCCTTGAGCAGATGCTTGAACGAAAGTTTGAGACCCTGGCAAAGAAAATAGACGGTAATCCGGGTTCCTCAAAAGAGTCATCTGGCTCCCAAACTAGAGGTAGATCTAGGCGCGCTCGCTCTTCCAGCCGCGCTTACGCCTCGCTCATAGGAAATATCCTAATAACCCTTTATCGTGCAGGGAGTGGTGCTCCAAATATGCTGAGTGGCAAGCGAAAAACTCTCAGCAAAAAAACTAACTCAACCTTCTGTTGAGGAGACGTCTTCAGAAGGTACTCGTTTATCTAAACGTCTTCATGTACGTGATCCCATCTCAGGCAGGTCGTTCCTTATCGATACGGGTGCAGACATTTCGCTCGTTCCAGCAAATCCTAAGGCATGCTGCAAGCCCAGCTCCTTTAAGCTATTCGCGGCAAACAACTCTTTGATAACCCTGCTAAAAATGATCTTATACTTTATCCCGAGATTAGTCACGTATCCGGCACGTACTCAATCTCATTTCAAATCACATACCTAGTCATATATCTATCAGCATGATAAAATAGGGCTGATTAATCACCTTCCCGTCACTTGATTAAGTATGTGATTCATAACCGGTTTAGAATGGGTTCACGCACATGATTAAGCAAGTGATTTTGCATATGCTTTATTACATCATTAAGGAAAAATTTTGTGTCTCAATTGCTCAGTATGTGATTCAGCATATTATTAAGCACATAAAATAGTACGTATTTAGACAAATGATTATGCACGTGATTTCACACATGATTATGTATGTGACTTAGCAAAAAAATATGTTCTACTTCATTGCTCGTCACGTCGTTAGGCATATGATTTAGTCTGTGTTTCAATATGTGTTCTGGCACATCATTAAGCATGTGATTATAATGTGATTTGATAGATGATTTCGGAAAAATTTTACGTTTGCATTAATCGTTACATGATTCAGCATATTATTAAGCATGTAAAATAGTTCATATTTAGACAAATGATTATGCACGTGATTTCACACATGATTATGTATGTGACTTAGCAAAAAAAATGTTCTACTTCATTTCTAAATGCTGAATCACGTTCTTCAATGATTCAGACACAAAATTTTTCCGTAATCATGTTCACAATCATATGCTTAACGACATGATGAGCAATGAAGTATAACATTTTTTTTGGTAAGTCACGTACAAAATCACGTGTGAAATCATATGCATAATCATGTGTCTAAATATCACACATGCTAAATAATATACTGAATTACGGAATGTATAATGCAGACACACCATTTTTCTGTAATGATGTACAAAATCATATGCAAAATCACTTGCTTATTATCTGCCTGTATACATACTAAAACATAGGCTAAATTATATGTCTAACGACGTGACGAGAAATAAAGTATAATTTTTTTTAGTAAGTCACATACGAAGTCATAAGTGAAATCACGTGCACAATCATCTGTCTTAATACATTCTATTTCACGTGCTAAATAATATGCTAAATCCTGTAACGAATAATACAGTACTAACATTTTTTTCCGTAATCATGTAAAAAAGCATATGCAAAATCACTTGCTTAATCATGTGCGTGAACACATTCGAAATCGGTTATGAATTACATACTTAATCAAGTGACGGGAAGGTGATTAATCAGCCCTATTTTATCATGCTGATAGATATATGACTAGGCATGTGATTTGATACGTGACTAATCTCGGGATAAAGCATAAGATTATTTTTAGCAGGGAAGTACCTAAGGCGAGTCGATGCTTAGACTTAATCTCGGCGTTCGACGCTCCATTCGCTGGAGCTTTTGCATCGAGGATGTTCCTCATCCCATTATAGGTGCTGATCTTTCATCTCACTATGCCCTTCTTGTCGACTTTAAAAGAAATCGTCTTGTCGACTCATCTACCGACATCTATACTCTCGTAGTCGTAAAAGATGTTTCGTTGGACTCTGTTTTTGCAGTTGTTCCCGGTTCGGAGTGTGCAAAGATTCTCGCTGACTTTCCGGAAATCACGGGTGTTTCTAAACCCACAATCCCCAGAAACAGCGATGCTTTCCACCACATTTGGACCTCTGGTCCTCCGGTATCGGAGCGTCCTCGTAGACTCGCTCCAGATAAACTAAAAGCGGCGAAAGCCGAATTCGATACTTGGATTGAGGCAGGAATTTGCCGTCCCTCCAGCAGCCCTTGGGCAAGTTCTCTCCATATGGAGTTGAAAAAGGACAACAGTTGAAGACCTTGTGGCGATTATAGGCGCTCAAACGCTGCCACGGTCCCTGATAAATACCCGACTGCTCACATTCATGACTGCACGAAGAACCTTTACAGTAAGAAAATCTTTTCGGCGCTTGATCTTCATAAAGCGTTCAATCAGATCCCTATAGCTCTTGAAGACATACCAAAAACGGCCATTATTACCCCTTTCGGCCTTTGCGAGTTCATCTACATGACCTTCGGGCTTCGCAACGCGAGTCAAACCTTTCAGCGTTACATTAATAGCGCGCTAGGTGATCTCGATTTCGTATACCTCTATATTGACGATATTTTGATTGCATCTTCATCTGAAGGAGAGCATTATGCTCACCTTCGCACGGTCTTTGATCGACTTAAGAAGTTTCATCTTCGATTAAACGTCGAAAAATGTACCTTTCCTGCTGAAGAATTAGAGTTTTTAGGCTATCTGGTGAATGGTGAAGGCATTCGCCCCATTCCCAGTAGGGTTGAAGCTATTTGAAACTTCCCCAAACCTCAGACTATAGCGGAACTTCGTAGATTTGTCGGCATGGTAAATTTTTACCGCCATAATATGCCTCGTGCTGCGACTTCTCAAGCTCCTCTCAACGCTCTTTTTAGCGATTCTCGCAAAAATGAAAAACGTCTTATTCCGTGGACGCCTGAAGCTGAAGAGGCTTTTATACGTGTAAAGGAGCAGTTGTCGGCAGCAGCTCGGCTTTTTCACCCCCGCATTGGTGCGGAAATAAGCATTGTTTCTGATGCTTCCGATTCTGGTATGGGTAGAGTCCATCCGACTCCCTGTAGAGATTAACCTCAACGAGCTTGCTGAAAAACAGGAAGCTGATGAGCAGCTTAAGGCCCTTCGCGAGTCTTTTGATTACCCGTTCTCTTTGAAGCGCATTCAACGGGGCCCTGTGCATACTACCATATTTTGCGAAATCACTGGTGAACCCATTCGTCCCTACATCCCTGAGTCGCTCCGTGAAACGGTGTTTAATATGTTCCATAATCCTACTCACCCGGGCCCCAAGGTCACCGATCGACTCATACGGCAGCGTCATGTATGGCCTAACATGCACCGTGATATACCGCGTATGTGTAAAAACTGTTTAGACTGTCAACAGTCAAAAATCTCTCGCCATGTCAAACTTCTTCCTGACAAATTCGTCGCACCTGATGATCGATTCGACCATGTGTACATTGATCTAGTCGGTCCCCTTCCTAATCTCAATGGTTTTGAGTATGTGCTCACCATGATTGATCGTTTTTCGCGCTGGATTGAGGCGGTTCCATTACGTGAAATGTCGGCACAAACGGTTGCCAGGGCATTTTATGACACCTGGGCCTCCCGTTATGGTGCGCCAAAGGTCATCTCTTCCGATCAGGGTTCGCAATTTGAATCGCGCATATTCACAGCTCTTCTGTCCCTAATAGGTTGCGAGCGTATTCGTACTACCGCGTATCACCCTGCGGCGAATGGCCTAATAGAGCGCTAGCACCGTACCTTTAAAGCGGCGATTATGTGTCATGTGGACAAGGACTGGACACGTACGCTGAGTACGGTATTATTAGGTTTACGTTGTCATCTTCGGCAAGACACCAATGCGTCTCCCGCGGAATTCTTATTCGGTACCACTTTGCGTCTTCCAGGTGAGTTCTTTCTCCCTGAAGACTTTACGCCAGATCCGAATTTCTTTATCGAAGAATTCCGCGAATTCATGCGTCAGATCCGTCCAGTTCCTGTCACACATAACTATAAGAAGCGTGCGTTTTGCTTCAAAGACTTATATAGTTGTACTCATGTATTTATGCGCAATATGGCCAAAAAGTCTTTAGAAAGACCTTATACAGGCCCCTACAAAGTACTGAAACGTCCGTCCGATCGCGTCTTTGATATAGAGATTAATGGCGCGGCGCGCAGTGTATCCGTAGAACTGTTCAAACCTGCGTATGTAATTTCCGATAATCTTCCCGATGTGGCTCCCGGTGGTGACTTAACCGGCAATCAGCCCACCACTGTTGATCGACCAGTATTAAAAACCTATGCTAAGAAGAAAGTATCTTTTGCCCCTGCGGCCATAGATTGTAAGTGCTACCGAGCACAATAAAATTTATAATTTGTATCTATTTATATTTATGTACTTCGTTGGCACTCGGGGGAGTGTGTAGGGACTGCGATCTTCCCTCTCGCTCTCTCTGCGAGAGTGGGGGAAGCGGCCATGTTGCGTGCGGCGAGAAGCCGCCTGCGAGCGGCAGTCTTTGCTAGAGCCCATGAGCGTGCGGAAGTGCGTCCGCTGTATCCTCCTCATACAATAAAATCTCGTTGTGTTGACTCCTCGACTCTCTGATTTCTTTCTACTCTCCCCTTCCTATTCCTAGAACGAGTGGAGAAGTGGGCATACGAATCCCACACATTGTCTGGCTGTATATTTAAGAGGGTTTTGGAATCAACGGCTAGTCGGTACACACAGAACACTTTCAAGATGTTTAGAGCCAGTGTATCTCATTTAGCTAAAATTTTAAGACATGTTTTATACATAGCAAATGCTCGACACACGCATATACGTACAATGTGTGGACGAGAATGGGCTAGCGACCTCGAAAAGTTGTCGCTCCAGGTATTATGCAAAAAATTTCATTTTCTTCTCCTGCATTGCGACATATCGAGCATCTACTGCATGTATAGTATTGGCCTTTTTCATAATCCAGATTTGCTGTCGATCATTGTAAAGGCTGTAAAGCAATACAACGATCACACAAGCTCTCTAGCCAGCCGTATAATTCACCCCCACCATAAGTATCGATTCATTCTAGCATAAAAATGTATTGATTTTACTTTTTACTCTAAACCGATTATGTTATTATTTTTTAGTAATTAATCAGATGCGTGACGATACAGCAAGCGATAAAATATTAATGCAAATAAATACTCATGACGATCAACAGCCTGAACCATTAACATCTAACATGGATCATAGTAAGTATTGAGATTGTTAAAATTAAAATAATAATTTAACATAATTATGGCACACCTCAATACTTAAGTTTCAGAAGCAGAAACATCGTCAACGCTGATTCGTCAAAACAGCGGAAACTCGCAGCCTAAGCATTGATAGGGTGTTCGTTTAATAATTTTTTCATCGTTATTAAATGCTCAATCAATACTTTTAATTTTAGAACAAGCAGTGTCTCCATCTCGGGCAGAAATTGAATACGACTCCGATTCTAACAGTAGCAGTAGCAACAGCAGCAAATAGATTCTTGTTTATTTATTTATGAGATAAGAAATTTGGATTGTTTTGCAGGAGATTATTTACAGTACGACGAAAGGATCGCATCCTCGTTTGATCATTGAAAATGAATCTACACAACATTATCGTCGTTTCGGATACGAAGGGAGGGAAATTCAAGGAACTATAGCGCCATCACCACCAAACGCCAATATTTGTGTTTAGTTAGAGGGCTGTATGCGTAATCTTCATCGGCAACTGTGCACCAGAGGTAGTCCTACTGATTTTATAGATATAACAATAGCCTCTGAAAGATTCAATCATGGAGCTCTATGGATGTCCTTCAGACCGATTAAAAATTTCAATTATAAGGACCTTTGGGAGATGCTATTCGATGCAGTGCAAAGTGCAAATGATTTTACTATCAGTAATCGGTTGTCGATTAACTGTGCTTGTCAAAGGTACGGCAGGACGTGGTCGGGTGCGCTTGCCTGAAGATGCAGTAAAGAAAAAATCAATTCTGTGCATTCAGAACGATGATAACCTGTGTTTATCATCGTTTTGGCAAAGCAATGGGCGCGTTCAAAAGGAAGCGGCTGAGGAGATTGTGAATTTGGCATGTACGCAAGTACCTTTAGAAGATGTGGTATTCAAGGAATCCACAATTTTCAATTTTTTTTCTCAACACATGCTACAGTTATAGTTGTGTATAATTTTTCTACTTTCGCTCGTGGTCATCCACCGCTTTACGATGGTCCACGTTTCGTCATTGATTCACATTGAAGTATTGTGCATACATTGAGGCTTATGTATGACGAGCGCACAAAAGACTATGAACCAATATTCAACTTAATAGGAGCGAGCGTAAGCACTGGGTATTGCATACCTTGCAATAAAAGTTACTGGTGAGTCGAGGACCGCAGATTTTCTATCAAATGTTACAAATGTATGACAATACCGCGGTGCGATATGTCTGGAAATCTCAAAAGATGTAAATTGTATTTCAGGTCGTGTTTTGGTGACTCATGTTATGAAAATCATTTAGAAAAAACATCATTTAACAAGACTAGCAGTATATGTGGTAAGATAAAAATATTTCAAATTTGTTTTAGAACAATGCTTTTAATGAACAGTAGAAAACACGACTGTGGTGTAACTTTTTGTAGGACATGTAAATTATACTTACCAAACGGCCATCTGTGTTACATGCAAACTATAAAAACGAAAGAAGAAACAAAGAAAACTTTTATGTATTTGTTTTATGACTTTGAGACTCAACAAACGATAGAAATATTGGGAGACGGCGAAAGAAAATTCACGTTCCTAATTTATGTGTCGTTCAACAAGTATGTAGCTTCTGCGTGGAGATTACCGATATCACATTTAGATGTGACTACTGTAGTGTTTGCGAGTATGTGTTCCAAGATAATCCTGTGAAACAACTTGTTGAATTTGTATTAACACCAAGACAGCAATTCAAAAAATTATATGCATCGCTCATAACTCGCAAGGTTTTGACGCTCAATTTATATTCAAGTATATCGTTGAAAAATACGATAATCAACGTGGTAAATACCCTGTTGGTCATCCTAAAATATACGTTGGTTGGAAGGAATGTAGACGTGTCAGGGATAAACAACGACGTATTTCAAGTTAACGGTTTAATAAAGTGCGAAGTATTTCCACCGCAAAACCTGTATCACACTTTATTACCGGTAAGAATGCACGGTAAACTAATATTTCCTCTATGTCGCACGTGTTATGAACAGATGATCCAAGAAGATTTCCCGCATCAAGACCCGAACGATCGAATTTTACGGGGAACGTGGGTGTCTGAGGAGGTTAAAGAGGCTGTCAAACTGGGATATACAATTCAACGCGTTTACGAGATCTGACAATACGAGATGACGCAATATAATAAAAAGAACGCAAAGGCGGAGTATTTGCCGAATATATCAACGAGCTTTTCGCGCAAAAAACTGTGGCATCTGGGTTTCCACCTATTTGTCTGACCGAACAAGATGAAAGATGAATACGTAAGAATTGGAGGTCAATGAAGGTATTAGTTTAAATAAAGACGCGATACAGTACAATGCTTGGCTAAGATCAGTCGTAAAACTATGTCTAAACTCTTTATGGGGTAAATTTGGTCAACGTGAAAAGATGACAAAGACAGAAGTGATTACTAAACCAGAAAGATTGACTGAGTTAAAATTGTTGTTTTGGTCAATTCTGACCAGATCCGTTGGGAGCAGGAAAGAAAATAGACTACGATGCTAAGTAGTTGCAACGTTTCGTCGACGGGTTTGTCGACCTCTTCAGGCTTTATTAAAAAAAATATATAATAATATAATTAACAGAACGAGCTCACGCTAGTCTTAACTTACGATGATTGAAAAAATTTTAAAAAATGCGAAACAAATTACCTAAGTTATCGCACAGCGATCCGTCGAGTAATGTGAAAATACATAGCAACATGACTTATATATATATATATATATATATATATTGGCTTCCTACCAAAACGTAAACAATAAAAAATTTTGAATTAGATCGAGAATATACTTTACTTTTTATGTAACAGCTTAAAGATAGATTTGTATTCTCTACTGAGATTCTGTGTATCTTCTTTTTTGTTTATTGTATTTGGTGTACTGTTAATAAATAACATTTCAGAAATAAGTCTTTTATTATAGTTATTTTCAATATCTCTAATTGTTACTGCTTCAAAATCAAATTCATGATTATATTCATTTTTATGTATATTGACAACCAACTCATCATTATTATTCTTGCGATGTTCGGCAATTCGTTTATTTAGGGCACGTTTTGTTTCGCCTATGTACCGTGCATTGCAATCTTTACAAGGGAACTCATAAACCACATTCGTTTGCTCGAGTTTGTTGGTTTTATCTTTGCCAAGAACAACTAGTTTTGAGAATTTATTAACTATATTTGGGATCGTTACAATATTGTGTTTCCGTAAAAATTTTGAACAATTGTTGTAAAATTTTGAATAAAATGGAAGTGATACTTTAATGTTGTGTCGGTTAGTATTTACAGGACTGTTTCTTTTATTTTGAAAACGAATTTTAAATAGTCTAGATCTTATATGTTTGTCAATAAACTCTGGTGGATATGAGTTCTCTTTAAGTATATTTTTAACCCGCAATATATTTCTATTATGAAAACGTTTATCTGATAAAAGGATAGTTCTATCAATCAAGTTAAAAACTATATTCTTTTTTAATGATATCGGGTGGTTGCTGTAGTAGTTTAAAGTTCTATTAGATGACATCGATTTTGAATACCAGTCAGTAATAATATTACCATCCTGTTTAATGAGAGACACGTCCAAAAAGTTAATATTGTTATTAATTTCAATTTCATAAGTAAACTTAAGGTTGGGATCAAAATTGTTAAAACATTGATTCAATACATGAATATCGTCTTTTTTGATACAACAAATCGAATCATCAACATATCGAAAATAGAACATAGGTATTATGTTGAATTCTGTTTTTAGTTTCTTCCAACAAGCAATTTCTAAATCTTCCATGACTAGATCAGCAAAAAACGGAGAGATTGGAGAACCCATAGGTGTCCCAAAAATTTGTTGGTAATATTTGTTATTAAAAGTAAAAAATAACATAGGCGAGACAAAACGTGCCCTAAATAAACGAATTGCCGAACATCGCAAGAATAATAATGATGAGTTGGTTGTCAATATACATAAAAATGAATATAATCATGAATTTGATTTTGAAGCAGTAACAATTAGAGATATTGAAAATAACTATAATAAAAGACTTATTTCTGAAATGTTATTTATTAACAGTACACCAAATACAATAAACAAAAAAGAAGATACACAGAATCTCAGTAGAGAATACAAATCTATCTTTAAGCTGTTACATAAAAAGTAAAGTATATTCTCGATCTAATTCAAAATTTGTTATTGTTTACGTTTTGGTAGGAAGTCAATATATATATATATATATAAGTCATCTTGCTATGTACTTTCACATTACTCGACGGATCGCTGTGCGATAACTTAGGTAATTCGTTTCGCATTTTTTAAAATTTTTTCAACCATCGTAAGTTAAGACTAGCGTGAGCTCGTTCTGTTAATTATATTATTATATATTTTTTTTAATAAAGCCTGAAGAGGTCGACAAACCCGTCGACGAAACGTTGCAACTACTTAGCATCGTAGTCTATTTTCTTTCCTGCTCCCAACGGATCTGGTCAGAATTGACCAAAACAACAATTTTTACATTTGACAATGGGGAGTAAAATTGTGAATACAATTACAAACTCAAGTTATTGACTGAGTTACTTACCAGCCCAGAAGTAGACGTTAACGGAATTATATTGGTCAATGACGAAACACTCTACGCCAACTGCTGTTACGACAACGAAGCTCTGCTGTCGTCTCCAGCGATGTGTTGTGATTACTGTCTTTACAACAGCACAGGCCCGACTGGAACTATTCAAGCATTTTCACGCATTGGGCCCCCGAGCTCTCTACTACGACACGGATTCTGTTTTTATGTTAGCAGAGAGGATAGCGAACACGATTTACAAACAGGTGTGGCTTTAGGCGAACTCACGGATGAATTGGCTAGTAACGGAAACGGTACGTACATAACCTCGTTTTTATCCAGAGGTCCAAAATTTTACGCGTACAAATTTAAAAACCCGGACGGAAATGAAGAGTACGTGTGTAAAGTTAAAGACATAAGACTAAATTACCCCAACAGTCTACAAATAAATTTTGATACTGTTCGTGAGATGATTACTTCACAAGATAGTGAGATATTACTGTCTAATTTTGCTATTCGACGAACAGAATTCCACGAGGTGATAACGCAAAATGAAACAAAGGCGTGTAAAACCGTGTACGGAAAAAGAAGATTCGTTGCGTTAAGTAAAAGTTATCCATACGGCTACATCCGCGGTCCGTCTACTACTGGCGCATCAGGGGGCCATACCCTGGAAAGTTAGTGGCGCTGGTGTAGCAATACAAAGAACGCACTCCTGACCGATGACGATGCAGTGTAAAAACAGCTCATTGGCTATCGCTGTGGTTTCATTATTGTGATTAGCGACGGGCGCACCAGAAGGGAGCTCATTGGCTGCTGGTGCGCCCCAACAAACTGATTTAGCGGCCGCGGGAGGCGTAGCATCTAAGCGCTCATTAGCCACCAATGCGCCGGCGAAAGAGCTGCTTTGCCGCGGAGCTAGCTTCACCACAAGGCTCGCGGACTCGCGAGCGGCTGCGGGCGGGGGGCATCGGGAGCGGTTACGAGCTCTTCGGGAGAAGTGTTTCAGAATGCTCAGTCAGTGTGAATTATGAACACGCGCTGGAAACATCCGTGGACGTGACGTTGAGTGGGCCCACCGATTGCGGTAAAACAGTATTTGTTAAAAAATTTCTGAAATACATTGACCGCTTGAGCGAAACTCGCTTCAAGCGTATTATTCTTTATTACGGTGAATGGCAATCGGGATACAGAGATCTGGGTAAAGACGTTGAATTTCGCGAAGGTCTACCGCAAAACACCGATTGGCTTAACGATCCGAAACCTAAGTTGATCATCATCGACTACCTCATGCGCGAATCGTCCTCTGGAGGAGACATAGCGAATCTTTTTTACGAAATGCAGTCATCACAACTACTTGAGCGTAATTTTTATCACTCAAAACATCTTCCATCAAGGTAAAGGCCAGCGTGACATATCTTTGAACGCTCATTATATTGTAATCTTTAGGAATTTGCGAGATCGTGCCCAGATACGTCATCTTGCTAGGCAAGTATATCCTGAAATTCCTCGATAATTAGAAGAAGCCTACCGGGACGCAACATCGCAAGCTTTTGGCTACTTTTAGTTGGATCTGAAGCAAATCACATTGGATAACTACCGATTTCGAACATGTATTTTCCCCGCTTATGAGTAACAGTACGGTTACGTACCGCGAAAATAACTGACACAGTCAAAATCAAGTTCCAATCGTGTTGTTGCAATGACTACAAAAACGCGTTATCCTTTTGGTCGAAAAGATGCTACCGTCTTGGCGGCATTGTACCATTTTAACAAAGAACAGCGGAAAGCAGTTTTACAGAAAGCTGATGCAAAATTGGTCGTCGTATTTGCGAGTGCGCTTTAAGGGCGTTCTCTTGGTTGAAACAGCAGTTTTTGAATTTTTAACTTTCAAATAATGTTGAATTAATGTAATAATCCAGTAGTAAGTACATATAACAAATATACATTAGAGGGAACATAAAACAATTTTTTTCAATCGAATTCAGGCAATAGTTACTATGATATTGTTAAAATTAAAGACAAAAACTTCAATAAGTTACCTAATTTTTGCTTCCTTATAGAGGAAGCTTTGTGATAGTAAAAAAAAAAGTTTATGAGATAATGTGTTAGAAATGTTATTTAGCAAATTTGGAATCGAAATACACTATTTTTAGAAAATGTCCCTATGGATGTGTGTGTGTGTGTGTGTGTGTGTGTGTGTGTGTGTGTGTGTGTGTCCGTATACGCTGATATCTCATGATCTACTCGACCGATTTTAACGGGAGAGTGATTATTTTTTTATATTTTGCTTCTACAATTGGGGTCAATATTCTATTTTTGTAAAATTTATTTTTTTTTTATAGCCATTTTTTAATTTTCAAAATTTTTTTTCGATTTTTATAATATTTAGAACAAATATTGTTCATATATCATGAATTCTCTGTATGTAGGATAAAATTATCTACTATTTAAAAAAAAAAAAAGTCGGTAGCTATATTTCGTCATAAGTTATTGATGAAAATATAATTTTTTGTAAATAGGTTATATTTCGAAATTAAAAAAAGATATTAACATGAATATTTTTTT
Source organism: Torymus aiolomorphi (assembly GCA_036365515.1). NCBI lineage: Eukaryota > Metazoa > Arthropoda > Insecta > Hymenoptera > Torymidae > Torymus > Torymus aiolomorphi. The sequence continues at coordinate 67,795,691 of CM070877.1, forward strand.
GGTTATAAAGGATATTAAGTACTATAACTTACTAAATTTTTAGATTTTTTTATTCATTATTTTTTGAGAAAAAAAATAATTTATAAAAAAAAGTGATTTTTTTTGTCGTTCAATAACTATAGTAAAATTGGCTTAATCACTTTGAAATTCTTTGTAGGGGAAGATTTTGTATACCAATCGAGTGAGTTCTTTGGGCAAAAGGATTGATCCATAAATTTCGAAGATATTTGAGGTTAAAATTTTTTTCAATTTTTCTTTAAATCGTAATTTCTCGAGAACGGCTCTATGTATCTAAATGGGGTGGGTGGTATTCGAAAGAGAATTAAATTACCTATATTTTCTAGAAAAAATTAATTCTCTAGCTATCACGGTTCTTTTGTTATTAACAAAAACGTAAAAATTGAAAAATGAAAAAAAATGAGTTTTATATGTTCAACTATTACAAGAGTAAAATTGTCTTATTCGCTTCAAAATTCATTGTAGAGGTATATTATTCATAGTTCTCGGATGAGTTCTTTTGGCAAAGTGATGGGTTCATAAATTTCAGAGATATCTGAGGTTAAAATTTTTCTAGACATTTTTAAAATCTATTTCTTAAGGATGGCTCTGTGTATCTGAATGGGATGAGTAGCATTTGAAAGAGAATTAAAATATTTATATTTTCTGAAAAGAAAAATTTTTTAGTTATCGCGGTTTTTTATTATTAACAAAAATGTAAAACATGAAAAATTGAAAAATGAAAACATAAATCTGTCTTTATCAAATTTTTTAAAATACATCCCCTCATATAACGCATTCAATATAACACGTTCAATGTTCATTGGATCCATCAACACACGCTATACGGTAGATTAATACTCCGCACACGTGACACCAAACTCGCTAGTCGCGAGACTTTATAAATGCAAGACCGCGGTCTATTATCACGATAGCGCACGCGGTAAAGACACCATTAAGGGTCGACGTGCAATGGTAGTGTGCGCCTACCATCGGACTGGCCAATCACACACGTAGTTTCATAGCCGCGAGTACGCGCGTTCCGCGTTAACTATAATAAAACGAAATAACGAAACGGATCAACACTGAGGATAGTTTCGAAAGAAATATCGAATTTACGTGAGCGCAATTAATTGTTTTGGCTCTCACGTAAAAATGGATTATTATATTATTATTATATTCAAATTATCAAATTGAATTAGAATATTTAATTCACTTTATAATTTATAATTTTCTTTTAATTTAGTTTATAATTAAATTTAATTTAATTTATAAAATGATAATTTTAGTTTATAATATCTCTGAAAATTATGAACCAATCATTTTGCCAAAAAAACTCTGCCGAGAACTATCAATAATATACCTGTACAATGAATTTTGAAGCGAATAAGACAATTTTACTATCGTAATAGTTAAAGCTCCAAAATTCATTTTTTTTTTTTTATTTTTAAATTTTTACATTTCTGTTAATAACAAAAGAACCGTGATAGCTAGAAAATAAATTTTTTTTTGAAAATATAGGTAATTTAATTATGTTTCGAATGCTATAAATTACATTCAAATACATAGAGCTCTAAATATCAGTTGCAAATTTATAGGCAATTGTGATATATATTTTATGTATGTGAAATTTTGTGGAAATGTATAATCTATAAAAATTTGAATAAATTATGTTGGAGTTTTGTTATTTCTGTCTTTCTGAAGTATTAAATTTTAAATATTGGAATTAAAAATTAATTAAAGGAATCAGTAAATTAAGTTTGAGGAAGCTACGTGCCAATGAATTGGCAGCGGTTTTTTTCTTTCTTATCCAATATTAACGAAATAAAGCTTATTTTGTTCGTTAAGAAATTTCAGGGGGAGTGTCGATGGGAAAATTTATGATACGAGTTACCAGTACGGCGTAATATCAATTTGTTTAAGAAAAGTAAATCAAGTTTTAATAAACAAATTGATATTACGTCGTATTGGTAACTCGTATCATAAATTTTCCCATCGATACTCCCTCTGAAATTTCTTAACGAACAAAATAAGCTTTATTTCGTTAAGATTGGATAAGAAACAAAAAAAAAATTAGGTAACTTATTGAAGTTTTTGTCTTTAATTTTAACAATATCATGGTAACTATTGCCTAAATTCGTTTTAAAAATTTTTTTTTATGTTCCTTCTAGTGTATGTTTGTTATATGTACTTACTTTTGGATTATTAAATTAATTAAACATTATTTAAAAGTTAAAAATTCGAAAACTGCTATTTCGACCAAGAGAACGTCCTTAAAGGTATTGATACGTAACGTTCCGTTAAATAAAGGTCACAAGGGTCGCCTGCGTAAGCACGCAGAAGATCTGCGTAAGTTAGCATCACCGGATATCACTTTACAACGAAGAAAAAACATTATAGTGTAACGTGGCCGCTTTTTGCCTGCTCTGCTAGTACCTCTGATTCGTCTTGTTAATCTCGTGAATAAATACAGATGGAACACGCGAGAAAGATGATTCTCTTACCGCAAGAGCGTGGTTTACGTTTGCAAACCACGCTCGGAAACGTTGGAACGCAATTCAGCTTCAAAATCGCGAGTCAGATGTATGTGGTCAGTATTGTATTATATTTTTATATTATATGAGTCATGGTTTAGGTTTCAAGAAGTTTCTCGACAATTTTTCTGCCATCTTGGAGAAAAATGATAACGTAGTTAAACGCTATGTACGGTATAAAAATGCTGACGGAAGTTTCACTGGTAACGACGGATGCTTTGTCAGATGTTTACAAAACTGCCGCTCTAAAATGTCTTTGTTACAATATAGTTTTTCAGCACTTTTATTATCGCGCAAAAAATGTTTTGATGTAAGACGATACAACACGTGTTATCGAGTTTTATAAAATCGTGGTCGTAATTTAACCGCTTTATCTACAGATGTGTAATTGTTTAGTCTTGATCGGCATAAGCTTTACTTCTTAAATGCTTGCACTTTTTAACTTCCCCCATCAGTTGAAGAACTGTATTGAAACGATCGCTCCAGAGCCTTTCGCATCAGTCGCTTTCTACTCGTAGAGGTACGCGAATCGTCATGGCAGACATACCACGAGCTGCGCATCCCTCACATCAATTCTTTTGTATGTTATACGCTTTGAATAAATCGTTTACCAAGAAGATAATTGTCGGTTTGGAATACGACGAGATTGTCGGCAAGTTCGACGACGAGTGCTACAAACCTGTGGTTCGACTAGTGTCAAATGATTTTAAAGGTGTTGCGTTTTCATGCGACGATTGGGATGAATTTAAAACTAGTTTCGATGATATTGATAAATATTTTCGTGGACTACATAATGGCTTAAAGGACAAGAAAATTTACGGCAATGGTTGGTCCTTGAAATTCACCACAAGTCATCAGAATAAAGCAATCGAGATTGAAGAAGACAGAAGGCCCGGCGTTGGTCGAATCAAACAATTTTGTCACAGCTTAATAATTAAAAAAGTAACTTTTGACTGTCTTCAAGAATTTATTGTAAAGTGTATCGACACGCGTCTCAAATATTTAAGTTCTATTGCGAGTAGTGTGAGACGTGTTACCTGCGAGATTATGGAATTCCTCACAAATAAAAGTAGCCTCATGCACGAAGCACAAAGACAACTTTATACACCTAATATTGTTAAAGATGTTGTAAATTTAGTTGACAATGATGTAACAAACGATATAACTACTAACGTAGAAAACCAGTGTAAAGAGGAAAAATTAGCTTCTCTATCTAAGTCCGATGTTACCGATGTATTGTATCAGTTTGTATCATTGCATATGCCAAGAATTGTTGATGAATTAAATGTTAAATTACCTGAAAATAAAATAGAAAGTTTAATTGTACTTACCATGCTCTTATTTTCCCTTTACCTTGCCATGGTCCTCTTGTACACGAGTTATTATATTTTCAAAGAGATTGAGTTTTAATTTACATTAATAAAATTATAATCAAACGTATACAAATTATATCCTGTTTTGTGCTTCTCAATTAAAAATTAAAATTTAATTTTATTATTTATACTTTTAATTATATTAAGTGGTACACATAACACACGCGCGCATGTAGACATACCACACACACACAATACGTGTGCGTCGCGCATATGTACAAACACGCGCGCGCGCGCGCACACCCACACACACGCGTGTGTGTGTGCGCCGCGCATATGCACAAACTTTTGCTAACGCAGCACTATGACGAGGCCCCGACAAGCATTGACCTTGTCTGACGCCGATGAGTCATTGTTAGAATGTGATTCTAACACTATAATTACAAAATTATCTTCTCCACGTGGATTTAGTGCAAAAATTTGTAATATGTGAGAATGTGATTCCTCCTATATTTAAGTCCAAGAGTAAATAATCAGTATTCAAAGCATACAAAGAAATTAATCCTGCCCCCGATACAGAGGAAATATTGAACATTGGAGTGTCGTATAATGGCACAGTGTTGTAAATAGTTAACTAAAAAGTAATGTAATTTTCAATTTAATTGATAATTAAATTTCCATTTTCAATTACATTATATCTAATTCATAACTAAATTTTAATTTTTAATTATATAAAATCTAACTGATAACTAAATTTTTATTTTTAGTTAGATTTAATCTAATTGATAACTAAATTTTTATTTTTAATTACATAAAATCTAATTGAAAATAATAATGTAATTATTAATTACATAAATGAAAATAAAAATTTAGTTATCAATTAGATTTTATATAATTAAAAATTAAAATTTAGTTATCAATTAGATTTTATGTAATTAAAAATAAAAATTTAGTTATCAATTATATTAAATCTAACTAAAAATTAAAATTTAGTTATCAGTTAGATTTTATGTAATTAAAAATAAAAATTTAGTTATCAATTAGATTTTATGTAATTAAAAATTAACATTTAGTTGATCGTAATTATAATCTAGTTATAATTAGGAATGGGTAATTACCCATTTTTGCAACACTGTAATGGCATATTCTATGGCAGAAGAGAGCCCACTAGTCGCTTCTTCGCATTGGACTAGTTACAGATTTCGTAACTGGTTTAGCAATTGATTGTGAAATCATCAAAATTTTGTTACTATGGGTTCAGTAATTGCTTATGAATTGGGCCCTGAATGACTTGAATATGACTGCTGGCTCGATAGTCATAAATCTAGTGACGAATGTGATAAAAATTTTAGTGACGCATCTGGATCTATGGAAGTGCAAGCTGCTGAAATTTTGTGGTTATGCTCTATTGAGTCGAATAATATGAAATATACAGTTATGTTTTCAGATGGTGATGCTAAAACCTGGTTGAGATTGAAAGAAATTTCAAAATATCCAGTCGATAAAGAAGTTAGAAATAATTTAGATAAATATGTATTCCATAACTTTATTCTGATATTCATGTATTCTTAGCTTTAAATTCCATTTTCTCAATACCATATTTTAATAATGTTAAAAACTTCTATACGCAAAGGTTTTAAACTTGGAGCTTGAAAGTTTTTTGTACGTATTTTGACATGTCTGTAGTGCTCAGTGATAGGATGATTTAATGGATTATCTTAAATTTGTATTTCTAAATATATCTTCTACTACTGCTATAATTTCTTTTATTGCAGATAGAGTAACTACTCTGTATAACTATACAGGGCTACTTGTGATATATACGAGAGGTAATAAAGGATTAAATCAGAGGTGCTGAGAAGGACCGAAAATAGGCGCGAGTGAGGTTCAAAAATTCGCAGTATCTTCAAAATATCTTAGAAATACTTAAGACTTCATGTTATTTTGAGGAAGGCCGATAGAAAATGCCCTTTTATAAATTAGAACTTTTATCAATAGAACTTTTATCAATAACCTTTTTCAATAGAACTATATTATACACAGATACACGCATACTTCGACTTGCAAACGAATACACACTAAGGTACACACGCACTCACCTAGACTATCAAACATCCATATCCATACCCACGTACACGTACACACACGCACACGCTCATATACAGGTGTACGCAAACACACACGCACACACGCACACAATGTAAAAAAACGAGACAATTATAATGGTTTCCGCGGATGTCTGTAGACTATCACTAGTAGCCTTGTACTGTCTTGTGAAGGTATCTGTTGAAATATTTACGTAAATAAATACACCGAGTTCGGAAACCCGCAAATAAATTCTTCTTTTTCTCGATTCCCCCGTCTCCTAACTTACCAAAAGGGAGCTCTACCGGGATTCCCTCTGTTCGAGCAACGATGATTTCCAAAATTTCGCTAGGTTTTAGAGTACTCAATAATTAATACATAACAACATAAATCCCTAACATAACCACTATATCATTTTATTGACTTCGATACAGAGTTAAACGCATGAATTACTATGTCGTCGCTCGATGAAACTCCGATCGTCAATGTTCCCTGCAACAAAGAAATTCTGCCTGCCCTTTCCCTCTCTCTCTCTCTCTCTCTCTCTTCCTTATAGGTCTACCGATACACTTTCTCGGCCCACAACTCTTCTCTAACGAAATCTCAACCAGCTTGTGCTCCCACGGCAACCGCGGTACCCTAAGACCTCCCGATCCCTGTCGTCAAGGCGATAGTTACGGTCCACGAATTACTTCTCTCTTTCTCTCTCTCTTACTCTCTTCTTCGACGTCCACGAGCCCTTTCTCTTTTGCGGCCATCTTCTGTTCCTTGTAGATAAGCAGGCATGAGAACATGGGGCAGCAAAATAACCCCCCGTGACGACATACCTCAACTCAATAATATTCATGAATATTCGTGAGTTTCCAAACTATTCATTTTCTGCGCGGGAATATGGTAGTGAAAAAAAAAGTATTTGGGGAGAACGATTTGACATCGTTACGAACAGCCTCTTCTCAAAGGATGGAATAATTACCCAGAATTCCGCTTATTTACATCTCACCACGGATGGACACCTGAACATAGACATCCGCCCGGTAATGTAAATAGTCTTCCCACCGCGGAGATTTCCACCCTTAACGTTGTTGATCCATCCAGTAGTCATCCAAGCTATCCTGCCATCACGTGTCCTTACTCTCTTGACCAACTCTACCGTCCCCTAAACTCCACCCAATTCCCCCAAATACCGCACTCTTTACCGCTACATTACATAAACCCACTATCGATCCAATCACCCGAACTCTACCCGACATTTATCGTCTATTGCGTATCCGGCCCAGGAGGTCCGCTCGGCTACAAATCCCAAAGAATAGCGTTCGTCGCTTGTAGGCTGCTCTGTCAACCAAGCGGTCGCCGGTGGTTCCTTAGTAAGCTCACTAACTGCAGCCACTATCCCCTCGGTTTCAGCGGGTCGGTTTTCATAGGCGGGGTTGTCGCAGTCGAATGAACGACCAACGGTAAAGCAGGCGTGATAGGAGCCACGCTCCCAAATTTTTAAGCGAGATATGCCGAGTGGGGACCGCTGCAGCTAGAACACACGCTCAGATCCGTACCTAGTCTCCCACAATTATAGCAATAAGCCTGCACGACAGGGCGCGGACACTTCGGGAACGAGTGTCTGTGCTGCCAGCAGTAGAAAAAAGCTGCAGGAGGGGGATAGATCGAAGCCTTGGTGGGGATGAGTACCAAATCCCCAAACTTTAAGCACTTTATTTTCATAGGATATTCCTCCCATCCGCCAAGTCTTGATCTCTCCCTCTTTCGAGCAGCTCGGTAATCCCCGAACGGGTTCACTCCGGGCTTGATCATTCCGCCTTCCCACTTGGACGGCGCAATAATTGTAAAGATCGGCAAGAATACCGACACATATTTCCACCGGCCCGACCTTCTCCCCGAAGCTCCAGGGTCCTCCCAGCGCCTCTTCTTACTTTCGCTCGACGCGGAGGTAGTCTCAGCCATCTCTCGTCCCCCCAGTTGAGTCCGCTTCACTAATCCGCTTTACTGGAACGAGAAGCGGCCTCTTCCCTTCTGCCTCTCCCGATTCAAACACTCCCAGTTTACCCGGTAAATTACTCGAGCGGTTTTTCAAGTACTCGTCAATCCCTCTGCGCACCTATACTTTGGTGTGCCAAATACTTGCTTTTCCACCACGCTTACCCTCCTGTCTACGTTGGCAGCTTCACCAACCACTCTACTCTCAGCAACGATGCTCAGCGCTCTCGACTGGAAACTGATATCCCACCCCAGGATTGCACCTACTGAGAGCATGGGTCCTCTCCCGAAACATCGAGTAGAACCACAAGGGACCGGCTCCTCGGTGTCAGGCCGCTTGGTGGAGCTCCCCTCTATCCCTGGGTCTAACTCTGACATTTTCTCTTTTATCTTTACTTACTCTACTATCTTTACCTCCATTTTTATCCCTATCCCCACGTTCGACCTCTTCTGCCCAGTCGACATGTGGCAGTAGACGGGGAGGAATAAAGGAAACTATCGCTCCAGTTTCTACATTTAGAACCTTTCCAGTTCTCGTAACATCTAACACAAGGTGGGGAGACCTGAATTCTGTAAATGGAACATGGCTCCTTGTGAATCTCGCCCCTGTCCAGCCCCCGGCGTGTAACCACCTGAAATAGAATTGCCCGAACTGGTACACCAATGGACACAACACTCTATCTATCTGTTACGGACCCTAAAATTACGGAGCCAACTTTGCATTAGACCGTTTGGAGGTATCCGGCAATACATGCACCCTTCTTATCACCCTGTCTCCGACTTTAAATTGCACCGCCTGTCGTCCACGATTATAGTATCAACCCCTACGGCACACAGTGGGCTAAAACCCGATTTTTTTTTTCAAAATAAAATAACTCCACACAGAAGCCACCAATTTGGATGATTTTTGTTTCTACTTATAGCAAATTAAATGTAGATTAGAGGAAAAATAAAGAAAATTGTTAAATAAATTTTTATAACCTCCAAATTCAACAAGAAACATAGGTATTTTTCAAAATTTTGTAGGAAACCGCATTTAAGTTTCAGAAAAATGTTTCTTTTTGGGAAATATGTTGCCTCCTGAATTCATCCATGTATAATATATAACCCCTACACCTGTGAACCATAACCTAAACACCTTGCAGATGAATACTTCGCCGCAAAGTCAGGTTAATACGATAATCTGTAATGAACTATGACTTTGTAAGGTATTTATGACAAAATAAGTGATCTGTAACATTAAAAACTTATAATGACCATAACCTAAACCATTTTACAAATTATCTTATTATTTTTATATAGAAAAAAAGTAATTCCACACAGAAACCACCGATTCGGATGATTTTTGTTTGTACTTGTAGCTAATTGAATGTAGATTAGGGGAAAAATAAAGAGTATTGTCAAATCAATTATTATAACCTCCAAACTCTACAAGAAACATAGGTATTTTTCTAAATTTTATAGGAAACCGTATTTAAGTTTTAGAAAAATGATTATTTTTTGAAAAAATGTTGCCCCCTGAGTTGCTCCATGTATAATATATAACCCCTACACCTTTGTACCATAACCTAACAACTACGTTGAATACTTCGCCGCAAAGACATGTTAATATGATAATCTATAATGCACTATGACTTTGTAAGTTAGTTATGAAAAATTAAGTGATCTGTAATATTAAAAACTTTTAATGATCATATCGCAATACTTTTTACCGATTAGCTTATTAATTCGATTTAGAAAAAAGTTATTCCAGACAGGAACCACCGATTCGGATGATTTATGTTTTTACTTACAGCTAATTGAATGTAGATTAGGGGAAAAATAAAGAGTATTCGCAAATCAATTATTATAACCTCCAAACTCTACAAGAAACATACGTATTTATCAAAATTTTGTAGGAAACCGTATTTAAGTTTTAGAAAAATGATTCATTTTGGGAATAATGTCGGCTCCTGCGTTCATCTATGTATAATATATAACCTCTACACCTAAGAAACATAACCTAACAGCTCTACGTGGAATACTTCGCTGCAAAGACATGTTAATATGATAATCTGTCATGCACTATGACTTTGTGAGGTAGTTATGAAAAATTAAGTGATCTGTAACATTAATAACTTTTAATTACCATAACCTAATACTTTTTACCGATTAGCTTATTAATTCGATTTAGAAAAAAGTTATTCCAGACAGGAACCACCGATTCGGATGATTTTTGTTTTTACTTACAGCTAATTGAATGTAGATTAGGGGAAAAATAAAGAGTATTGTCAAATCAATTATTATAACTTCCAAACTCTACAAGAAACATACGTATTTATCAAAATTTTGTAGGAAACCGTATTTAAGTCTTAGAAAAATGATTCATTTTGGAAATAATGTTGCCTCCTGCGTTCATCTATGTATAATATATAACCTCTACACCTAAGAAACATAACCTAACAACTCTACGTGGAATACTTCGCCGCAAAGTCAGGTTAATACGATAATCTGTAATGCACTATGACTTTGTAAGGTATTTATGACAAAGTAAGTGATCTGTAACATTAAAAACTTTTAATGACCATAACCTAAAACTTTTTACCGATTAGCTTATTATTTGAATTTAGAAAAAAAGTTACTCCAGACAGAAACCACCGATTCGGATGATTTTTGTTTGTACTTACATTTAATTGAATGTAGATTAGGGGAAAAATGAAGAGTATTGTCAAATCAATTTTTATAACCTCCAAACTGTACGAGAAACATTTTTTCTAAATTTTTCTAAATTTGGTTGAAAACTGTATTTATGTTTTAGAAAAATGATTCTTAGTGGTAAAAATGTTTACTTCTGAGTTCGTCCATATATAATATATTACCATTAGACCTGTGAATATCAAGGAGCGCGGGCGCGCTCCGAAGGCAAGTATAGAAGAAGCCTGAAGGAACGACCCGCACTACATATACATTGAAAGTTATAGTGCATTACAGATTATCGTATTAACCTCACTTTGCGGCGAAGTATTCATCTTCAAGTTGTTAGGTTATGGTTCATAGGTGTAGAGATTATATATTATACATAGATGAACGCAGGAGGCAACATTATTCCTAAAAAGAATCATTTTTCTAAAACTTAAATACGGTTTCCTACCAAATTTTAATAAATACGTATGTTTCTTGTAGAGTTTGGAGGTTATAATAATTAATTTGACAATACTCTTTATTTTTCCCCTAATCCACATTCAATTAGCTGTAAGTACAAACAAAAATCATCCGAATCAGTGGTTCCTGTCTGGAATAACTTTTTTCTAAATCGAAATAATAAGCTAATCGGTAAAAATTATTAGGATATGATCATTAAAAGTTGTTAATATTACAGATCACTTAATTTTTCATAACTACCTCACAAAGTCATAGTGCATGACAGATTATCATATTAACATGTCTTTACGGCGAAGTGTTCCACGTAGAGCTATTAGGTTATGTTTCTTAGATGTAGAGGTTATATATTATACATAGATGAACACAGGAGGCAACATTATTCCCAAAATGAATCATTTTTCTAAAACTTAAATACGATTTCCTACAAAATTTTGATAAATACGTATGTTTCTTGTAGAGTTTGGAGGTTATAATAATTGATTTGACAATACTCTTTATTTTTCCCCTAATTTACATTCAATTAGCTGTAAGTAAAAACAAAAATCATCCGAATCGGTGGTTCCTGTCTGGAATATCTTTTTTCTAAATCGAATTAATAAGCTAATCGGTAAAAAGTATTGGGATATGATCATTAAAAGTTTTTAATATTACAGATCACTTAATTTTTCATAACTAACTTACAAAGTCATAGTGCATTATAGATTATCATATTAACATGTCTTTGCGGCGAAGTATTCAACGTAGTTGTTAGGTTATGGTTCAAAGGTGTAGGGATTATATATTATACATGGAGGAATTCAGGGGGCAACATTTTTTCAAAAAAGAATCATTTTTCTGAAACTTAAATACGGTTTCCTACAAAATTTTGAAAAATACCTATGTTTCTTGTAGAGTTTGGAGGTTATAATAATTGATTTGACAATACTCTTCACTTTTCCCCTAATCTACATTTAATTAGCTATAAGTACAAACAAAAATCATCCGAATCGGTGGTTTCTGTGTGGAATTACTTTTTTTCTAAATCAAAATAATAAGTTAATCTCTAAAAAGGTTTAGGTTATGGTCATTAAAAGTTTGTAATGTTACAGATCACTTATTTTGTCATAAATACTTTACAAAGTTATAGTGCATTACAGATTATCGTATTAACCTGACTTTGCTGCGAAGTGTTCATCTTCAAGTTGTTAGGTTATGGTTCACAGGTATAGAGATTATATATTATGCATGGATGTACAGAGGAGGCAACATTTATCCCAAAAAGAATCATTTTTCTAAAACTTAAATACGGTTTTCTTCAAAATTTAGAAAAATACCTATGTTTCTTGTTGAATTTGGAGGTTATAAAAATTTATTTAACAATTTTCTTTATTTTTCCTCTAATCTACATTTAATTTGCTATAAGTAGAAGTAAAAATCATCCAAATCGGTGGCTTCTGTGTGGAGTTATTTTATTTTGAAAAAAGAAATCGGGTTTTAGCCTACTGTGCGGCGTCGTCTGCAACACCTTATACTTCTGACTTTGCTCACTCACCCTTCCAGTCATAATTCCTCAACAATTTCATCAGCGGCAACTTTATCTCGGATTCCTTCTCTATGAATCGAGAATACCAGACAAGCATCCCGAGGAACTCCTCAATCGTCGGATGTTCTTAGGCACGGGGTAGTTTAAGCCTGACTCTACCTTCTCTGAATCCGGTCTTAAACACTCACTGTGCAAGAGAAATCTCAAGTAAGTCATCCTCGAACAACAAAATACGTACTACCCCTGTTCACTTCCAACCCTGTCTCTACCAACCTCTTCAACACCACTTGTACCCACTACAAATGTTCGTCGAGAGTCTTGGTGCGATCACTATATCGTCTAAGTACCTAAACACATTCGGTTGCATCTCGGTGCCAAAGAACGAATCAATCAACTATTGCAAAAGCATTTACGCATACTTATAGCCGAACCGGCATTCTCTTAAATTGTCAGAAACCTGACCACGATACGGCAAACGCCGTATACTTCCGACTTCTCCAGGGGAATTTGGTGGTACACATATTTCAAATCAATTTTGGATAAGTATTTCACACTCCGCAACTTTTCCAAGATCGAATCCGTGTTGGGAATAGAATACGCATCCTTCCTCGTTAACCTGTTGAGATCTCCGTAATCTACGCAAAAATGATACGTGTTGTCCGCCTTCCTAGTCATCACCGGGGTACTACTATAATCGCTAGCTGACCCCTCGATAATCCCCTCATTAAACATCCTCTCTACCTCTTCTACTACTATTTGTTGCATTTTCTGCGATATTCTCCTCGAATGATATTTAAAGACCGCCACTTCATGTACAACAATGGAATGTTCCATCAGCTTAGTCACCCCCACTGTATCCCCATCTGCTGGATAAACTAACAGCCTGCCCACCAAACTCTCTACCAGCTCACGCTGACTCGACTCCGTGGTTGAAATACCTGAGCACACGACATCATGGTTCCTGGCTCTTCTCTTACCTTCACTCATCCTCCAATATCCGCACTTCAAACGGGTGTCGACTTCGAACAGATTAGAGAAATTTATTCCCACGATAATATCCTAATCGAGGTTAGGAACGGCCCCCATAGGCACCGCCTTGGCCCTATTACCGATCGTGACCCTTATCTTCAAAATACCGAGAACTTCCGTAAGCCCGCCCGTGACATTCCCAAACACCGTGTCACCGGCCTTCGATCGATCTTTGTACTGCTCAGCGATACGCGGGCCAAACAACGACCGCATAGCTCCCGCGTCGGACAAGGCTTTATTGCGTAACCTAGCTCAATCATGAGAAAATGGTGATTCTCCATTATCAACCCAGCTACTGCATCTTGTCTACTTACTCTTCCTCACCTTTCTTCGCCCCTGGCACCTTTTCCCGTTGTGCCCCTTCAATCTCGCCTTTTACAGATTTTGATTTCCCTCCGATTACTTTAGTTTTTGACTGCGAGCTATTTCAGCTCGCCATTGTGCCCGCCAATGTATTCGCAGTCTCCTTACCTTTCTTTTTCTGACCAGCAGAGTCATCACCCCACCTTTTCCAATCTTCCTGAGAGTCTGGCTTTGACTATCCGCCCTCTAATAGTTCCGACAGAATGCCCTTCGATTGTCCGGCCATTCCCCATCCCTAGTACGCCGTGGTCGGAGCGGAGTTCTCCTCCTCTACTTCGTTTGTCTCGGTCGCCACACTCTTCCTTACTCTATCATCCCGTTTTTATTTCTTCTCCGATAACCTACTTTTGCGGAGAACAGATGAGCTTAGTTCGCTTGTTCTTCGCGCCACCCAGTTCCCAAACTTATCAGCAATTGTGCGCAGTTTAGGCATATCTTGAACGTCACATTTGGAGCGTCATAGACCTGACAGTTCTCCGTTGGTGATTTAACTACCGATATCCTCTCCGGGCAATTTCGTACAGTGTGATACTTTTTCTGACACCAAAAGCACACTACCTTCAGGCAGTCGATCGCCTTGTGCCCTACTGCCTAGCACAAATGATAAATACCCATAAACTCTACCACTTTCCACTCTCTCTATGTTTAACTGTCTCAGAGAGGCTACGGTCACTGGTTGCCTGCGCCCGACAACTCGGTCCACCTCTCTCCTGCGCCGGGTTGCTATTTCTTTCCTACTTCTGTCCCTTGTTAATCGTTGGATTTTCTGTTGTTTGCTAGAAACCCGCATTATTTTGGATTCCCACGGCGTAATCGAGGGCTTTTTCATTTTCCGTCACAATCTCGGAGCTGCTGATCGTCGCGATCGTCTTAGACCCTCAGCACCCAAGCCTCGCTCCCCAGCCAGCTGCTTTACCTTCTTGGATTTCTTGTCCTCACCGTGTCTGGTACCTTCGGTTGAACATTGCGCACCGCCGCCATTTCCGGGTCCGCATCCACTGCTGCTATCCCACATAGCATGAAAGCTTCCCAGTGAAAGATTCAAGAAATATTCCAATGGAAGCTTTCATCAACCTTTTTAAAAGATAATTGAAACTTTCAGATAGATTCCATTGTAAGGTTTCTTGTAAGCTTCCCGGAAGGTTAAAGCAATATTACAATCAAGATTGCTAAATGTCCTTTCGACGAATATTACGTGAAAGCTTCTAGAAAGCTTACGGGAATCTTACGTGAAATATTCCAAGAATCAATACAGGAATCATTCACGAAAGGAAACAGCAATATTACAGTAAGCTTTTAGAAAGATTACACTGTTATCTTTTTTGAAAGCTTACGCTAAGATTACCAAAGAGATTCCCAAATCCTTGCAGGGATCAATAAAGGAATCTTTCACGAAAGGAAAATGCAATATTACAGTAAGCTTTTGGGAATATTACACTGTTATCTTTGTTGAAAGCTAACGCTAAGATTGAAAAAGAGCTTCCCAAATCCTTGCAGGGATCAATACAGGAATCTTTCAAAAAAGGAAACAGCAATATTACAGTAAGCTTTTGGGAAGATTATACTGTTATCTTAGTTGAAAGCTTACGCTAAGATTGCAGAAAATATTACCAAATCCTTGCAGGGATCAATACAGGAATCTTTCACGAAAGGAAACTACAATATTACAGTAAGCTTTCGGGAAGATTAGACTGTTACCTTTGTTGAAAGCTTACTGTAAGTTTGCAAAAGAGATTCCCAAATGCTTGCAGGGATCAATACAGGAATCGTTCACAAAAGGAAACAGCGATATTACGGTAAGTTTTTAGAAAGATTACACTGTTATCTTTTTTGAAAGCTTACGCTAAGATTACCAAAGAGATTCCCAAATCCTTGCAGGGATCAATACAGGAATCTTCACGAAAGGAAACAGCAATATTACGGTAAACTTTTGGGAAGATTACACTGTTATCTTTTTTGAAAGCTTACGCTAAGATTACCAAAGAGATTCCCAAATCCTTGCAGGGATCAATACAGGAATCTTTCACGAAAGGAAAATGCAATATTACAGTAAGCTTTTGGAAATATTACACTGTTATCTTTGTTGAAAGCTAACGCTAAGATTGAAAAAGGGCTTCCCAAATCCTTGCAGGGATCAATACAGGAATCTTTCAAAAAAGGAAACAGCAATATTACAGTAAGCTTTTGGGAAGATTATACTGTTATCTTAGTTGAAAGCTTACGCTAAGATTGCAGAAAATATTACCAAATCCTTGCAGGGATCAATACAGGAATCTTTCACGAAAGGAAACTACAATATTACAGTAAGCTTTCGGGAAGATTAGACTGTTACCTTTGTTGAAAGCTTACTGTAAGTTTGCAAAAGAGATTCCCAAATGCTTGCAGGGATCAATACAGGAATCGTTCACAAAAGGAAACAGCGATATTACGGTAAGTTTTTAGAAAGATTACACTGTTATCTTTTTTAAAAGCTTACGCTAAGATTACCAAAGAGATTCCCAAATCCTTGCAGGGATCAATACAGGAATCTTCACGAAAGGAAACAGCAATATTACGGTAAACTTTTGGGAAGATTACACTGTTATCTTTTTGAAAGCTTACGCTAAGATTACCAAAGAGATTCCCAAATCCTTGCAGGGATCAATACAGGAATCTTTCACGAAAGGAAAATGCAATATTACAGTAAGCTTTTGGAAATATTACACTGTTATCTTTGTTGAAAGCTAACGCTAAGATTGAAAAAGGGCTTCCCAAATCCTTGCAGGGATCAATACAGGAATCTTTCAAAAAAGGAAACAGCAATATTACAGTAAGCTTTTGGGAAGATTATACTGTTATCTTAGTTGAAAGCTTACGCTAAGATTGCAGAAAATATTACCAAATCCTTGCAGGGATCAATACAGGAATCTTTCACGAAAGGAAACTACAATATTACAGTAAGCTTTCGGGAAGATTAGACTGTTACCTTTGTTGAAAGCTTACTGTAAGTTTGCAAAAGAGATTCCCAAATGCTTGCAGGGATCAATACAGGAATCGTTCACAAAAGGAAACAGCGATATTACGGTAAGTTTTTAGAAAGATTACACTGTTATCTTTTTTGAAAGCTTACGCTAAGATTACCAAAGAGATTCCCAAATCCTTGCAGGGATCAATACAGGAATCTTCTCGAAAGGAAACAGCAATATTACGGTAAACTTTTGGAAAGATTACACTGTTATCTTTTTTGAAAGCTTACGCTAAGATTACCAAAGAGCTTCCCAAATCCTTGCAGGGATCAATACAGGAATCTTTCAAAAAAGGAAACAGCAATATTACAGTAAGCTTTTGGGATGATTATACTATTATCTTTGTTGAAAGCTTACGCTAAGATTGCAGAAAAGATTACAAAATCCTTGCAGGGATTGATACAGGAATCTTTCACGAAATGAAACTACAATATTACAGTAAGCTTTTGGGAAGATTAGGCTGTTACCTTTGTTGAAAGCTTACTGTAAGATTGCAAAAGAGATTCGCAAATCCTTGCAGGTATCAATACAGAAATCGTTCACAAAAGGAAACAACAATATTACGGTAAGCTTTCGGGAAGATTACACTGTTATCTTTCTTGAAAGTTTAAGCTAAGATTACCAAAGAGATTCTCAAATACTTGCAGGAAAAATTCCACTAAACATAAATAGAACCTTTCATGAAAGATTGCAATAAGCATGAATGCAATATTATCGAAAAATAATGCGAAAAACTTAATGGAAGGTTCCGTGAAACATTCCAGTAGCGTTAACTTCCAATGCTCCACAAAAGCTTCCAGTAAGTTTAAGCGAACCAACCGAAAAAATTCCAACTATGCGATTCCGTAACATTCCATGAAAGTTTTTGAAAGGTTGCCAACATCGACCATGAACCATTCTAAGAATCGATACTGGAATTTTTCATGAAAGATAACTAGAAAGGTTAAAGTAAGCTTACTGAAAGATTGAACTGGTACATTTCTTGCAAATCTTCCGAAAAACTTTTGAAAAAGATTGATGAATACTTTCAGGAAAGATTGCACTAAACATAAATGGAACCTTTCATGAAAGATTGCAATAAGCATGAATGCAACATTACCGAAAAATAATGCGAAAAACTTAATGGAAGGTTCCCACGAAACATTCCAGTAGCATTACCTAGCAATGTTCTACGAAAGCTTCTGGTACATCTTCGGAAACCAACCAAAAAATTCCAACGTTGAGATCCCGTAACATTCCATTAATGTTTTTGAAAGCTTGCTGACACCCACGATGAAAAATTCTAAGAATCGATACTGAAATCTTTCTGCACATAGCATGAAAGCTTCCCAGTGAAAGATTCAAGAAATATTCCAATGGAAGCTTGCCTCAACCTTTCTAAAAGATAACTGAAACTTTCAGATAGATTTCATTGTAAGCTTTCTTGTAAGCTTCCCGGAATGTTAAAGCAATATTACAATCAAGATTGCCAAATGTCCTTTCGACGAATATTACACGTAAGCTTCTGGAAAGCCTACGGGAATCTTACGTGAAATATTTCAGGAATCAATTCAGGAATCTTTCACGAAAGGAAACAGCAATATTACAGTAAGTTTTTAGAAAGATTACACTGTTATCTTTGCTGAAAGCTTACGCTAATATTGCAAAAGAGATTCCCAAGACCTTGCAGGGATCAATCCAGGAATCCTTCACGAAAGGAAACAATATTACGGCAAGCTTTTGGGAAGATTACACCGTCATCTTTGTTGAAAGCTTACGCTAAGATTGCCAAGGAGATTCCCAAATCCTTGCAGTAAAGATTCCACTGAACATAAATAGAACCTTTCATGAAAGGTGTCAGTAAGCATGAATGAAAGATTACCGAAAAATAATGCAAAGAGCTTAAAGGAAGGTTCCGGCAAAACTTACCAGTAGCGTTACCTTGCAATGCTCCACGAAAGCTTCCCGTAAGTTTTCGGAAACCAACCAAAAAAATTCCAGCTATGCGATTCCGTAACATGCCATGAAAGTTTTTGAAAGGTTACCGACATCCACCATGAAACATTCTAAGAATCGATACTGGAGTCTTCCATGAAAGATAACTAGAAAGATTACAGTAAGCTTACTGAAAGATTGAACAGGAACATTTCTTGCAAATCTTCCGAAAAACTTTTGAGAAAGATTGATGAATGCGTTCCGGGAACATTCGACTAAACAAAAATGGAACTTCTCATGAAAGATTGCAGTAAGCATGAACAAAAGATTACCGAAAAATAATGCGAAAAGATTAATGGAAGGCTCCAGCTGAAGCTCTCAGTAGCAATACCTGGAAATGTTTCACGAAAGCTTTCCGTAAGTTTGACGGAATCAACAAAAAAGATTCCAATTATAAGACTCACGTAACATTCCATGAAAGGTTTTGAAAGGTTCCCGGATCCTTACATGTAACCTTCTCAGAATCGATACGGGCTCTTTCATGAAAAGTAATGAGAAAGGTTACAGTAAGCTTACTGAAAGATTAGAATGGAGCATTTCTTGTAAATCTTTCGAAAAACTTTTGAAAAAGATTCATTAATACTTTCGGGGAAGATTCCACTATACATAAGTGGAACCTTTCATGGAAGATTACAGTAAGCATGAACAAAATATTACCGAAAAATAATGCGTAAAGCCAGTAGCGTTACGTTGCAATGTTCCACGAAAGCTTCCCGTAAGATTCGCAAAAACAACCAAATGATTCTAACTATTCACCAGAGTAACATTACACGAAAGCTTTTGAAAAGCTGACAGAATCTTTCATGAAACATTCTAATAATTGATACTGGAATCTTTCATGAAAGAGAACTATAAAGGTTACAGTAAGCTTTCTGAAAGATTAAACTGGAACATTGATTTCAAATTGTCCAAAAACCTTTTGAAAAAGATTTATAAATACTTTCAGGGAAGATTCCATTATACCTAAATGAAATCTGCCATGAAAGATTGCAGTGAGCATGAATAAAAGATTATCGAAAAATAATGCGTAAAGCTTAATGGAAGGTTCCCACGGAACTTTCCAGTAGCGTTACCTTGCAATGTTACACGGAAGCTTCGCGTAAGTTTAACGAAATCAACAAAAAAGATTCGAACTATAAGACTCGACCATATACAATGAAAGCTTTTGAAAGGGTTCCGGAACCTTACATGAAACATTCTCAGAATTGATACTGGAATCTTTCATGAAAGATAAATAGAAAGGTTACAGTAAGCTTACTGAAAGATTCAACTGAAAAATTGATTAAAAATCTTCCAAAAGCCTTTTGAAAGAGATTACTGAATACTTTCAGGGAAGATTCTACTAAACATCAATATAATCTTGCATGAAAGATTGCAGTTAGCATGATTACCGAAAAATAATGGAAAAGCCTAATGGAAGGTTCCGGCGAAACTCCCCAGTCGCGTTGCCTTGCAATGTTCATGAAAGCTTCCCGTAAGTTTTGTGGAACCAGACAAAAAAAATCCAAATGTGCGATTCAGTAACATGCCATGAAAGCTTTTGAAAGGTTTCCAGAATCTTCCATGAAACATTCTAATAACAGATACTTGAATTTTTCATGGAAGATAACTAGAAAGGTAACAGTAAGCTTACTGAAAGATAAACTGGAACATAAATTGCAAATCTTCTGAAAAATTTTTGAGAAAGATCCATGAATACTGGAATCTATCATGAAAGGTAACCAGAAGGGTTACAGTAAGCTTAATGAAAGATCAAACTATAACATTCATTGCAAATCTTCCGAAAAACTTTTAAAAAAGATTTATGAATACCCCCAGGGAAGATTCTACTCAACATAAATAGAACCTTTCATAAAAGATTGCAGTGACAATAAGTCAAAGATTACTGGAACCGTAACATATTCTGGTAAGGTTCCGCGAAAGCTTGCCGTAAGTTTAATGGAATAACAAAAAATTCCACCTATGCAACTGAGCAACATTTCGTGAAAGCTTTAGAAAGATTTCGGGAACCCTTAATAAAATATTCCAAAAATGAATGCTTTAAGGAGATGTTGGATACCGACATCAACGAGTATACTTTATCAAAATTATAATAGAATGGCTATAAAATAATTCTATGTATAGTATTTAAATATAAGGAGGGCGTTAAAATTGTGGTTTTCCAAAAAACTGTTTAAAAACTTTTTAATTAAAAATAATTTTAATGTTGATAAGTAGGAATCTGCATTTTTGTCATTTTGATCCAATTTTTCAACAATTATCTCTCATAATAGTACTCTCATAAGAATTGCCAAATGAATTCTGAGTATTGTATTTGCATAAAAGGAAGACGTGTTTTTCCAAATGAATGTTTAAAATTAATAATTAAAGTTAATATTTTCTTTGTTTACAAATAGTACAGTTTGATACTAACGCGTGCACCTTTTCGCTTGTGTATCGAACAGTATCTTTTGACACGATGTGTACAAAGCTTGATTTAGCGTATTTTATTCAAAAAACAAGCGTGCGCGAAATCGCGCTTTGCGCACGGAGAGTCAAAATAATACAGATAAATTTCGATGCTAGTGCGTCAAAGTGATTTTATCCTAGTGTGGACGTTTGCACCTGAGCGAAGCTAGGGTAAAAAGGTCACACAAGGTTAAAATCACCTTCTCGCTCGCGTATCGAACCGTATTTTTGTATACGACGTGTACAAAGCTTGATTTAGCATATGCTTTTTTATTTGAGCGTGTACGAAGTCGAGCTTTGCGCACGGAGTGTTAAAATATATTCAGTATACGAATTTTATTTCTCCCTATTGACACTATATTTATTTCTCAAAGAGAAAGCGTTGTAATAGTGAAAATTTTCAAAACAGAGATTTTGATGAATTTCGATGTTTTTGAGCTTTCTGAGTCAGAATAATAGGTTTTAAAAAAATGTATGTATGTATGAATTTATGAAACGAAATTTTGTCCCCGGCATAACTCTTGAAGGGATAGACGTAATGAGCTGAACTTTTGCATGCATCTTACGTATGTCTTAACTCAGAACTGATTAAATTTTGGAGTCAAATGAATGACAATAAGGTCTTATTTTGATAAAATAACAATTTTGCCAAAATTTTTTGTTTCAGAAATAATTTTCTTTTTAATTGGTTCTTCAGGTATAGAAAATGGATACCGATATTCTTAAAGTACAGTTAATTTTATTATAAATTATGTATTTATAACTACTCACGAGTTATTTTGGTCTTAAAAATGTGATTTGAAAAAGTAACAACTTTTTCTAAATACATAATAGTTATATGAATTGTAAATAACTTTTTCGCCATTTCATCTTAAAGATGCATCTAATATAAACACATATTCTTGCAATATGTTTAATCCCCTCTCTTTTCATCTCTTTTGAGACTATTTTGAAGTTATTTTTGAGTTGAAAATATAGATTTGAAGATTTCATCAACTTAGAACAAAATTATGCTTTTTAATGAATTGAAAAATTTCTTTATCCATTTATATTAAACATATAGAATATAAGCAAATATAAATAAAGTAAATTTGATAATATTTTAATACATTTATAATTGATTTTATAATATTTTAATTGAAACTTGATTTTATAATACCGTTTTAACTTTGAGGCCATGTTCAACTCAAACGTAGATCCCTAGCTTATCGGTACCAAAATTTTATTTTTTTTATTACATCTAAACACAAACTTTAGGAAAAAGCGTTGGATTTCCGTAAAAGAGCGCTTTTCTCTGAAATTTTTGTTTAAATACGATAAAAAAAATAAAACTTAGGTGCCGGTAAGGTAGGTATCGTTTCGGTATTTTAAAGCCATTAATATTTTAGATGAATATAATCGAAATAATAACATGTATGTTAGGTATGTATGTATGATATTATTTAATAACAATTGAATAATCGTAGATAGTGCACCTTATTTGGATGAAAATGTTCCAACTCCTTCAAGCGAGCGATAGCGTAACGGATAGCATGCGTGCGTAGTAACCCAAGGGTTGTAGGTTCGATTCCCAGTTAGGTCAAAAAATTTTATGTAAAATTTTTTCTGCGATGAAAAAATTGCGATTAATATAGTAATAAATTCTAAATAATATGCGAGAATTGTAATAGTTATACTTTAGAGTATTGTATGTAATATGTATGGCTTTAAAGTTCCAAAGTAATCTTTCAAGAACTTGAAAAAAGGTTCGTGAAAGGTTTCTTGAAAGATTTACTAGAATGTTTCGTAGAATCTTTCTGAAAGATTGACAAATCTTTCACAAAGCTTTCAGTTACTCTTTTAAAAACTTGATGAAAGGTCCTGGAAAGTTTTCCGGAAATATTAATAGATTTTTTTTAAAGCTTTTGCCAGTAAATTGGGCAGAATTTTAAGCTTACAGGAATCTTTTATGTAAGCTTTCTGAAAGATTTCAATAAATCTATCAAAAACCTTACAAGGATCTTTACAGCTACCTTACTAAAGTCTTATTGGAAGATTTCCTGTAAACTTACCGTATCCTTTCGAGAAAGAATTGGGCGGAATTTTAAGCTTACAGGAATCTTTCATGTAAGCTTTCTGAAAGATTTCAATAAATCTATCAAAAACCTTACAAGGATCTTTACAGCTACCTTACTAAAGTCTTGCTGAAAGATTCTCTGTAAACTTACCGTATTCTTTCAAGAAAGCTTCCATAAAGATTGACAAATCTTTCACAAAGCTACCAGTTACTCTTTTAAAAGTTTGATGAAAGATCCCGGAAAGCTTTCTGGGAAGATTAATAGAATCTTTCCTGAAAGCTTTTTGTGAGAAAAAAGGGCGGACATTTTGAGCTTTCAGGAATCTTCCATGTAAGCTTCCTGTAAGATTCCGAATCTTTCTTGGAAGCTTTCATAAAACTTCCAGGAAGCTTTCATGCTATGTGGGATACTGTTTGCTCTACTGGACGTCTCCGTGAAGGCAGCGCCCTTCACTCTTATCTTCTCCCGGGGAGGACGAGGAATGATATCGTCTAGGTTTTACACTATTTACTCCGACATAGCCGTGTCGTACTCTGTCTCTCTCACTCACTTTCTCCCCCTCCCTCCTCTCTCCCCCTCTCGCTCTTTCTCGATGATCTTCGGTTCGTAGCAGACAAGTGGGTGGGAGAATATAGAGCGGCAAAATAACCCCTCCCGCCCGTCACGTCACATCTCAACTCAACAATATTCATGAGTGGCCAGCGAATCTCCTTATCCCGGGTATTCATCCTAGTTAAAATGCGAGTTCTCAAACTATTCATTTTCCGCAATGGCAAACGGTAGCGAGAAAAAAAAGGATACGGGTGTACGGTTTTACATGATCACAGTCTATACATACATTTGTGATCAAGTACCCGATTATCTCAATGGAATTTGATCGGATCACATCGAAAATGATACCAGACCTACATCGTATTATACATGCGTGATGTACCTATTTTGAGAAAGATCCATTTAAAAACAGAAATGCAAGCGTAAATAAAAGTTTTAAAATCTACTTCAAGCGTAATGTATCGAAAATTAATTTTCAGTATAAATCTAATACATACTTCAGCTAGAACTATTTAAAACACATCTTTTTTTATATCTAACATTTTTTTGCACAATCAATTTCTGATAACCTAGAACCACAAAAATTTTAACTCGAAATGTACCTAAAATTGTTGATTTAAGGTTATATGTATCTCAGAAGAATTTCATTTTACACAAAAACATCAATCAATTCCTAACGAGCTAGATCCATAAGCAACTCTTTTTAACACCTTAAAATACCTGAATTCAACAGAAATATTGAATGCAAAAGCGGTTTTTCCAAGTATGGTGTAATAAAATAATATATTAGTATAAGATGTAACAGTTTTCGCAATGGTAAAGATATGACTCTGTTGCATAATAGTGGTCGTGTCTGATATGTGAAAATGAAGTTTTTGCGTAGACAGCGGGAGGGTTGGGGCGGCGAGCGAAGGCGCAGGGTGGCCTGGCCTCACTAGTTATTTATTAATACTACCGGATTTTCGTGGGTACGATGCGCGCACGTGGTTCTGTGTCCTTTACACTTTAACCTCACATGCATTAATAAAGAAATAACGTGAACGAGGATACAATTCATTGAAAATGGGCCAATCAAAGTGCAAATGTAAGCATATTACCTGCAATTTAAGCTTGATCGCATTGGATCTTTTATAAATGAAGAATTTGTCAATAAAAAAAAATTAATTTCTTAAATTCATATTGAGTAAAAAACTTAGTCCATCCATTATCATGCTACATGGTAAATCTTCTACTTAAATATTTTTAATATTCGGTGAGAAATTGCTCTCCTCCTGTAAAATCTTTTATGAAGAGAATCAGCATCGCACAGTGGTATGTTTTCGAAAAAGGCTGGTGAAAATGTAATTGCTTAATATTAATGTACTGAATCCATTTTAGAGGCACAACTGCAACAGATTTTATTGCTTGTTATTGAAAAGCAATTAATTTTAACCTTTATAGGATCGGAAAGCCACTATAGTGGCGCAACCTATGATCGACACTTTACACATGTTTCATCCATGATATAAGATACGCTTTTTATGCATTTTGTTAGAACGATCACCTACTCCAAACGCCGGTTCTCTAAAGGTTAGCTATTATTCACAGCATGGAAGTTGACATAAATATTTTTATGTTATTACTTTTTAGTATGTTTCTTTAAATTAACTGTATAAATATAAATTTATTTTTTCAAATTAAGTATCAATAATATTTTATTACTAAAACATACATCATACACAATTAGTCTGTCCATCAAGGATGGAAAATATGCTCTGATTTTAGATGTTACACGTAAGCTTAAAATAACACTATTTTCACGTATATTTTATACAAATTGTATGATTTAAAATGGTTATCCACATTTACCCCTGAAATTCAAAGTATAACAGTCTTTAGAAATATGTCAAGAAAAGTAAACATTCAGAAAATCCTGCTCAAATCTGTTTAAAGAAGTGCTCATACTCGTCATACTATCAAATATTTTTTGTACTCGCATTTACAGGATAGTAATAAAAAATCTCGGATTATTTACAGAAAATAGTTTCTGATATTGAAATATTTCAATACTTTTTATATCAATTTTTATATGAATTTCTGCTACAATGGGCAACTTCTACTTGAATTTTTATAGTACGCACGGGCTCAAAACCTGCTAATCAGTGCTACTTTTACTACATATTGTAATAGGTTAAATCTAGGAGAGGGTATTAATCTCTCTCTGCACAGCCTCACCTGGTGGCGAATGTTGAAATCCTAAGCTCGCATGCCCGTTCCGGTGGCGCACGCGAGGCAG
Source organism: Torymus aiolomorphi (assembly GCA_036365515.1). Lineage (NCBI taxonomy): Eukaryota > Metazoa > Arthropoda > Insecta > Hymenoptera > Torymidae > Torymus > Torymus aiolomorphi. The sequence goes on from CM070877.1 coordinate 67,821,975, forward strand.
CTCTCGGCGGTGCTCTTGCGCCGCTGCTCTTGCTGCGCTGGGATGGCACCTTACCGTCACCTAACCTTACTTTGGCGATATCCCGTACAACGCCACGCAGGTTATCCCTTCGAGCATATATACCTGGAAGAAGCTAGCAAGCATTAGCAAATGGGAGAATGCGTGGTTAGGCGGGCAAGACGTAGATGATTTTCTTTCTCTCGCACATCTCACGAGATTCGCAGCCGCGCTCCCCTCTTACTGAGTAACTCGGTAGCGTCAGTATCATTCCGTGCGAGGCGAGATAGAAAGAAAATCATCTACGTCTAGCCCGCCTGACCGCACAAAACCTAATGGGCAGGCGCTACTTTGCTTCTCTCTCTCTCTCTCTCTCTCTCTCTCTCTCTCTCTCTCTCTCTCTCTCTCTCTCTCTCTCTCTCTCTCTCTCTCAGCTCTCTTACCTCGAGCACGAGGCCAAGCAGCATCTCATCCGCCGGCGTTAGTGTCCCTTCTTCTCTCTCGATTAACCATTCCTCTGCAGGGGAGGAGGATGGCAACTGTTGGCTGAGCGGCGTTGACCTCGGCACACTTCTCGTGGCTGTAGCGGAGGCGCAGATATACTGTAAAAAAAGTTGTGAAATTACAACACTGAATGTAAGTAATTATATGACCTATTCCCTGGCAGTAAACCCACAACAAAGCTGTAAAAAATTTGCAATTCTGTAGTTTAAAGTACAATTTTCTAGTTTAAATTTACAATTTTGTAGTAGAAATTTACAATTTTGTAGTAGAAATTTACAATTTTGTAGTAGAAATTTACAATTTTGTAGTAGAAATTTACAATTTTGTTGTGATTTTACTGCTCTGGGAATAGGTCGTATAACCTAAACTCAGTGTTGTAATTTTACAACATTTTTTTACAGTGTAGGGTGCGTCGCTTGGAGTAAGATGGCTGCGGCGTGGCTTTCGCCTCGGCACAGCGTCCTTACTCTTCTTTCTGCGGCTCTTCTCAGGCGCGCCGCGTGGTGGGCTACAAGTGACTACACATGCAAGCGCTATTTGACTAACTCGACTTCGTACTGCACTTCCCATCGCATGCATTTCGCGCTGGTTACAATATGAGTATACATGGATAGAACTTCAGAAGCGAAGACTTCTTTGGTAGTTTCTTCGTTCGATGAAACAAACCATTTGGTTTATATTACGGATGTAGGATTACAGGGGGGCTATTCTGTAACTTTTAACGAGCGATATAAAAGTTTTGTATATGCATATACCGGGTTCCCAAACTAAGACGTACACGAGATTTTCTCTCATCCAAATTGATCAATTCGTCAAAGTCTGAGGGCCCTAGGGGTTTTCGGACCCAAGGAATCGAATGGCGCTATCAAAAGTTTCATAAAATGCCAAACACAAAAAGTAAAAAAATTATTTTTTCGAAAAATATTTGCGGTACGGCTTTTATGATAGTTTCTTGTAGTTTGTTCAATTTGGAGGCTATACCACCTTTACCCGATAGCATTTCATGTAATAATATTTATTTAACGCAGTTTTGAAAATTGTATATTTTACTTTGGCTCGGACCGCAAACTCGCGTTCGAGAAAGCGGAATTGCGGAACTCGGAAAACGCCAGACTTTCCAAACTGTGACTCTAGCAAAGAAGCGGCAACTTCAACTCGCAATAGCTGAGCATAACTAAATAAAGTAGACAAACTATCTAATCATCGATACAACATAATAGCATGATATTCATAATGTTTTCATCAATATTACTGTAGCGCACAACGTAATACGTAATTTGTAGGCTAACAAGCAATGTTTACAAATAGTGAACATTTGCGACGGCGTCCAGAGATGGCGCCAGTACGACGTACGTTGCACCGTATGAACGCAGCGCGCAGAGTCACGGCCGTAAATGAGCTCGTGGTGTCGCGCGTATATGCGTATCTCTGCAGTACTTATTTTCAAAGAAACTAAACTAAAGAATCATAGTTTCGTTACTGAAAAGTAATAATATCCAATTTGTTTTGCGCTTCCTTACTTCAGTAATGTTCCCATTGAAATTAACCGCATACTGAAACATGTTCTAATACTACTGCCTTTCTGGACTAGTAATTAACATACATTTCATGGCTTAAGTTAAGCATGTATTTCTTTTTAAAAAATTTTCCCAAACCTGATATAAGATTTCTTACTTTCAAGTAAAATTAATACAAGCATTGTCTTAACCGCCGCTACGCGTATGAAAATACACACAAGCAAGGTCTTATTTAAATTTTTCTTTTCTTTTACCTTTTAAAGGAAAATTATATTATTTTCTATTACAATCGTTCACGCATGAATAAATGGTAACTTTGAGACAAAAAATAACTTAATATCAATATATTTTCATCCCATTTTCATTTACTGTGTATATGCACTGTGTATATGTACTGTGTATATGAATGAACTGCAGCGAAGTGTTCTCTTGATTTTTTGTGATTTTATGTATTTTATTTTTAATAAGCTTGAAACTCTGCCAATTGCTTGGTCGGTAATGGTAGGACTATGCCACCCCGTTAAGGTATGGCTGAAAGTATGGGCTAAAGTATGGCTGGTAATATGGCTGGAAGATATGGTTAAAAGTATGGCTTAAAGAAGGTCGAAAATATTGGCAATATATTGAATATGTATTGCCAATATATTGGGAATATATTGGCAACAAATTGGCAACAAATTGGCAATCTCACAATCGTTACATACAAAATTATACACAGTTTGTACAACGTTCAAATTTAGATAAAGTTTAAACAAAGTTTAGACCAAGTTCAGAGCAAGGTTATAGAAAGTCTCCAAGTCTTAATGAAAATCTCGCTTAAAGTGTCGCATAGAACGTTTACATGAAGTTTAAACCAAGTTCAGGAAAAGTTCAGGCAAATTTTGTACAGAGTGTAGATAAAGTTTAGATAAAGTTTAGATAAAGTTTATACAGAGTTTAGACCAAGTTTATACAGAGTTTAAATTAGGTTTAGATATAATTTAGGTAAAGTTTGGGTAAAGTTTGGAGCAAGTTTAGATAAAATTTGTAGAAAGTTTCGCTTAAAGCGTTGCATTCAAAGTTTATACACAGTTTACATAAAATTGAGATATAGTTTGGATATAGTTCAAACATAGTTTACAACATGTTTTGACGAAGTTGATAGAAAGTCTCAAAGTCTTCAAGCCAAAGTTTGAGCCGGACTTCGAGCAAGACTTTTAGCGAGACTTAGAGCGAGACTTAGAGCGAGACTTTTGGCGAGACTCTTGGCGAGACTTTGAGCGAGACTTTTGGCGAGACTTCGAGCAAGACTTCGAACAAGACTTTTAACCAGACTTTTAGCGAGACTTCGAGCGAGACTTTTGACGAGACTTTCAGCGAGACTTTCAGCGAGACATTTAACCAGACTTTTAGTGAGACTTCGAGCGAGACTTCGAGCGGAACTTTTAGCGAGACTTTGAGAGAGACTTTTAGCGAGACTTCGAGCGAGACTTCGAGCGGGACTTTTAGCGAGACTTTTGGCGAGACTTCGAGCGAGACTTTTAACCAGACTTTTAGCGAGACTTCGAGCGGGACTTTTAGCCAGACTTTTAGCGAGACTACGAACGAGACTTTTAACCAGACTTCGAGCGAGACCTCAAGCGAGACTTCGAGCGAGACATTCTATAAACTTGATCTAAACGAGGAATAAACTTTGTTCAAACTTTATCTAGACTTCAGCTATACTCTATAACCGTTGTATGTATAAACTTGGTCTAAACTCTGTATGAACTTTATCTAAACTTTATCTAAACTTTATCTACACTCTGTACAAAATTTGCCTGAACTTTTCCTGAACTTTGTTTAAACTTCATATAAACGTTCTATGCGACACTTTAAGCGAGATTTTCATTAAGACTTGGAGACTTTCTATAACCTTGCTCTGAACTTGGTCTAAACTTTGTTTAAACTTTATCTAAATTTTAACTTTGTACAAACTGTGTATAATTTTGTATGTAACGATTGTGAGATTGCCAATTTGTTGCCAATTTGTTGCCAATATATTCCCAATATATTGCCAATATATACTCAATATATTGCCAATATTTTCGACCTTCTTTAAGCCATACTTTTAACCATTATACTTCCAGCCATACTACCAGCAATTCTTTAGCCCATACTTTCAGCCATACCTTAACGGGGTGGCATAGTCCTACCATTACCGACCAAGCAATTGGTAGAGTTTCAAGCTTATTAAAAATAAAATAGATAAAATCACAAATAATCAAGAGAACACTTCGCTGCAGTTTTGAACTTCTATCACCCAGTAAAAGTTTGCTCGTAATATTTTTCTAGGTTTGCTTAATAATCTGGAAGAAACTCTGAAAAAACTGTCGGGGTATAAGTTCGATTTTACGAGTTAGGATTTCTTCGAAACATTTGATTTGTATAAGCAATATATGGGCAATAGCTGCCCAAGATATATCTAAAGATAGACAGTATGTGGCTCCGGCGCTGTGGCATTATAAAGCCAATATTTCGCCCATATATTGTTTCTTATAGGCCACATCTTACCCATACTTGGCTAATACTATGTGAAATATTTAGGCCTTAGTAACTTTTTTCACGCTGGGAGGTTTATGTTTAATTATTTAACACTATGAATAAATAATTACGAAAAAATTATAAACTCATAGTAATAGTAATTTCAAGAAAAAGTTATGAATAATAAATTCTAAGAATAATAAATTCTAAGAATAATAATAAATTAATTATTAATCACTATGAATAGTAACGTTACTGTCTGATGTTATATGCATATATATGATTTTGTGTATTATTTATTAATTTATTTGCGATTTCTCACTCGTAACAGTATAAAAGTATGTCTGATTTGGAAAGCTTCGTTACTTTTTTCATAAATAGTGTATTACGCACCTAGGGAGGAAAAAACTTGGACAGTCCATATCTCGTGTAAACAAGAACATATCTTGTGTTAACAGGAAATAAGGAAGCGCAAGATAAATTGGGTATTATTACTTTTCAGTAACAAAACTATGATTCTTTAGCTTAGTTTCTTTGAAAATAAGTACTGCAGAGATACGCATATACGCGCGACACCACGAGCTCATTTACGGCCGTGACTCTGCGCACTGCGTTCATACTGTGCGACGTAAGTCGTACTAGCGCCATCTCTGGACGCCGTCGCAAATGTTCACCATTTGTGAACATTGCTCGTTAGCCTACAAATTACGTATTACGTTGTGCGTTACAGTAATATTGATGAAAACATTATGAATATCATGCTATTATGTTGTATCAATGATTAGATAGTTTGTTTACTTTATTTAGTTGTGCTCAGCTATTGCGAGTTGAAGTTGCCGCTTCGTTGCTAGAGTCACAGTTTGGAAAGTCTGGCGTTTTCCGAGTTCCACAATTCCGCTTTCTCGAACGCGAGTTTGCGGTCCGAGCTAAAGTAAAATATACAATTTTCAAAAATGCGTTAAATAAATATTATTACATGAAATGCTATCGGGTAAAGGTGGTATAGCGTCCAAATTGAACAAACTACAAGAAACTATCATAAAAGCCGTACCGCAAATATTTTTCGAAAAAATAATTTTTTTACTTTTTGTGTTTGGCATTTTATGAATTTTTTGACAGCGCCATTCGATTCCTTGGGGCCGAAAACCCCAGATTTTGACGAATTTATCAATTTGGCTGAAAGAAAATCTCGTGTACGTCTTAGTTTGGGTACCCGGTATATGAAAATAGCGCGCGATAAGACTTACTGAATAAGGCCATACTAGTATAGTCTTCATCAGAAGCTTAAGTGGCGTCACCCTAGTTTGGAAAAAAACGTTCAATGGCTTTAGTGTGGCAGCGGTCGTAAATCAGAAATAATAAAGCAATATTTTTCTAATGAATCATATTTTGAGTTTTAATAAATCTTATAAATACTAAATTAGTAATACGTATTACGTATGTAAACAAATGATAACAAATATTTATCAACGTATTCAAAAAATTATCTACAGTTGTTTTTAGATTAATATTACACTTATTTATGTCTGTAATTATTTATGCATTCACTTAAGCAGAGTCAAATCTCCTTTATCATTACTATAAGTACTGAACGTACTTATAAATGACACAAATTCTACTTGAATTCAAATTTAATAATTATAGAAATTTTAAGTGTAACAACAGAATAAGGCAGAATAAGAATTAAAAAAGATTTAGTTTCACAGAAAATTGCTATAATGACTGTTATCTAATTTAATGCTTTTACACGTAGCTTATCGAGTCCCCTTATTAGAATTTTGTGTCTTCAGTTCATATTTGTATTTAGAGGCCTAAAACACTCGGCAATATCAATTTTCATATAATACAATCAAAGTTTTGAATTTGGCCAGCTTTTTTGAAAAAAATACCACTGTGGGTCGGTGTTCTATATCAGTAGTTGGCGTATACTGTTATGCCCGTGACGTATTCTTAAAATTAAGTTCTATATTTATATACTCATCAGTAATTTTCTGACACACAAAACGATGTGATTGCGAATTTCAACGACACAGCATTTCGACCAGGCGACATCGTGACGTATAGCGAGACACCAACTTCGCGAAAAGCAACGTATTGAATTTTTTCCCAAATCAACATTTCTCAACGCTGCCATTAAACGTCGTATACGACATGTATATTTCTCAATAATATGATCTCGATTTATTGTTCAAGATCATCTTTAACCTTATTTACCTGTTTAACAAATACAGCAAAGTGTGATACGCGCGACAGTTATAGCGTAGAGAACTAAACCGATCGCAAAGTCCGTCTACTCCAGACGCCATACGAGGGCACAATTTATTAATAAGCAATTATATGTAGAATAACAATCACATTGAATTATATACATATAAGAAGAACAATTCAACAAGCGATCAAGGATCCATTGTGCATCAGATCTATTGGTAATAATAAATAAATAAATATTTATACAGCAATTATTATGTGTCTTATCCTTAATTCCGGATTACTTCACAATACATTGCTGCGTAGGTCTGATCGTTCAATCATCACGTTGTATAACCTGATATCTACGGATCTCACATGCCTACTGTTATGCAGCGTCTAGTTATACATGTATGCAATATTGTTAGCAGTCTATCTACCGCCTGATAATTCATTGCGAAATAAGCCTCCAGATAATTCATTGCAAAATAAGCCTCCAGATAATCACATGCGTAATTCCTATGTCGTTATCTCAACTCGGTATACTTTTTCAAAGTGTTTCCCTATTGAAAAATATCGCTCGATGATCGTGACTGTTTATCGACCATTTTCGAGCGCGATAATCGCACGAGTTGACCAAAATTCAACATTAAAACATATTTTTTATTTCAACAACTGTGTACGTACTTGCGTGTGACTGTATGTAATTAGACAGACATTATGACTGTATATGGGAGCGTCCGTCAGAAACGAGCCAGCGGGCGTGCGTGGCGTCGTTTTCGCGCAAAATGCACTCTGTTCAACTCGCTCATATTCATTCGCTGAGTCTCTCGGAAAAAACAAAGTACATATATCGATAGATTTTTTCCTCCTCTTTCTAATCGTACTATTGTTTTTCCTCCAAAATGCTTTCTTCTGATTGAAAATTCAAGTTGAATGTTCAGAGCAATTTTTCTCAAAGTATACAATTTTTTTTCAAAATGCATTACACCATTCGAAAGTACAGGTCTTAAGCTACAAAAGCCTAAAGTTTCAAGTTGGAGAAATAAAGGGTTCAAAAGTAATGCAATTAAAAAGACAGCGCCATGAGGTCGAGCGCGCTCTCCGCGCTGCGCTGCACCATTAATGTAAACGTTAATTTGTATGAAAGTCCACATATTAAAATTCTAAATCATATTAACTTTTGTTTATTTCTTTTTTTTTTATTTTTAGTCGTATTCATTTTGATAGGTCTTTTCGCAATACTTGTTCTTTTTTGCTTCTGATCTTTATAATCTTTTCCCTTTTTGATTGCTGGGTATAATTCGAATATTTTTGATGCTAAGAATCGTTTTAGTTCTAATCGTTTAGTGTCTGATATCAATTTAACGCAATGGTATGACAGAGTTCCAGGCACAGTTTTTGCTGATTCTAATCGTTGTTTAATTTTTGTCTAGTTTCTAAATATTTATCTTTTGATGAAAAAAAAACAAACAATATTTTCAAAATATTTAGTTGCCCACTCGTAAAGATTTTGTGCCGTTAATATATAATTGTCGGATACTTTCCGCAAACTTCCTCGCCTAGCATTGCTTTTCACGGAAACACCAATTCCATCACATGCATTTTTCCCATGAGCAGTTGCATGAAAGTGCCACTCAACTTCAACAGAAAAATCTTCATAGTGATGAACAAGATTCTGGAAGTTATGTTTATTTTTAAAATTTTGCGCTGCTCCATCAGTAAAATAAATGACTTTTTTAACAAAATCAAAAGATTTTTTAAGGAAATTCTCTATAGTAAATGACTATTGTCGCCAAACTGCATTGATTATTGTTACAGTGGAAAGCTTGCGCTGCGTCTTGTGCAATAAAAGCAGTTTTCTGAAAAATCTAGGGAAATTAAAAATTCTCCTTTACATAAGGATTCTTTCAAGATTTTAAAATAAGATGCCTGTCATTTGGATGTCTATAAATGATGAATTAGAAACAGTTTGAGTTTGTAATATCGATATATCAGTTGTTTGCCATATCTGAAACTTAATCTCATTAACATCTCAAGAAATAATTCTAAATCTTTTTTAGTGATTGAACACCAGGACAATTAGAGCACTCATTTAAATAACGCTTTGTTGATGAATTTTTACATACTATTTGAGCTATGCAATCCTTGTGAGTATTTTACCAAAAATGCCTACTTTCTTAAGCCAGCTAACAAAAGTTTGATATTTTGGTGGTAGACGCATAGACAAACCGAATGAGTGCTACTAGCACCGGCTAAAACGCAATATTGAGGACGATATTCCACAAATTTAGAGAAACCAATTTTCGAATTGGGATTCATTTCTTTAAATTTTATGTATAGTTCTCTCAGATTATACAAAACAAGTCTTATCTGCATGTAGTTTTTTGATCCATCTTCACTTTTTATGCACTTACTATCTTTGTAGCCTGGCATAATAAATTCTACTGTTATCATCACTTCAATAAAACAGTCTTACATGATCTACAGTATCGCTTCATAATTTTTTATTTCCTCTTTTGTCAACTAAAAGAGACTCATCATTATCTAGTAATTTAGATTTAGTAGCCAGCCGACGAGAAGAATTTGAAAATTCAGCAATTTTACGAGAGCTCCAATTCTCTGGAAGTAATTGCATGATGATCAATTTTTCTTTTTTTGTTACATTTTCATCATTAAACAATTTTTTCAAATTAGAAATTATTTCATAACAATCATTTATCGAAACTTCATTTTCGTCTTTACTCTTGGCAATAAATTGTACCCTGCAAGAATCGCATATTTTATTTCTACCTTTCAAAAATGGAAAATGTGTCTTCATTTCTACTGAAACTAATCTCAGATTATGTGAATTTTTTGTTTCATGTAAGGATTAAAACAACGATGAAAATTCATGATAAATAGGAGTATCATAAAATAATTGTAATAATCATTTTACTAATTATTTCTAGAAATATAATGAGGAAGAATACATTTTTCAGTGGGCTTATAAGACTTTGAAGTCGCTTCTTTGGGTATGGAGAGCAAATCTGTTAAATCCCTCTAGTGATAAAAAACGAATGAAAATTACACACATCCGCGTGTAGTACATTAACAGCGCGTTGCATTGCAGCGCGGGGAGCGCGCCCGACCGCCCGCCGCTGTCTTTTCAATCTCATTACTTTTGAACCCTTCATTTCTCCAACTTGAAACTTTAGGCTTTTGTAGCTTAAGGGGAGGCCGAAGTCCCGTCAGTTAGTTTTTCAAAGTTTTCTCTTTGATTAATTAATCGATTGGGCTGAAATTTTGGGAAAATACTTAAAATTTATATACGAAGCGCGCTCAAGTCTTGAAATTAAAAAAAATTATGATCTTTCAATTTCGTAATTTATAGGTTATGTTACCCACGCAAGTTCTTCAAGGTTTTCTCGGCAATTAATTGATTGTTTGAGTTCCGATTTTGAGAAATAACTAAACATTAACATCCAAAGCGCGCTCAAGTCTCCAAAATCTAAAAAGATAAGAATTTTTTAATTTATATAATAAAAGCGCGTTTTACTGATGCCAGGGGACACCGTAGTCAATGTATTTTAAATGGAGGGTGGCGCTGTAATCAGTAAAACGCGTTTTTATTATATAAATTAAAAAATTCTTATCTTTTTAGATTTTGGAGACTTGAGCGCGCTTTGTATATAAATTTTAAGTATTCTCCCAAAATATCAGCCCAATCGGTTAATTATTCGAAGAGAAAACTTTGAAAAACTAACTGACGGAACTTCGGCCTCCCCTTAACGGGATGCCGGAAAACAGAACTAGTTTTTCAAAGTTTTCTCTGTAAAGAATTAACCGATATAGCTGAAATTTTGGGAATCACTTCAAAATTTGTATATCAAATGCGGACAACTCTTGGATTTTGGAAAATTGTCATATTTTTTTATTTAGAGAATAAAATATACTACGGTATTTTCATATAATAATACATTAACTGCGGCGTCCCCTTAAGACTTGTAGTTTCGAATGGTGTAATAAATTTTGAAAAAAGAATGGTATACTTTGAGAAAAATGGCTCTGAATATTCAACTTGAATTTTCAATCAGAAGAAAGCATTTTGGAGAAAAAACAATAGTACCATTAGAAGGAGGAGGAAAAAATCTATCGATATATGTACTTTGTATTTTTCCGAGAGACTCAGCGAATGAATATGAGTGAGTTGAACAGAGTGCATTTTGCGCGAAAACGGCGCAACGCGCTCCCGCTGGCTCGTTTCTGGCGGACGCTCCCATATATGTATCAGTACGTGACTACAATGTTAATGTGCGTGTGATTATGTGACTCTTTTTGTATGTACATGCGCATGTGTACGTATATCAGATCGTGCACGACTATGTATGTGTAATATAAATCAATTTTGGCGCCAGTGCACTAAGTGATGTACTTCGCAGCACTCGGTGTGCGAATAAGTAAATTACAACTCACACTCAGTGTACTTAGGTTGTAAATTCTAATAAATTATATTTAGCAACTGAACACTGTTTATAAAAATAATATTGGGTGTTGGAATTAATTCGTAGCGTTTTTTTTAATGAAAAAATATTATTTATTTCATATGAAAATCAAAAAATACATTAATTAAAGTATTGCCGATCGCTTTCTACTACTTTTGACTATCTTTCGGGCAGCGAACGAATACCGCGTCGGAAGAACTCTTTGTCTTTAGATCAAATCCACGAATCGACCCATTTTTTACAATCTTCATAAGATGTAAGCTTCTGCTCACTCAAGCTATGAGCCATTGATCGTAACAAATGGTAGTCGCTAGGAGCAATATCTGGAGAATAGTGCGGGTGCGGTAGCACTTCCCATTTAAATGTTTCCAGGTATATTTTTACTGGTTTTGCAACGTGTGGGCGAGCATTGTCATGCAGCAAAATGACTTTTTCGTGTCTTTCGGAGTATTCCGACCGTTTTTCTTTCAATGCACGGCTCAAGCGCATTAGTTGCAGTATATAGAGATCCCCAGTTACGGTTTCATGCGGTTTTAGGAGTTAGTAGTAAATGATACCCCTATGATCCCACCAGAAACAGAGCAGAAGCTTTGACCCATGGATATCGGGCTTTACCACTGATGTTGATGGTTCACCGGGCTTAACACATGACTTTCTGCGCTTCGGATTGTCATAATAAATCCACTTTTCATCATCGATAACAATTCGATGCAAAAAACCTTTTCTTTTCTGCCGTTGGAGCAACAATTCGCACGTGAAAAAACGTCTCTCAATATCCCTTGGTTTCAATTCACGCGGGACCCTATGTCCTTCCTTCTGGATCATGCCCAAACTTTTAAGACGTTTTCTCACTGTTGATAATTCAACTCCCAATGACGTAGATAATTCTTTAAGTGTTTGACATGAGTCTTCATTGAGCAATGCCTCCAAATCATTATCTTCAAATTTTGTTGTCTGACCAGGTCGCTCCTTGTCATCGAAATCGAAATCACTAGCTTTAAAACGTGCAAACCACTTCCGACACGTTTGCTCAGTTAGAGCATGCTCACTGTACACTTCCACTAAAATACGATGAGTGTCAGCTGCACTTTTGTTCATATTAAAGTAATGAAGCAAAACTCCCCGAAAAAACACTTTATTCGGCACAAATTTTGACATATTCAATAAATTATAAAGTATTGTTATTTATGATTTGAAAAAAGGTTATGTACGGCAAATGGCGTCCAATGATAGCTGTTTACGATATATACATTATTGTAGATAACAACGAAATAGTGTACTACTTGTGTTATCTCTTGTAAAACGCTACGAATTAATTCCAACACCCAATAGTTTAATGAAACATTTGTAGAGAAGGCATTATTTATATTGATATTGTATTTAATAGGTACGATACTTACAATTTTCTCGATGACAGCAAAAACTCGACGACAGCACGGGCTCGCGCGACTCGAAGCCGACCCACTATGTCAAAATCACGCGAGGCCGGCATCGAGCGTGTCCTCGCGTACTCAATGGTTGATAGACGCTAGCAAAAACTGTGGAATAGGGTTTGCGTACCCTGGGTCCCCTGCACACACATACCTACACAGTACACTAGCATGTTGAATGAGCGACGCCAGAGTTAAAATTATCGGAACTGTCCTTTTCAAATAGATATATATGGTTTCCAGTGATATGAACAAGTTCTACTTAATTATTATCACATACCTCTGAATTATGAAAAAATCCATGTAATAAATATTATATTGTTATAAATTTATTGTTAAATCGGTTTCCTCTTTAGCTGTAACTTATATAACTATAACTTGTGCTCCTTTATATTCATATATATGGGATATTTCAAGTGAAGTCAGCAGATCAAATTTTTCAAATCGCTCAAAACTCGTTTTCTTTTAGTTTTTATGAAAAAAATGTTCCTCAAATTTTAGGTCGATATTTGCAAAAATTAAAAAGCTATATAAAATTGAAAATTCAATTTTTTTGGCAATTTTTGGTTAAAAACCAAGTTTATTCATTTTTTAACTCAAAATCTTGAAACTTTTTGTATAGAACATTGATTGGCAAAAAGTTTGCATTTTTTCTGTAGAATGTGCCAGTATTTATTTTATGACCCTTTTAGAAAGTCTGTGATTGGCTGCTTCTTAGTATACCTTCATCGAAGGATATTGAGGCTGCGGCCAAATATTTTTTATTCGACAATTTCTTTTTTGTATTCTTCTTCGAAAATCCTTCAAAATACTTTTCTGATCAATACTGGCCGAGCAAAGGGAAAAAAGTTACAATTTTTTGAAATATCAAGAAAAATCCATAATTTCAATTTTTGATAACACGATTCATGAAAATAAATATTATTCATACATCTTATGGCATGGATCGTATCACTGAATTTTGTTAGAACATCAAATAGAACATTATAAATATCTATTTTCAATAATATTAGGTTTACACGATAAGCGATACCTAATTATGAATGAAATTATGAGTCTGTTGCCTGATTTCATTTTGACAGCTTTATAGTAACTAACCTCTATAGCTTAATTTATTATTAATTCATAATTAGGTATCGCTTATTGTGAAAGCCTAATATTATTGAAAATAGATATTTATAATGTTCTATTTGATGCTCTAACAAAATTCAGTGGTACGATCCATGTCGTAAGATGTATGAATAATATTCACTTTCATGAACGTGTTATCAAAAATTGAAATTATGGATTTTTCTTGATATTTCAAAAAATTGTCACTTTTTCCCCTTTGCTCGGCCAGTATTGATCAAAAAAGTATGTGGAGAGTTATGGAAGAAGAATACAAAAAAAATTTGTTAAATAAAAAATATTTGGCCGCAGCCTCAATATCCTTCGATAAAGGTAAAGGTATCCTTCGATAAAGGCTAAGAAGCAGCCAATCAGAGACTTTCAAAAAGGGTCAGAAAATAAATACTGGCAAATTCTACAGAAATAATGCAAAGTTTTTGCCAATCAATGCTCTATACAAAAAGTTTCAAGATTTTGAATTAAAAATGAATAAACTTAGATTTTAACAAAAAATTGAATTTTCAATCTTGCATAGCTTTTTCATTTTTGCAAATATCGACATAAAATTTGAGGAACATTTTTTTTTCATAAAAAACTAAAAAAAAAGTTTTGAGCGATTTTAAAATTTTGAGCTGCGGCTTCACCTGAAATATCTCATATACATATTTGCAAATCAAAAATATTAAATTAAAAAAAAAAACCAGAAGGACTTCTTGCAATTCTTGAAACGCACATATCAATACTCTTTAATATATGTGAAATTATTTTATAAATATACAGGTTAATTATTGACAATAAATATAAATGCTTTCTATTGTCTTGTACTAATTCAACTGATATTTAATCTTTGCTTCATTATGTAGCTCAGTCTTATATGCTTATGACACGAGGGATAATATGAGAGAGCATTGGCATTTTGTAGGGCTTTACTACTGATGATATTGATGCTACTGCATCTTTATTATACTGACAGTTCTAGTAAAAATTGATTAGTATAAGCATACAAATTATGATGTAGGAAATTGAAAAAATTGAACATTACACAAACTATACTGGATACGCTAGTTTATTTGTCTAACACTAGGATGGAATAAACTAACGTATCCAATATAGTTTGTCTAATGTCCAATTTTTTCAATTTACTTAATCATGCTTCTGCGAACAATTCAAAATACACCGTACAAATTATGAGGAGTTTTATGTACTCCAATCAAATTTTATCATTATAACTAACCTTTTTTCTATCGATCATTCCCAATTAAAATATGTTAAGTTGAAATTCATTTTAATAATATATATTAAGCGAAGTAAGAAAATTTGGATAATACTGACTTATATATGTTATTCGGTAAACATAAGTGTGGTATTGAAAGGACTGTAGCGATAGTTTTGTCTAGATCTAAAGTCATATGTAATGTCAGTGTTCTTTCATACTGCAAACAGAAATAGACTGAATATTCGTTGATTCATTACACGGAGAAAAATGTATTTGTAAACTTTACTTTTTTTATAAGAAAATTTATTTTGTGATAACGCTAGGACATACTCAACATGTGGGATTTATACTGTTTTAAATATTATTTTTTATTATTTTTGTAGCAAATTTTACTATTTGAAACAGTACTTGTTAATTTATGACTGCTGCAAAAATAATAAAAATTACTATTTCAAATAGTTAAATTTGCTGTAAAAATAATAAAAATTATTATTTAAAAGGTAAAATTTGATATGAAAATTATAAAAATTACTATTTAAAACAGTAAAAATCCTACATGTCGAGTGTGTCCCAGCGCTACTAAAAGTATAAAAAATTTTCTTATAAAAAGAGTAAAGTTTACAAATAAATTTTTCTCCGTTTACAAGAAAATAAAAAGCATATATTATTATGACCAATTCACATATAGTTATAAAATAACTTCACATATTAAAGAGTATTGACATGTGAGTGTCTGTTACTATTATATAACCCTCTATTAAATAGTCTCATGTGAGTACTCACGTGAGAATTTCGACCATTTTCTCATGTGAGAATCACGTGAGATATGAGAAAATGATCTTAAAAAAATAAACATATTTGTTATGACTTCTTTGGTATATATTAGATTTAATTGAAAAATACTATATAAAAAAAAAAGCAAAACTTCCCAATTTGATGAGATGTTATAAAAAACGAGATACGCCTCGTAGATGCGACTCTGAAAAGTCGCATGAATGTATAAACTCTCGCTTCCTTATGTACTTTAGGCGGTGGTAATTCTTTTGAGGGAGCTGCGACAACAAGCCATCTAGCGGTTAACGGTAGTACTCAACAATGCTCAACTGTAGTGCTGCACGTTGACCGCTAGATGGCTTGCAGTTGGATCTCCCTCAAAGGAATTAGCACCGCCTAAAGTGCATAAGGAAGCGAGAGTTTATACATTCATGCGACTTTTCAAAGTTGCATCTACGAGGCGTACCTCGTTTTTGATAAATTCTCATCAAATTGGGAAGTTTTCCTTTTTTTTTAAATAGTATTTTTCAATTAAATCTAATACATACCAAAGAAGTCATAACAAATATTTTTATTTTTTTAAGATCATTCTCTCATATGTCACATGATTCTCACGTGAGCTCTCACCTGATTTTCACGTGAGAAAATGGTCGAAATTCTCACGTGAGAATTTTTAATAGGGTACAACAAAAGACGAAACCCAAAAATTATTGCTAAATGCTACTTCATCATTAAAATATAGCTTAAAGTTTGTACTTTAATACAGCAGTAAATTTAAAGCAATATTGTATTTAACATAGCCTTTTACAAACTGTAAACTTATTTCAATGATAAAGTAGCATTTAGCAATACTGCATGGTTTCCCTTTTCACTGTAATTATATAATAACTTATAGTTTCATAAGTGGAAAACTAGCAGTCCATAAATATTAAATTATACAAAATAGAATATAAATTTCAATCGAAGACATTCATCTGTTAATACTCTTTTCTCATGAGAAGCATGAGACACAGCAAAAATACATAAAAGTGTAAATGCACTGGTCTTACCTCGATTTAAACATGGGAAAAATAACCGTGAAGATGACAGCTATACGCACTAGAGGCATCGTTGGCGGGAAACTCGGCACGACCTTGGAGATGACAGCGTGGACAGCAACCAGAAGGTCTTCTTCGACGTAGAAGCAGCAACCACCACACTGTCACGTCGAAACTTTCATACATGAAAGCAGATCTGCCACTGTCTTCTTGACCCTCTATATCTTGAAACGCGTACGAGCGCCAGTTAAGACAACATTCGATGACGCCACGCGCATATATGATAGATAGAGACAGAGAGAGAGAGAGAGAGAGAAGAGAGAGGGAGAGCTCATCTTAGCTGTCATCTTCGCGGTTATGTTCCCCATATTTACATCCAGGTAAGATCAGTACATTTACACTTTCATGTATTTTTGCTGTGTCTCATGCTTCATATCGACGTGCCATACGAAAACTAACACAACTTTTTTGCGGACGAACAGTAACACATTTTCAAAATTTCGGACGAAAAATAACACCTTTCAATAATTTCAGACGAAAAGTAACACATTTTCGGAATTTCGGACGAAAACTAACACGTTTCCATAATTTCAGGTGAACAATAACACGTTTTCGGAATTTCGGACGAAAACTAACACATTTATATTTTTTATAATAGATTTTTGTGTTTAAAGACGTTATAACCTCTCTCTTCCATAAAAGCCTACGTTACAAACTCGATTTTCAAATATTTTTTTTTCTCGAAAACTACGTAGAGAAAAATTCTCAAAAAATTCATTTAATCGTGTTTTTAACTAAGGAATAACATATAAAATTTTCAAGTCGATCTCTGCGTTTCGCCGAGACTCCTGAACATGCTTAAGAGCGCTTTAGACTACGGGCTAACAGTCGCTAGAATCACTATTAATTAATGTTTTCGACATCGCTGAGTACAAATCTGACATTATTATTTTGTTTAATGAAGTAGAAGGAACATTGAATAAAATGTCGATTTAACTGAATATTCATTAAAATGGATTGCGGACAGTTTATTCATGAAAGTTCTTTTGTTTCATACTGTTATATATTTTTTATATATATTATTACTTCAAGAAATTATAAAGAAAGTATTTAATACAACATGATGATTGTATTGTTAATGCCTTACAGTCACCCACAATCAAGAAAACCATTTACCGTGTATTTTGAATGGTAATATATAATGGTACCATTGTGCCCACGATTCCAGAAACACTTATGCATTGAAGTTTTTCTTTGTTATTCGATCTCCTATGCTTCCCCTGTCTCCAAATTTCTATTTTTTTCCACAGAAAAATCTTCAAATACTTTTTAAAAATAATTTCCAAACAATTTTCAAAATTGTCGAATAATGCTCTGTCAAAAAACAATGATGTTCAAAATTATAAATGTAAAACAGGGGAAGCATAGAGATTCAAATAACAAAGAAAATAATCTTTTGCACGAAGAAATTGATCAAGTACTTTTTCTTGAATCTTGCGAAGAATGGAAGTTTTTTTATTACGTTTAAAATTCACGATAGAGGGTATTTTTGATTTTCAGTGACTGGAAGGCCTTAAACACGAAAATTATAGAGTTACGTTTTTAACTGTATTTAAAGTGATTCGATTACTCATGGAAAAAAATAATTTTTTCAAATCGTAAATCAAATGTGTTAGTTTTCGTCCGAAATTTCTTAAATGTGTTACTTTTCGTCCGAAATTGTTCAAATGTGTTAGTTTTCGTATGAACTCCTGAATGTGTTAACCTTCGTATGAAATTTCAAATGTGTTAGTTTTCCTATGGCACGTCGATATCAGAGAAGATTATTGACAGGTGAATGTCTTCGATTGAAATTGATATTCTATTTTGTATAATTTAATATTTATGGACTGCTAGTTTTCCATTTATGAAAGTATAAATTATTGTATAATTACAGTGAAAGAGGAAACCATGCAGTATTGCTAAATGCTACTTTATCATTGAAATAAGTTTACAGTTTGTAAAAGGCTATATTAAATATAATATTGTTTTAAATTTACTGCTGTATTTAAAGTACAAACTTTAAGCTATATTTTAATGATCAAGTAGCATTTAGCAATAATTTTTGGGTTTCGTCATTTGTTGTAAATTATATAACAGTAACTTAGACACGCACATGTTAATACTCTTTAATATGTGAAGTTATTTTATAACTATATGTGAATTGGCCATAATAATATATGCTTTTTATTTTCTTGTAAACGGAGAAAAATTTATTTGTAAACTTTACTCTTTTTATAAGAAAATTTATTATGCTTATAGTAGGGCTGGGACACACTCGACATGTAGGATTTTTACTGTTTTAAATAGTAATTTTTATAATTTTCATATCAAATTTTACTTTTTAAATAATAATTTTTATTATTTTTATAGCAAATTTAACTATTTGAAATAGTAATTTTTATTATTTTTGCAGCAGTCATAAATTAACAAGTACTATTTCAAATAGTAAAATTTGCTACAAAAATAATAAAAAATAATATTTAAAACAGTATAAATCCCACATGTTGAGTATGTCCTAGCGTTATCACAAAATAAATTTTCTTATAAAAAAAGTAAAGTTGACAAATAAATTTTTCTCCGTGTAATAAATCCACTGATATTCAATCTTTTTCTGTTAGCAGTACGAAAGAACACTGACATTTCATATGACTTTAGATCTAGACAACACTATCGCTACTGTCCTTTTAATACCATACTTATATTTAACTAATAACATATGTAAGTCAGTACTATTCAAATTTTCTAACTTTGCTTAATATATCTTATTAAAGTGAATTTCAACATATTTTAATTGGGAATGATCGATGAAAAAAAGGTTAGCTATAATAATAAAATTTGAATGGAGTACATAAAATTCCTCATAATTTTTACGGTCTATTTTGAATTGTACGCAGAAGCATGTTTAAGGAAATGGAAAAAATTGGACATTAGACGAACTATATTGTATACGCTAGTTTATTCCATTGTAATGTTAGGCTGAAATAAACTAGCGTATCCAGTATAGTTTGTCTGATGTTCAATTTTTTCTATTTCCTATCTCATAATTTGTATGCTTATACTAATCAATTTTTACTAGAACTGTCAGTATAATAAAGATGCAGTAGCATCAGTATCATCAGTAGTAAAGTCCTACAAAATGCCAATGTTCTCTCATATTACCCCTCGTGTCATGAGCATATAAGACCGAGCTACATATTGAAGCAAAGATTAAATATATCAGTTAAATTAGTACATGACAATAGAAAGCATTTATATTTATTGCCGATAATTAACATGTATATTTATAAAATAATTTACATCTATATTTATAAAATGATTTCACATATATTAAAGAGTATTGATATGTGAGTTTCAAGAATTGCAACAAGTCCTTCTGTTTTTTTTTTTGCTTTCTCAAACAGGAAGCTTTGTACGGTGAAGAAAATTTTTGAAACAGTAAATGTTCAAAAACATGTTTTAAGACTTTTCGCGCTAAAATCCGTTGTTTTTGATAAAAAAAATGTTCGTGTCTGTATGTGAGTGTGCGCGCGCGCGCGCGCGTGTGCGTGTGTGTGTGTGTGTGTGTGTGCTGGCGATAACCTACTTTTTGATTTTACCGATTCTTCTTTTTATAACCAAAAAACGATTTTGAATTTTTCGTTTTTTTGATTATTTAATTTGTTTCAGCCAGTATTACTTAATAAACTAAATTTTTATTAGAAAGTCTTTAAATTACCTACAATTTTTTTTTTTTAAATTGAAATTATCTGTCATTTGTTATTAATTAAAATATGGTTTATATTTCTTTAATTAATATCTCAAGAACTTTTTTATTTTTCCACTCAAAATTTTTACCACTTATTACACTTGTCGAATACAACGTTGTGTTAAAATTTCAAGAGGTTACGTTGATTTGTTTCCGAGAAAAAAATTATTTTTGAAAAAATGCCCGTTTTCTTTCCTTTACGATAACAGGAGCAAAAGTCAATGAATCGTTTTGAAATTTGGCAGAGAATTAGCTTTTTTATATCTAAGGAGTCAGTTCTTTGCCCAAAAAAATCTGACTGTTGTGACCAAAGATATTTGAGATAAATTTTTTTTTATAAATTTCTTATATTTGCTTTTTTAAAAAGAATATTCGATTGATTGACCCAAAATTTTTACCTCTTATTACACTTATCGAGTACAACATTGTATTAAAATTTCAAGAAGTTATGTTGGTTAAAATTTTACTTATTCCAAATTAGCCCCAAAACACAAATATAAAGTTTTAGAGCAAAATATGCAATAGTTCTATTTAATTTGTACATCATATATAAATAAAATAATGATTGCGTACTAGGGCATATCCCCGAGAAAGTAATTTCAGATTTAGTCCCGTGGCAGCGTGTGCTGGGGCAACGATAATAATTGACTTTCAAAATATGAATTTCGTAAAAATTTCATAAAAATATTTCATAAAAATATCGATTCTTAAGTATGAAAAAACTACCTCTCTGTTAAATTTCAAAACGATTCATTGTCTTTTGTTAAGATGTATAACTTACAAGGAAAGGATACTTAGTGTCCGCCTCCGATTTTCATGAAACTTTGTACATGGGTAGAGTATCCAAAAATATTTGACATGTATTATTTTTTATCGGCGGAAAAACATATCTAGAGGGTGAAAACCGCCCTTAAAGTTCACCCCCAAAAACCGTTTTTTTTAATATCTCAAGATGGAATCGGAATTTTTTAATCAAACCAACACCTATTTTTTTCTTATGAAAAGTCGAGTTTTTCGGCACAGTTTCAATGCTGGAGGTTGCATCCCCTATTTTTTATAAGGGTAAATATGATATTTTCCCTTGTATTTTTGATATAAAAATGTTTTAATGATCTAAATTTGGTTGAAAATTGTCATGTTATAAAGAAAATTAAAAATTATAGTTGACCTGTTTCGAGGTTTAAAAAAAAAAAAAAATACGCGGACGGGGTGAATTACCCCTAATTTAATTAATCACCTTTTTGTTAGTGGCCGTCTTCGATTTTCATGAAATTTTGCAAGTGGTTAGAGTATCGAAAAATATTTGATACGCGTTTCTTTTTATCTGCGGAGAAAAACATCTAGGGGTGAAAACCGCCTTTAAAGTTCACCCCCAAAAACCGTTTTGTTTAATATCTCGAGATGGAGTCGCAATTTTTTAATGAAACCAACGCCTATATGTTTCTCATAAAATGTCGAGTATTTTGGCGCAGTTTTAATGCTAGGGCGTTGCATTCCTTATTTTTTATAAGGATAAATGTAATTTTTTCAGACATTATCTTGAAAGAACAAGGTCTTGATAAACCAAATTTGGTTGGAAATTGGTGTGTTTTAAAAAAAATTTTAAAATTATAGTAAACCTGTTACGGAGTTACAAAAAAAAAAATATGTGTAAGGGGTGAGCTACCCCTAATTTAATTATTTACTTTTCAGTGATTAAGAGAACTTAAACAAAACTTTTTTTTATTTTAATTTTGAAGTGCTTATTTTGATTCATATTTACTATTAAAAATGAAATAAATAAAAAGTGTTCTAAATTTGGGTCGCTACCCCTATGAATATTATCATTACTAGATTATAAGTGAAAACTTTCTATTAAGAAAGGGGAATTTCCGCGTGAAATAAAAAAATTAATAAATATATTACTACATAAATTAATGAATTTGCAAGTTTTATTCAATGTTCAATGTACGTCTGACAATAATGATAACATGTGAAAAATGTTCAAAATATAATATCTTTTTGCACTATGCACATCGTATGACTGCAATTCCTCTACATATGTCGCAAATTGGTTCCTCTGAAGTATGGAAACAGAAATCTACTGGATTTGCATTGCTTGGAGATTTTACCATTAGGTATCCACTTTTATACCATGCATATTTAAAAGCATTTTGGAATCTTGGTGAAGAAAATGAATTATGCCTTAGAGTTTGCAGTTTGATTATATTGTTTCTCTCGTGTAAATTAACATCATAATTCATAAGAAATGTTATGTCTGAGAATTTTCTTATAAAGTTTTTCCATAATCGAAAACCATGTACATCAAGAGGTTGTATCTGACCAGTTGTGCCTTTTGGTATCGTTTTCAATATAAGATTTGTCTCTTAGATACAGCTTCCTTTACAATGTTTTCACATTGTCCGGTTCATGAATCTAATAGCAGTACAGATGAATTCCCACTGTGAGTCAAAAATACATTTTGAATCCAAATTTGAAACAGCTCATTGGATAATTTGCTGATGCTGATGCTTCTAGGTACACATTTTTTGGTCTGAATAAAGTTTCCATTACTCTAGGTCCAAATTGTCCATGAGCCCCTTTCAAAACTATGAATAACGGAGACATGAGCTTTCCCTCTGCTGATATTGTTGGTTGGACGGTATAGCTGTGTGTTGTAGAAGATACCGATTGAACGATGTTTTCCACTGCTTAATCCCCTTATAAGAAAGCGTGCAACCCCTATGTATCTCTAAATTGAACCCACTCTGATCAGAATTATAAACGTTTTGAGTACCGTGTAATTCAATTAAATTTTTAACGTCGTTAACAAAATTTTCTTTGAGTTGTTCAACTTCTACTGCCTTCTTTGCAGATGATACAGTAATAAATTTTGTTATTTTTCGTGAAACAATGTGATGTTTTCTTTTGAATATTTGTATCCATCTATGTGAAACTTTAAACCATGGAATATTTATTTCTGCTTTATTTACGAGAGCTCATCTTTTTATATCAATTTCATGCAGAGTCATTTTTTATTTTATCGCTTCTTTAACTTGTTTAAGTACATAAGTTGTTATTCCATACAGTATAGCTTTTCTGTCACCCCCTGCTTCAACTTGTAATTCCAACCGTCGCAATTGACAATCGGACGTAACTTTTTTATACTTTGACTGTACAGTATTTAAGGATAATAATTGCTTTCTTTTTCCACGTTGCCAATGCTCTACTGCCTTTTTCTTATATTCAAAGTCAACATCTTCTTGATTCGGTAAACAAGCATGAACCTCTGCATAATCTTTATGTAATTCATTATCTTCTTCAATATCTTGTGGAAGTATATCACTGTACTTTTCCTCGAAGAGTAAAGTATATTCTTCTTCTGTTAGTAAATTGTAATTTACACTATCCTTTATTATATTTTCTATAACATGATATAAAGTTATCTCTTGTTCGTTAGCTTCTGATTGCTCAATTTTGATATTGTTAGGATTAAAAATTGTGGATAATGATGATACCATAACCAGTGGATTAATAGTCATATTTTTATTTTATTTTTAGGCAATGACGTTTAAGTAACAGCCATAGATTATTAATTTTATAATTATTATTTTACTAAAAATAATGCTGTTGTATTTTTATGAACGTCTATTTAACTTACATTTATTGCAGATATTTTATAATTTATCTTCTTTTTTAAAATAAAATCTTGTTTTAGTGAAATGAAAATATATTATAATTACTACAATATTATACGCACACACAATTTTATTTATTTTATTTGTTTATTATAGGTAAAGAGCATCGTTCACGTTTAATACCGTTACAGTCTCACCGTTTCTGAAAAATTTATGATTTTCTCTTTTAAATGTGTGTCAAATTGGAAGAACCTATTCCTGATCAACTGTCTGCTTCGGTATTGATTTTTATTTCAAAGACACGTAAACTTGATTAGCCCAATTCCTGATCACTTATTTTAACACTTTTTTGAACTTTTTATGTTATGAATAAGCATTAATTTATAAATAAAATACTAATTGACTAAACGTACATTTTAGTTTTTTAAACCAAATTGGTTAATTATAAGTTATAGAAATATTGCGTATATTTATCTCAAAAGTAGCCTTTTGTTTTCAGGAACTTACAATTAGTCCTGATCCGGAACTGGGACCGTGACGATAAATGTACATATGTACACACACGCGCGCATGCATATATGCACACACAATTTCATTTATTTTATTTATTTATTGTATTAAATGGCAAGATACTCATTAAAGTAAAAATATTGTACTAGTTTTATTTAAAACAGGTATTGAGGGCATGTCGAATATAGGGCACGATATTGACCTTTCTAGTGTTTTCAATTTCAAAAATCAATGTAAACATTTATTTGACATAATCTCGATTTCAGATCTCGATTTGTGTAGAAACAATTTTCAGAAATTTCATTGATCATTTTAGTTATACTATCTATCAGATATTTGGGTTGATAAATCTGATAATTTTTTAGATAATATAGTTATTTAAATTTAGAATCATGCCAGTATTCAATATACCCACAATACAAGTCAAACGAAAAATTCATTAATGTATCATGACATGATAATCATGTATATAATAAACATTATAATTTCTATTAGAACAATAGAAACAAAATAAAAAGAAATCGATGTTTATCTAAAATACCTAAGTAGAACTTGTTTTAGCTAATTAAGATATTTTGAAAAATGAATTTATCTATACTGAATGTATCAGTTAACTTATCAAAACTTTCTTTTAAAATGAAAAAAAAAAAAAAATTCGGGAATTGAAGATTTAATTTGATAAAGATATTTATTCATATGAATGATTTTTTAGAAATATTCTTCATATCATGTCATATACATAAATTAAACATTATTAAAATCATTATTTTATCTTACGTTTTTATATAATAATCCTCCTTACATTATATCACTTCTTTTAATCCAACTACATTAAACTGTAGATATTATTTTAAGATTTAAATGATTTTACTTTTGTTAAGAATGTTTTTATTTGTTGGAACATTTCAATACATTCATCTGTTTCCTGTATCCTGGATTCTGATGTACGTGTGCGTGCGTGCATGCGCGCGCGCGTGTGTGTGTGTGTGTGTGCGTGTGTGTGTGTGTGTGTGTGTGTGTGTGTGTGTGTGTGTGTGTGTGTGTGTGTGTGTGTGTGTGTGTGTGTGTGTGTGTGTGTGTGTGTGTGTGTATTGTTTCTTCGTAGAAGGGCTGGTGCAATTTTTCTTCTTGGGATAGTTCGAGGAAAGGTGGCGGTGATGATAAATAATTAATTAAGACTGGTGGTGTTTGTTATACTGGCGTTATTTAAATGAACTGGCGATTAGTATTCGAGCGCGTTTATTTAAATGAACTGGCGATTAGTATTCGAGTGTTCTGGTTAGCGGCCGAAAGGAAACTGGCGATGATTGTTACGCGTGTACAGATCCGCGAGCAGCGACGACTGGAATGTCGCAGAGTGGGGATAGAGCTGAGCTATTAATAAAACAGCTCGAGCAGTGTCTATTGTAACTGAGTTGAGTGTAAAAGTATATGTGTGTATATGTAAATAGTCGGTATATGGTGTGTATTTAAGTTCACGTTACAATTTTGAACGCGTATGAATCGTGAACATTCTGCCCACCTTAATGTCTGGAAGAGACATTAATGAATTCGATTCTACATAATCGGCATTATAAGAACAATTAAAGCAATTTGTATAACAATTAAGGTTCTTATAGTTCTCTATTATGTAATTCACTGGATGGTCTAGTCTTGTAGCGTAGGCATGGTGGATCGATGCAGTGAATACGTTGTCGAATAGATGGTTTCCTATGGGACCAGAGATAATCCATCCAAGGGAGGTGCTCTGCGCTATCGGCGCCATAGCAGTGTGGTCATCAGACTTGCGGATTTCGCCGAGCAGGATTTTCGCGTGGACGACCGATCCAAGTATTAGATCGATCTTTCTTGACTCGTCGGTACAGTCGTCCGCGAATCGGAGTCCTTCCAGATGAGTCCACTCTTCCCTGAATTGCCGATGAGACGGAATGTAATTGGTGACACGAGGTACAATGAGAGCATCGACGGCAATCTGGACTTCAGGGTTGCATCGCGACGCGATTTCGAATGTTGCGTACCCCTGAGCGTATGAGGATGTTACTCCACCGACACCAGTGATTGCTACATAAGCTAGTTTTTTCCGCTGCTGTAAACTCTTGGCTACATGTTTTCTTATCATAGAGCATTGTGCTCCCTGGTCGATCAACGAGCGAATACAATATTTCTTGTCGTCGGGAGCCACGATGTCAACAAGCGCTGTGGGTAGCAACGCAGGTGCGAACGAAGTCTCATCGCTCACCAACACGTGGAACGGCTGCGATTTCGTGAGAAGGTCACTGAAGATGGGTCGGTCGTTGTCGCGAGATCCGCACTTAAACTGTTACCATCTTGATGAAGCGTGATATTGTGTCTACCACTACAAACAAAGCAATTTTTCGTTGATTTACACGCACTGGTCTTGTGTAAACCTAGGCAGTTTTCACATAACGACTTTGCCTTTACGAATGCTATACGCTCGGGTACATACTTTGTTTTGAACGTGGTACATCCGTGGATGTGGTGTTGTCCTTGATACATCGGACATAACAGGGTCGTTACTACAGTATGATGAGCACGAAAAGAATTATCAGGCTTTCGTTGATAGCGATTATACGATAAGCTGTTTGATGACTGTAACTCCCTTCCGCTTTTCGAAGAATTCGTGGCTGTGAGCATGATGATTCTTCCGTTTAAGAATGCCCGAAGATTCTCGTAGGTAGCTGGATCTTTCGTAGCGCCTAGAGATGAATCTCACGCTCGACTTGTATTAGTGTCAAGTTGCTCAACAGTAAAGAAAACAAAAATATCGCAGGGAATTGGCGTGCGTTTTAGGTTATTCATACCTTCTATGAGATTGGTGGTCGCAATCGCAACTCTCCGAATTTCTTCCACCGATTCTGAGGAAGCGGACTTCGTCGCATACCATTTCTTCAAATGTGCTCTTACTTGCAGTCGTAGATTTTCGTATGTATTCTTGAGTAGAGCCCAAGCTCGTGAAAAACTGTCTCCTTCCATGTTCTAGTCCTGAATTAAATGAGCAGCTTCTCCTTCCACATTATTTTTCAAATAATACATGCGATCCACATTAGTGAACCTGGTATTTGTAGCGATTTCCGATGTGAAGAGGTCTCGAAACTCTGACCATTTTTCGTATCCTCCAGATAAGCGCGGAAGATTGTTTGTCGGAAGTGTTTTTAACGTAATTGTCTGAGAAGCTTGTGACGAGATCGTACCTTTGCTTGCACCTGCGAGTTCCTGGAGGTTATCTGCGATGCTAAGCATGTACGTCAAAGCTTTCAGATACAGCTGCTCCGTATCTGCATAGGAATCCTTAGTAAAGTAGAGATTTTCTTCTTGCTCTTCAGCGCTGGCTAAGCACTTGAGTAGTTGTAGATGATTCTCATGGAACTCATTCCGTGACTTCTCTAGACTGGTTATCCTTACATTCATCACTGTACACGTGAAGTTACCTTTATCGAGTTTATCGAGATTGGTGATGGCATTCCCGATCGACTTGTAAAGCTCTTCTTGGCGTTTGAATAGAACTTCTACTTCGTTTATTTTGAATGCGGTAAATCGCTGCTGCCCACCGTGGTCGAGTAGTATGCAATAAAGGAACACTCGCGTGTGTACGAGACACGTCTTTTTATTGCGTTGGTAGTGTTAATTTATCTCCAAGCGATTCGAGAGTGCAATTGGAAGATAGAAATTTAACACCGCGACACGTCGGCAACTACATGCGTGATGAGCACACCTGGAGACGCCGACTGTTGGCAAATTTTCCATGAAAACCATCCTCGATCACGCACACGTGATATCCAGTTTGAAGGACCAAATGTTTCTTCGTGGAAGGGCTGGTGCAATTTTTCTTGGGATAGTTCGAGGAAAGGTGGTGGTGGCGATAAATAATTAATTAAGACTGGTGGTGTTGTTATACTGGCGTTTATTTAAATAAACTGGCGATTAGTATTCGAGCGCGCTGTGTTCTGGTTAGCGGCCGAAAGGGAACTGGTGATACTTGCACGCGTGTACAGATCCGTGAGCAGCGACAACTGGAATGTCGCAGAGTGGGGATAGAGCTGAGCTATTAATAGAACAGCTCGAGTAGTGTCTACTGTAACTGAGATGAGTGTAAAAGTGTATGTGTGTACATGTAAATAGTCTGTATGGTGTGTATACATGATTTAAGTTCGCGTTACAATTTTGAATGCGTATGAATCGTGAATATATATATATATATATACTAGTGGGGCTTCTCCCCCCTGCTCGCTCCGCTCGCCAACCCCTGACGTGTTGAAAAAATTAACATAATAAAAAATATTTTAAATTATATACTTTTGATAAAAATTACTGTTTCATAAAGTCATAGATAATTTATTATTTTAATAATTTTTACCATAAGTAACAAAAAACTACTTTTTTTCATTAGAAAAAATATAGTATTCTGGTATGTTTTTTTCGTAAAATTGTCATTTTTATTTATTTTAAACCATGCTGTTAATGTAGTTTCACATTTATTTAATTCATTTAATATTTTTTTTTATCAAAAATAATCTTCTGTTGATTTTCTGTATGAATAGATAATCTTATAACTGTATGACTTCTACCACACAACGGAAATTGTTACCATGTTGCTTCCATTGGACTTAAATGGACTCAATTTTTTTTTATCAGAATCTAATTTTACAAATACAGTTTCAATATTACTTAAATCTAAAGGTATCAATATTACTTTAATCAAAATGGCAGATCCAATATGGCGGTTAATAGTTCGAAAAAAGCTTACGTTTATCTCAAAATTGGAATACACAGGTTTCGAAGTCGCCGATCATGATTTTGGTAACAAACTTCCGAAATTCAAAAGGGCTGTCAAAAGTTCGAAGGAAGCTTAGATTTTTCTCAAAATTGGAATACAGAAGTTTCAAGTCGCTCATTACGATTTTGCTATAAGACTTTCGACATTCAAAATGTCGGATCCAATTTGACGGTTAAAAGTTCAAAGGAAGCTTAGACTTCGCTTAAAGTTTGTATACAGAGGTTTGCGAGGTCGTTGATCAAGATTTATATTTCGAGGTCGCTAATTACAATCTTGCTATAAGGCTATTCAAATTAAAAATGGTGCATCCAACATGTCCGTTAGAAGATCGAGAAAAGCTCAGATTTTGTTGAAAATTGGTATACAGGGATTTTCGAGGTCGCTGATCAAGATTTTGCTATTATACTTTCGAAATTCAAAATGGCGGATCCAGTATGTCGGTTAATAGTTCGAAAAAAGCTTAGGTTTTTCTCAAAATTTGAATATAGAGGTTTCGAAGTCGCTGATCACGATTTTGCTAACAGACTTCCGAAATTCAAAATGACTGATCCAATATGGCGGTTGAAAGTTGGAAAACAGCTTAGATTTTGCTCAAATACATATTGTTTTAAAGTTGGAAGGTTCTTTGACTATTAACAAAAGCCTTGCCCTAGTGGAATCACCTTTTTGATCACCGTATCCTATTTTTATTCTTCTAAAAGTTTTTCCAAAGTTTTTAGAAAGTGGTTGTAGTGCTACTGGCGAAGGACACCACTTGAAATATAAATCCCACGCGTCTATTAACAGTACCTCTAGTGTGATGTGGCATGGAAAAAACTGTTTTTTCGTTTCAACTACAATTTTTTTGCTTCCCAATATCAAATTTTACATAATATCGTAATGACCTGAATCATAATTGCCAGTAAATAATAAAGTTAATTTAAAATCACTTGAATTGTTTCCAAATGAATGAATATTATTTCAATTATTAAAATGTATTTTTATATTACAATTATATATTGCAATATACAATTTCCCTACTCGTCAATACATTTTGATTATACATTTAGGTTCTTCTAAAAATTTTTCCAACGAATTGCTTCTGACTGTACATTTGTATCCTTCTAAAATTTTTTTTCCAAAGGAATTGCTTGTGACTATACATTTGTATTCTTCTAAAAGTTTTCCCAAAGGAATTGCTTCTGACTATACGATTGTATCCTTCTAAAAGTTTTTCTAAAGGAATTGCTTTTAACTGTACATTTATATCCTTCTAAAAATTTTTCTAACAGGAAAAGTGGTTATGTAGGGCTGTTGTCGAAAGATGCCACTTTAAATAAAAATCCAACCCGTCCATTAACAGTACCTCCAGATGACGTGGCGTGGAAAAAACTATTTTTTCGTTTCAACTATAATTTTTTTTCTTCCCAATATTAAATTTTACATAATATTTACGTTTTTAATATTACAAATTTTCTATAAAAACTATGAGAATGTCCTATTTTATTTCATTGCTTAGGGGACATTGAGGGGGGCTAGGAGGGGGCTGAGGTTGGTGCTCGGGGGGGGGGGGGGGGGTGAGGACGTGCTGAGGAGAGGGTGAGGGGGCGCTGAGGGGGGGAGTCTATCAGAATAACAAGTCACGAAATAACATAAAAAATAACTGAATTTGACGTTATTTTGAGGAGGGGCTGAGGGTGGCGCTGAGGGGGGAGGAGGGGGCGCTGAGGAGGGGGTGAGGGGGGCTACGTGGTAACATTTCACTATATAATATAGGAAGATACATATATATATATATATATATCGTATCTCTATTTATAAATGTATATCTTATATCTATTTATCAATGCTATTTTAACTAATGAATAATTCATGAATGTTGTCGAGAGAAAACCATTTCTAGAACCTAGATAGGATTGAAAATATTACAGTGAATTTAATATAATTATATAATTATATTGCATATTTCGGTAAGATTGAAAACTTCGTTTAGAAAAAAAAAACTTTAACTTTTATGACTTTAACAGTACAAGCGTTAATACGGGTATAATGCAATTTAAACACTGTAAAAGAAAATGTACCTTTATTAAAAAATTATTTTTAGATTAGATCCCTTAAAATTAAATACTAAAAAATATTATCTTGATAATATAAAAAAACATGAATATTTTTAGAGAATTTTTCCCAGGTAAATTCTTTGAATATAAACAATTTCATCATTAATTTCATAAACTAAAAAAATAAGCGATAAAAGTTTTCTTGAAAATTTTTATCGCATATACTTATTAAATTTCAGTAGTCATTCCTGCTGAAATTTGAATACTTTTTATTTATTTTACTTTTAATGGTAAATATAAATCAAGATAAGCACTTCAAAATTAAAGCTAAAAAAAAAAGTTTTGTTTAAGTTCTCTTAATCACTGAAAAGTAAAAAATTAAATTAGGGATAGCTCACACGTACACATGTTTTTTTTTTTAACCCCAAAACAGGTTTACTATAATTTTTAATTTCGGAGATGGCCACTAACAAAAAGGTGATTAGTTAAATTAGGGGTAATTCACCCCGTCCACGTGTTTTTTTTTTTTAAACCTCGAAACACGTCAACTATAATTTTTAATTTTCTTTATAACATGGCAATTTTCAACCAAATTTAGCTCACTAAAACATTTTTATATCAAAAATACAAGGAAAAATATCATATTTACCCTTATAAAACCCAGCATTAAAACTGTGCCGAAAAACTCGACTTTTCATAAGAAACAAATAGGTGTTAGTTGGATTAAAAAATTCCGATTCCATCTTGAGATATTAAAAAAGAACGGTTTTTGGGAGTGATCTTTAAGGGCGGTTTACATCCCCTAGATATGTTTTTCCGCCCATAAAAAAAAATATGTGTCAAATATTTTTCGACGCTCTACCCATGTGCAATGTTTCATGAAAATCGGAGGTGGACACTAAGTATCGTTTCCTTGTTAGTTATTATATTTGTATGATTGTTACAATGGTGGATTAACTTCAAACCACTAAGTCGAGCAGGATAGTAGTTAAATACCTGTTTCAAAACAAATATTTATTAGATCATTGCCAATAGATACTTTTCTTTTTTAAACTAATGTATTTCTTTAAAATTTTTTATAACAATAATTAATTGTTTGTATAGGATACATAAAGGAAAAAACAAAAAAGATATTTTTTATATTCAGTCAAATTGTCTAACAAACAGCAAAGATCCACAAAGAGAACAGTTTTATTTATTAATAAAGTTTTGTTGTGAAAAATTTACTTTTGTTTTTTAAATTTAAAAAATGGAATCGATAAATTAGTTTGAGGAAGCATCTTGCCAATGAATTGGCAGCGTTTTTTTTTTTAATTTAATATTTATGATTTGCAAGTATCATATAAGTATCATATAAGTATGCGATATTTCAGGTGAAGTCGCAGCTCAAAATTTTAAAATCGCTCAAAACTGGTTTTCTTTCAGTTTTTTATGAAAAAAAATGTTCCTCAAATTTTAGGTCGATATTTGCAAAAATGAAAAAGCTATGCAACATTGAAAATTAATTTTTTTTTTACAATTTTTGGTGAAAATCCAAGTTTATTCATTTTTTAATTCAGAATCTTGAAACTTTTTGTATAGAGCATTGATTGGTAAAAAGTTTGCATTTTTTCTATAGAATGTGCCAGTATTTATTTTATGATCCTTTTTGAAAGTCTCTGATTAGCTGCTTCTTAGTATGCCTTCATCGAAGGATATTGAGGCTGCGGTCAAATATTTTTTATTTGACAAATTTTTTTTTGTTATCTTCTTCGAAAACCCTTCAAAATGCTTTTTTGATCAATACTGGCCGGGCAAAGGGAAAAAAGTGACAATTTTTTGAAATATCAAGAAAAATCCATAATTTCAATTTTTGATAACACGATTGATGAAACTGAATATTATTCATACATCTTATGGCATGGATCATACCACTGAATTTTGCTAAAACATCAAATAGAACATTATAAATATTTATTTTCAATAATATTAAGCTTTCACAATAAGCGAGACCTAATTATGAATTAATAATAAATTAAGCTATAAAGGTTAATTACTATAAAGCTGTCAAAATGAAATCAGGCAACAGGCTCATAATTTCATTCATAATTAGGTATCGTTTATTGTGTAAGCCTAATATTATTGAAAATAGATATTTATAATGCTCTAACAAAATTCAGTGGTACGATCCATGCCATAAGATGTATGAATAATATTCAGTTTCAACAATTGTGTTATCAAAAATTGAAATTATGGATTTTTCTTGATATTTCAAAAAATTGTAACTTTTTGCCCTTTGCTCGGTCAGTATTGATCAAAAAAGCATTTTGAAGGGTTTTCAAAGAAGAATACAAAAAAAATTTGTCGAATAAAAAATATTTGGCCGCAGCCTCAATATCCTTCGATGAAGGTTTAATAAGAAGCAGCCAATCAGAGACTTTCAAAAAGGGTCATAAAATAAACACTGGCTCATTCTACAGAAAAAATGCAAACTTTTTGCCAATTAATACTCTATACAAACAGTTTCAAGATTTTGAGTTGAAAAATGAATAAACTTGGATGTTAACCAAAAATTGCAAAAAAAATTTAATTTTTAATGTTGCACAGATTTTTTATTTTTGCAAAGATCGACCTAAAATTTGTGGAACATTTTTTTTCATAAAAACTAAAAGGAAACGAGTTTTGAGCGATTTTAAAATTTTGAGCTATTTACTTCACCTGAAATATCCATATATACATATATGTATATAAAAAGCACAAGTTATTGTTATATAAGTTACAGCTAAAGAGGAACCCAATTTAACAATAAATTTATAATAATATAATATTTATGACATGGATTTTTTCATAATTCAGAGGTATGTGATAATAATTAAGTAGCACTTGTTCATATCACTGCAAATCATATATATCAAATTGTTAAGGACAGTTCAAATAATTTTAATTCAGGCGTCACTCATTTCAACGCGCTAGTGTACTGTGTAAGTATGTGTGTGCAGAGGGCCCAAGGTACGCAATCCCTATTCCACAGTTTTCGCCAACGTCTATCAACCATTAAGTACACGAGGGCGCGCTCGATGCTGGCCTCGCGTGATTTTGATATCGTGGGTCGGCTTCGAGTAGCGCGAGCCCGTGACTCGTTGAACATCGTTAGATCTCTCTCTTTTCCGCCTTTTGCTGTCGTCGACAAAACTGTAAGTACCATATCTATTAAATACAATATCAATATTAATAATGTTTTCTCTACAAATGTTTCATTAAACTATTCTTTTTATAAACAGTGTTCAGTTGCTAAATATAATTTATTATAATTTACAACCTAAGTACACTGAGTGTGAGTAGTAATTTACTTATTCGCACACCGAGTGATGAGAAGTACATCACTTCGTGCACTGGCGCCAAAATTCCGCCAAAATCTCATATATTAGGTGTATGACTTAATTTTTACAGATTTTTTTTTCGAGCTTAAAATTAGACTTAAAATAGAACTATTTTCGTGATCTTTTGTAGTTATGAAAGAATCGGATGTGAGATTTCAGAACACCGAACGATAAGTCTACGTGGGTTACATAACCTCTCAGAATAGCAGAGTTTACGATGGCAACTGATAACCAGCACATTCGGCACTGCATTCTATACGAATTCCAACAAGGCAAAAATGCTTCTAAAGCACGGGAATCAATTTGTAGTGTTTTCGGTGCCGACGTTGTGTCTTATGAAACGTGTAATTATTGGTATAAACGTTTCAGAACTGGTGATTTCGATCTCAGTGACCAGCCGCGCTCTGGACAGCCTCGAAAGTTTGAAGATGTGGAATTGCAAGCTCTACTGGATGAAGACTCAACGCAAACGCAACAAGAGCTTGCAACTCAGCTAGGAGTCACCCAAACAGCTATTTCCAAGCATTTGTACCAAATGGAAAAAATTCAAAAACTTGGAAGGTAGGTCCCACATGTGTTGACCGAACATAACCTAGGTACGTATGAACACGTGCCTTTCACTACTTGCCCGGCAACAAAATAAGGACTTCTTGTGGAAAATTGTGACCGCTGATGAAAAGTATATTTTTACGAGAATCCCAAACGTAAAAAGTCGTGGGTAGATCCCGGGCAACCCAGTAGATCGACGCCGAAACAGAACATCCACTTAAAGAAGGTTCTTCTGTGTATCTGGTGGGATATGAAGGGTGTGCTTTATTATTAACTCCTGGAAACTGGTCAGACGATGACTGCGGAACGCTACAGCCGACAATTGAACAAACTGAGCGAAGAACTTGATCAGAAAAGGCCATTTTCTGGGCAAGGAAGCAGGCAAGTCATACTGCTGCGTGACAACGCTCGACCTCGCGTTGCTCGCGCGACTCAAAAGACCCTCTTGAACTTGGAATGGGAAGTTCTTCCGCACGCAGCATATTCACCAGACTTGGTCCCCCGACTACCATTTGTTCCGGTAATTGCAGCACGCCTTAGTTGATAAACAGTTCAAAACGCTGGACGATGTGCGTAAATTGGTCGATGACTTTATCGCCTCGAAGCCTACAAGTTTCTTTCGCGCCGGCATTCGTCTGTTACCTGAGAGATGGCGAGAGGTCATAGAAAACGATGGACAATATTTCCAAGATTAAGTTCGTTGTTCTTTATTTTTTTATATGAAATAAATTTGCTGAAAAATCTGTAAAAATTAAGTCATACACCCAATACGTAGACATACGCATGTACACCCGAGGGAAGTTGATTCTTTCCGAGTGTGCCGAGCAAATGGCAACGTCGCACAGCCGTTCGGCCGTCCACGTTTGAGCGTCGAATTCTCATCTACAGTGGCGCGCTAGTCTATGGCGTAAGAAATGGTTGCGCAGACGACGCGAATGTGAAAGCAGTGTATTTAGAGCCACTAGAGGTTATGTTAGATGAGATCTAACCATAGACATAAGAGAGATAGACTGCGGGTGTAAGTTAGCGAGAGTGGCACCCGTTGAGAGAGAGACAGATGCATAGAAGATATATGTAATAGAAGGTATGTCGTCTCTAACGCATGTGCGCGAACATGGTTAGAGGTGCCACTCTTGCTAACCTACACCCGCAGTCTATCTCTCTTATGTCTATGGATCTAACAGAGAGAGCCAACAGAGACGCGGCGAACCGCGTCATCTTCGTCGCCGGAGAAGATGAGGAGCAAGTCGCCACCGCTGTTACTGCTGCGCGCTTTGCAGGCGAAGAAAGGGAAGGAAAAGGAGAAAGAGGAGCAGCGTGTATAGCAGTCCGCATCGGAGGAGTCGGGGTGGAGAGCCATGGCTGAGAATCAAGGCAACTCGTCCAACTTCTCGGACCACAACCAAGATACTTTAATTTCATGCATTTATTTGTGTTTGAAAACTTTGATTTATACAAAAATGGCACGTTGAAGTAGTTATTATACACTGTGCCCTTTGATCGGATCAACAAAATTTACTTGGAGTACAAACAGATTCAAATCCTGGTTGTGTCACTCTTGGAAAAAATATTGTAATAAGATACAAGGTAAATGTTGATATAAAAACATTTTTATCTGTTAAAAAATTGGTAATTTAAAAAATTATAAGTGCTAATTTTTAATATGTTTACAGCTCTATAATTTAGAACCAGTCAGTAGTTGGTCTACTAAAGAACGTTTAACTACTCAAGTTGTTTAGGATCAAACGTCAAATAATTATGTAGCTATGGGAGTATATATTACAAACTTCCACGTTCGCACGGACACACTGGTACACGTATTGTACTATCCACCTAAACCGCTTGTAACAACCAGATCTATGGAGTAGTTGAGGTTTAGACAGTTACCTGCTGGCATCAATAGTATTGTTGCTATTTTATGTTATACTGCTTACAACCAAGAAAACAGTGTTATCTTGAACGCTTTTTTTTTAGAAATTTTTTGTTTCTAAAAAAATTTATATTCCAGAGAATTAGCTGCTCGAGTATTTTTAGTTGTATTCAACAATTTTAAGGAAAAAGCTGAAAGCATTGATCAATATATAAATAAAATTCAGGATAAGTCTTGGAAGAAAAATAATGTTTCTTCAAGTGAGAAATTTGTTTTATCAATACTTAATGAGGTATTTAATTTTAATATTAAATAAAAACAAGCCACTATTACTTATCAACTTTAAAATATCATTAAATTATTTAAGGTTAATGGACAATATGAACAAATAAATGATTTTATTGAAACTAGAAGATTCTATATTCCACCACCAGCTAAGCCATTAGACTGGTCATTTGAATTAGAATGGACTGGATTGAGTATAAGTTGTGCAGAAAATGTAAAGGTAATATACATAATATGTTATCATAGTTATTATAAAAAAATGTAGATATAAAGCATTGAAATAAATATTTACTTTTAGGTAAATGCTGATGCTAAGCTTGGTTCATGGAAAATGCAAGCTGTTGAAGATGATTCTTGTAATGTACTCAATGATACTAAAGATATATTAGGAGAAGATACTACCTCTAAATCTCGTAATGTAACAAATGTTGTGACAGAAAATGTAAAAATTGATATGCATAGGAACGAAATTGAATCAGACTAAATTATTAATGGTCACCTATTTGGAGGAAAATATATACCATTTTCTGGTATGTGAAGTCGGAGAATAATATATAAAACGTAAAATAAATATATTAATTCATCAATTATTGTAAATGAAAACGAAGCTGCTATGAAATATTCTGGTAGTCAAAGAGAAATGATGATATATGGATTTATCCTAAAAAGTCAAGTAAAACTTGAGTATTGGAGTGGACATTGATCTCGAATAATAGTGTTCTATGATTTGAAACAAGTCAGTAGTTGGTCTACTAAAGAACGTTTAATATTTTCTCATCGTGTAGTATTATTTTATACTCTCGTTAGCAAGTACTGTAAGTTATAAGTGCTTTAATCCGTCTAAGTATTGCATTTATAATGAATTGTATATTACCAAGAAAATAAAGATGTCGTTAATTAATTTGTAATTATATATTCTTTATTAACGTAATTACTTAAACCCTAAAAATTTGTTTTTATTGTTTTTATACTCGCTATTTTAAGAATATTTTACTTATTATCTGATCTACTTTAAACGCAGCTATTTTTACTACAAACTTTGTAAATTTGATAGATAGATTCTGTAAATTTATTAGAATTTGTGTTTTTATGCATTTCGAACTAATTCTAAATTAAGTGTTTCTTTGGCAGCCGAGTTATATTTGTAATTATTGAAAAATTTTACAATTAACGTTATTAGAATTATTTTATAAATATTTAATCATCTCATTTGAACCATAAATTGGATAATTTTAAGTATTTGTTTTTTTTTAATTTAAATTCCTTAACCTCAAAACCATTTCATGAATCATTTCTTACGCCATAGACTAGCGCGCCACTGTAGATGAGAATTCGACGCTCCAATGTGGACGGCCGAACGGCTGTGCGACGTTGCCATTTGCCCGGCACACTCGGAAAGAATCAACTTCCCTCGGGTGTACATACAAATAGAGTCACATAATCACACGCACATTAACATTGTAGTCACACACTGATACATGTATACAGTCATAATGCCTGTGTAATTACATACAGTCACACGCAAGTACTTACACAGTTGTGGAAATAAAAACTATGTTTTAATGTTGAATTTTGTGTAACTCGTGCGATAATCGCGCGATTCGTCGCGCGATAATCGCGCGATATTTTTCAATAGGGTTTGCGTATTCCACATTTATTTGTTTGGAAACCTGATTTCTTGGATTCTTTTACGGTACAAAAACATGCTGGAACATAAGGCAAACATTATTTATCATCTAAATCTGATAATGGCCGTCCTTATAATGTCATGGGTTCACGAATTATGAAGATTTAAAGGTAAAAATTAGTTTCTTTCTTTAAGCTCGAATAAATTGGTAAAGAAAAGTGACATTAGATCGTGTAAAAAAACAAATCCAAGCTTTGATGTTCCGTTGATTTTGTTTCTGACAAATTTTTTTTTTTTTTTTTTTTTTAATGCAATTAATGAAACACGAGAAACAAATTTCAAAATTTAGTAACATTATTTCTGCATTAGAATTTTCTTAAAATTCTGTCTCTCTACGACCATTTGTCTCAAAGTTCGACCAATTCGAAGCTAGTAATTTATTTTCATAGAAATAGGTATCTCTTTATTCTTCTTTGTTTCAGTGTATAACGCATGAGGTCAGATGAATATCAAATCGCACGAAATTCAACAGGTAGGAAATTGTTCTCATCGCTTTCCTCGATTTAAAAGTGTTACCTTTGTGGAAAATCACCGACTGATCATACTTGTGATACAATATATTATTGCTTTCAATGTAGAAACATTAACTTTGAAATAGTAATATCTATCCCTAAGTGTCTGAATATAGTTGTATTCAATCACGGCAAGAAAAGGTGCTACTTAATAATAATGATACTCGACTTTAAAAGTATCAAACATGAAAAGGTACATTACACGAGAGCGCAAAGTAGGTGATTCTTTTCCGAGTCCAGTTTGGTTCACTATTTTCTGAACCTCGGAGCGCAAAAATCGACTATGGATGCATGTTAAGCGGGCGCAAAGTGGTAGATTTTTTGCTTTAGGACGAGAATCGGGCACTTTCAAAAAATCTATTAGGCTTTAAATTATTATCTATGAGTTTTGATAGGACGTTTATATGAGTGATCGTAATAAGAATATTAAAGATTTATTAATTAGAATTATAAGTAACGTTTCAAGACTTAGAGGTTTTTTGAATCTCTATGCTTGGAAATCGTGTAGTTGTAACAATCGGTGTTTATGAACTAGTATACCAAATTATTAAAAATAAAATAGGGTAATCAATAGTAAATTACGCTTTTAGCACGCGAAGAAGATTGTTTTAACGAAGGTTAAGTTTCATAGTGACAATCACACAAGCAAAAGTAATATAAGAGTATATCGTCACCTAAGCGCAACAATGGTGTATGTCCACTTATTTTCATGTCGAGATATCATCGAAACAAGTTTTCCGTATATTAACTGCATTAAATAAAAATATATAGAGTAAAAAATATACATTATAACATCATTTCACTTTAATATAATACTGTAATGTTGAAGACTATATTCTTAATTAACAATTTTTTGCATTAACTCCAAAAAGTCAACTAGGGGTCGAGCCCCCCTGCGTGTCTTCGGCACGCCAATCCCCCGCCCCCTCACATACGTGCTCTTTGTTTCACTCGTCGCTCCCCTCTCTCTAGGTAAAAACTTCGTTTTACATAATAGGCACGACGCAATGCTCAGGACCTTATAATTTTATTATTACAAAAATTGTAATACGTTATTTTTATTGTTTTTATCATTAAAATAAACATTAATACATATGCAATAAAATTAAAAGAATAAAAATTATCCATTTACTTTCACACATTTATTTAATATGTATAAGCAACCCATTCATACATTTTATCTGATCTTTAAACATATGGATATTTATATGAAAATGACCATGCCTACACCTTGAAATGCAAACCGTCGGGCCCACCAAGTATGTATGGGAGATTGGAGAACCACCCGTGCTAGAGAAGCTCTAGACTTCTCTTGTCCTCCCAAGATGCGTAATATTATAGAAACTTCAAAATTGAGAAAGAAGAATGAAAAATAGGGATGTGTTGGTAACTATGTAATTTTGTTATATAGGCTTTGACTTTTCGTAAATATCTGAAAAAATTCTTATGAATTTTAGAAATAATAAGAAGGTATGGTAGTTATATAATTGAAATAACTTAATTACGTCCACATGGGAGTAAAGTGCGTAGGTATTGTAAGGTTTTGTAGAAGTATGTGAGATATTGTTCCTCTTAGGTGTTAAGTAGTACTTTATGCCTGCTGGCTGAATATTTTTGAAGTTACAACGTGGGCGTAAAATGTAATTTTACATGCAAGATACGAAAAGTTCTATTATGTCAGTCAAGTTAACTTATTGGGAACTTGATTACAATAAATTGATTTCAGTACTTTCTTGTGCTTAATTTGTATAGAAGGATAAACACATTTGAAGACATTTCTGAGAACAGTCATACAGTTACTTCGGAAAATTGTTTGCATTACTTGACTATCGATAATTGATTTCACAACTTTCATTTGTTTCATTTGTTTAATTTATTTTATATTTATTTTATACTTGCGTAGAAAGTATTATTGACAAATATTCTTTGTTTTACTGATTGTTTTAATAATTACGTAGTGTGAAATCGTTATGAGAGTTTATTATAGTATTTTATTAATAACATTATTAAATGGTAGTATTGTTATTCACAATCAAATATACTTAAAATAAAATCAAAATGAAATACAAAAATATAAAAAAATAGTTCAATAAATAGAAGTCTCTATAAAAGAAAATCAGACAATAAAAATAAAGATACCCAGGTGGAAATAATTTTTGCGTAAAACTGTCAATAAAAGAAAAAAAATGCTAGTAACAAATAATAACAGGACGATTTGGGACGCTTACAACAGTTAGAACGTGTTCTGAATTCCTAATAATAGTTATAAGTACTATTTGCATTTATTTTCTTTTTCTGATGGTTCCCTGTGAGAAATGGTTTTAGGATACAAAAAAGCAAATAACTCTCAATAACTGTTATCAAGTGTTACTTAATGTAAATACTCAATTTTAACTGTTATTTATTGTTTTTAATAGTTAATATTAATTATTTAAATTTATTAATACTCTAGAAGTCACATAATTCCTTATAATTATTGTTAGTGACTGTTATTAATTTTAAGAAACAATTTTAAGTTAATCATATAATTTTCGGTAGTTAATTATCAA
This sequence comes from Torymus aiolomorphi, assembly GCA_036365515.1. Lineage (NCBI taxonomy): Eukaryota > Metazoa > Arthropoda > Insecta > Hymenoptera > Torymidae > Torymus > Torymus aiolomorphi. The sequence continues at coordinate 67,864,286 of CM070877.1, forward strand.
TTATTATGATAAAATTATCTTTATAATCGAAATCAAGTTATAAATTATACAACAATATTAATAATTAATTATAAATTAACATTATATCGACGTGCCATACAAAAACTAACACATCTTTTTTTGCGGAAGAAAACTAAAACATTTCCAAAATTTCTGACAAAAAATAACACGTTTCAATAATTTCGGACGAAAAAATAACACATTTTCGGAATTTCTGACGAAAACTAACACGTTTAGATTTTTTATAATAGATTTTTGTGTTTAAAGACATTATAACCTCTCTCTTCCATAAAAGCCTACGCTACAAACTCGATTTTCAACAATTTTTTTCTCGAAAATCACGTAGACAGAAATTCTCAAAAAATTCATTTAATCGTGTTTTTAACTACGGAATAACATATAACATTTTCAAGTCGATCTCTGCGTTTCGCCGAGACTCCTGAACATCCTTAAGAGCGCTTTAGACTACGGGCTAACAGTCGCTAGAATCACTATTAATTAATGTTTTCGACATCGCTGAGTACAAATCTGACATTATTATTTTGTTTAATGAAGTAGAAGGAACATTGAATAAAATGTCGATTTAACTGAATATTCATTAAAATGGATTGCGGACAGTTTATTCATGAAAGTTCTTTTGTTTCATACTGTTATATATTTTTATATATATATATTATTTCTTCAAGAAATTATAAAGAAAGTACGTAATACAACATGATGATTGTATTGTTCAATCAAGAAAACCATTTACCGTGTATTTTAAATGGTAATATACAGGGTGTGTCAAAAGTTCCGGGACGGCCAGTTATCTCAGCGGGAATGCATTTTCAGAAAAAATGTTTCATACAAAAGATGTAGGATTTTTCCCTGGCTATCTGATGGTGACCTTGAATTTGACCTTGGGCTTGACCTTCAAGGTCATTTGAAGGTCAAGTCGAATTTTTTAAATGGGAACCCTCCTTTTTTATTGCGCAAACCGAAAGAGGGAAAAATTCTCTTTCCAACGATATAAGACACATACGCGGTCAAATGTGATCTAGAGGTCGTTTCAAGGTCAAGTCGGTAAAATGAGGTCAAATTGATCTTGGGCAGTCCAAAGCATGGAAACTAAGGGCGTTGGGAAAAAACTTTCCATACGAAAGTTTCCGCAAATCGAATGGAGCATCTGATGGTGAGCATGAATTTGACCTTGGGCTTGACTTTCAAGGTCATTTAAAGGTCAAGTCGATTTTTTGAATGGGAACCCTCTTTTTGTTGCAGAAATGCGGGAAAACTTACCTTTCCAGCGGTGTAAGATACATACGGGGTTAAAAGTGAGCCGAAGGTCATTTGAAGGTCAACGTTCTTATACTCCGATCATTTGGACACCCCATCGAATTTCGTGTATCAGGGCGTTAAAAAACATTTTTTGTGCAAACGTTTTTGGATCAAAACCCAGACCTGGGACCTGGCTAATCACCGCTGACCTTGGAACGACCTTGGGTCGACCCAACGGGGCAAACCGACCCCAGATACGGGTTCAGCGACCCCGAAAACCCATGGGTCCGTGGTTTCAAGTACCTTCTGCAATTCCTTCTGGTTTGACCTTGGAACGACCTTGGGTCGACCCAACGGGGCAAACCGACCCCAGATACGGGTTCAGCGACCCCGAAAACCCATGGGTCCGTGGTTTTAAGCACCTTCTGCAATTCCTTCTAGTTTGACCTTGGAACGACCTTGGGTCGATCCAGCGGGGCAAACCGACCCCAGATACGGGTTCAGCGACCCCGAAAACAAAATAAATATGCGCAAGTCATTTGGGATCTCATGTTTATGTGGGTTCTTATATTTACTCATACTTATTACAGTGTGGGTCCCCCATTCAATCGTCATTTCAGTCTCAACTATCGAGCCAGTGCTGTGATTCTCGAGAAATTTTATCTACAACTATTGAGAAATATTCATGTTTGAAAGATACTTATGGATCAGGATGGGGCTTTTTTAATACAAAAAAAGAGACTTGATCTTTTTTTCTGTAAATGCTTCAAAGCGACGTTTCGTCGGCTTGGTCTGCCGACCTCTTCAGGCTAGATGTTTATTAAATAAAAATACAGAATTACAAATCACGTATAACATTCGATAAAAAAACCAATGATATATAAAAAAAGGAAACGAACCCTATTTACCTTAAACGTTAGCACAAGTCAACGAGTCAAAATTTATAACGATGTACAGTCATATTAACACTTACGGCTAGTGGCAAAGAACATTAACGTACATATCAATTTATACACAACGCTATCAAAATAGACGAAAGTATTGAAGTAGTCAATCATAACAAAAACAATCATGACGTTAGCAGTTAAAATTTCGAAAGTAAAGGAAAATAAATGCGGTTAAGTGTATAAATATCCTCTTTCTTGTTTATACTGTGTTTGTTACATTTTATGTGTATCATTTCCGATAAGAGTCTTTTTTTATAATTCCGCTCAATGTCTATAATTTTTGTGTCGTCCCAATTAAATTCATGATTCAAACTATTTTTGTGGGTGTGTACTACGGACTCGATGTTTTTGTTTTTCTTATGTTCATTGATTCTTGTTTTTAAAGAACGTTTGGTTTCACCAATGTACGTAGCTGGGCAATTTTTACAAGTAAATTTGTACACCACACCTGTTTGATCCCATTTGTCAAACTTATCTTTCCCCAATTTAATCACAGAGTTCATACTTTTATTCACTGTGGGAATCGTGGTAATATTGTATTGCTTAAAAATTGAAGAAATTCTTTCGTAATTGTTAGTGAACGGTAATTGAATCTTAGGCATTTTTTGGAACATTGATTTTTTATGTGTGTTTTTGTTGATGAATTTTGATTTATATTTTAGATACTGTAGACGTGTTTTAATATTTTTATCAATGAAAGTAGAAGGATACTCATTAAGAATTAACATATTTTTAATTTTTTTCAAATTCTCGAAATGAAATCGCTTGTCTGAAAGTACAATCGCTCTGTCAGTTAAGTTATAGATGATATTTCTTTTTTGCTGGATTGGATGTTTTGAAAGAAAATTAATTACTGTACTTGAAGAAGTTGGCTTTTGATACCAATTTGTACTAATTCTATTGTTTTCTTTAATTAATGTCATATCTAAAAAGCTAATACTATTATTATTTTCTATTTCATATGTGAATTGTAAACTTTTGTGGTATGAATTAAAAATGGAAACTACCAGATCAATGTGTTCTCTTTTTATGCACATAATAGTGTCATCAACATATCTATAATAAAAAAGTGGTACACAATTATATTTATTCTTCAAGGTTTGTAAACACATTTTTTCCAAATCATCCATAACAATATCAGCAAAGAGTGGAGAGATTGGGGAACCCATCGGTGTACCGTATATTTGTTTGTAAACCTTGTTATTGAAAGAGAAGTAAGTGTTGTCATATAAGAAACGGATACACTTTTTTATTTCATCTATGGGAATTAAACATTTGTTCATGATAGAACGCACGCGTTTATCGATACTGTCACATACATAGATACGGCGTATAATATAATAAAGAAATTGGATGATATGTATTTAAAAGAGTCTACAGCACTACAAATTGTGTGTAGAAATGAATTGGAAAAATTGAGACTAGCAAAGTATAGTGATACAGCAACATTTTTCAGTGAATTAAATTTAGAGAATATAATGTATAACTTGCCATTTAGCAACAATAGAATAAAAGCTAAAGATATTTTAGAGATAGCTCATACAGATGTATGCGGTCCATTTAAAACTACAGGATTTAATGGAGAAAATTATTTTGTTTTTTTCATTGATGATTATAGCAAAATCGCGAAGGTTTATTGTATCAAAACTAAAGACGAAGTTTTTGATTGCCTAGTTGGATATATCAATGAATGTGAAAATTTAACTGAAAAGAAAGTAAAAGTTTTGAGATGCGATAATGGGAAAGAATACTCAAATAATCGGTTTTATAAATTCGTAAGAGAAAAAGGTATTGTTTTGAATAATTGCCCAGTATATGTACACGAGTTAAACGGAACCGCGGAACGATTCAATAGAACTATAATGGATATGGCGCGTTGTTTACTAACAGAGGCACAAGTAGAAAAATGATATTGGCCTGAAATAGTATGTGCAACGACGTATTTGAAAAATCGAACCTTAACTAATACGATAGAGAGAAAAACTCCGTACGAAATATTTTTTAAGAAACGGCCGGATGTCAAACATTTACGTCTGTACGGGAGTAGAGTTTTTGTTAGAAAACCGGAACAAAAAAGAAATTCTAAATGGAATAAAAAGGCAGATATGGAAATCCTATTAGGATATAGTGATGTAGGATATAGAGTCCTAGTAAATAATAAAATGGTAGTTGTTAGACATGTAGATATAGTAGAGGAAAATGTAAAATGCATACGACTTGATAATGTAGAGTCAAAATATACATCTCCTTCTACTTCGACTCTCGAGTCATTTAGAGGAGAACACAATGATCGTGATGATGATTTAAGCGATGATAATATTTTTCAAAGCGCGGATGAGAATAATGAACTGGAACCAAAAGTAGCAAATAAGAAAAATGTAGAACTATTAAAAGTTCCACGTAGATCTACACGTGATAGAAAAATTCCAATAAGATATCCAGAAAATATTTCGAATAATATTTATGTAAATTACTGCAGGGTAGATACTCCATATACATTTGAGGAGGCGATGAGTAGTAATGATAGTGAGAGCTGGATAAAAGCTATGGACCAAGAAATAGAAAGTTTAAAAGATAATAAAACAGGGGAATTAGTTGAAAGGATACCAAATGAAAAGATAATAGATGTAAAATGGGTTTATAGTAGGAAATCTGATGATACATATAAAGCGAGATTAGTTGTAAGAGGATTTCAACAGACAAATGTGATTGACGACGTATACGCTCCAGTTGCAAAAATGCAAACTTTAAAAATTTTGTTTTCCTTTTGTTGTCAGTTAGTTCTAATTATAGAACAAATGGATGTAGTTACTGCTTTTTTAAATGGTGAAGTAAGCTCGGAGGTATATGTCGGTCAACCGAAAGGTTATAGCGATGGAACAAACAGGGTTTGTAAATTACGTAAAGCATTGTACGGACTACGAGAAAGTCCAAGGGCATGGTATGAATGTTTGGATGAATATTTGACAAAGATAAAATTTAAAAGGAGTAACGTAGATTATTGTTTATATACTCAAGTTGAGGGTGTAGATCAAATTTACTTATAAATATATGTCGACGATTTGTTAATTTGTAGTAAGAGTATAAAGAAAATTAAAAATTTAAAAAGAGTCTTGTCAGAAAAATTTAAGATGAAAGACTTAGGAGAAGTTAAAGAATACCTTGGTATTAATATAGAGTATGATTATCGAAATTGTGATATGAAATTAAGTCAAACTAAGTATATAGAGTCATTAGCGAATAAATATCAACTGCAGAATAGTAAATTATATTGCACTCCTATGGAAACGAATCTAAAAATTGAGAAGGCTGAAATATGCGAGTCAGATATTAAATATAGAAATTTGATAGGTGCATTATTATAAATAAGTTCTAGTACAAGGTCCGATATAAGTTATAGTGTAAATTATCTGAGTAGATATCAAAATAGTTATAATGAGACTCATTGGAAATATGCGTTACGAATCTAGAAACACTTGTATTTAACTAAAGATTTAAAGATAAATTATAAAAGGAATGTAAATTGCGAAATTATAGATTGTTGTGTAGACGCAGATTGGGCTGGTGATAATGTTGACCGAAAATCCACATCTGGATATGTTATTAAAGTATTTGGGAATGTAATTGATTGGAAATCGCGAAAACAAGAAACTGTAACAAAGGCTTCAACTTATGCAGAATATGTACCCTGTTGAAAATATCCATGTGGATTTTACACTGATTTCCACATGGAATCCATATGGAATCCATATGGAATCTATACGGATTCCATATGGATTCCATGTCGATTCCATGTGGAAATCAGTCCCAAATCGTCCTGTGGACTTCCACATGGAATTCCATATAGATTTCTATATGAATTTTTCTACAAACATTTGTAAAACAAAATCCGTATGGATTTCCATGTAGATTTCCATGGGAAAATCCAGGTAAAAACGACATGATCCATATAGATTTCCACATGGATTTCCATATGGTAATTTTAATGTTTATAAAAATGTTTATTTATAAAATTGTTATATTTTTTTTACTAGGATACATATTTTTGACAGCAAGTACTGTAGAATCTTTTCGAAGAATTACATAAGAGGAAATTATAGTTTATAATTTTTTATGCTTTACTGATATGGTAAAAAACGTATCCCTAGTAAAAAAATTTTTAAATTTTATAAATAAACATTTTTATAAACATTTAAATTACCACATGGAAATCCATATGGAAATCTATATGGATCATATCGTTTTTACCTGGATTTCTCCATGGAAATCTACATGGAAATCCATACGGATTTTGTTTTACAAATGTTTGTAGAAAAATTCATATAGAAATCTATATGGAATTCCATGTGGAAATCCACAGGACGATTTGGGACTGATTTCCACATGGAATCCACGTGGAATCCATATGGAATCCGTATAGATTCCATATGGATTCCATATGGATTCCATGTGGAAATCAATGTAAAATCCACATGGATATTTTCAACAGGGTAGCCTTGTCTGAGGCAGTTAGTGAAGTAAAGTTTATAATA